>AP028263.1:22500-570000 GCA_030269945.2 Trilocha varians
AACCTAACCTAACCTAACCTAACCTAACCTAACCTAACCTAACCTAACCTAACCTAACCTAACCTAACCTAACCTAACCTAACCTAACCTAACCTAACCTAACCTAACCTAACCTAACCTAACCTAACCTAACCTAACCTAACCTAACCTAACCTAACCTAACCTAACCTAACCTAACCTAACCTAACCTAACCTAACCTAACCTAACCTAACCTAACCTAACCTAACCTAACCTAACCTAACCTAACCTAACCTAACCTAACCTAACCTAACCTAACCTAACCTAACCTAACCTAACCTAACCTAACCTAACCTAACCTAACCTAACCTAACCTAACCTAACCAACCTAACCTAACTAACCTAACTAACCTAACTAACTAACTAACCTAACTAACCTAACTAACTAACAATAACCTAACTAACTAATAACACCAATAATAATAATAACCTAACTAACTAACTAACCTAACCTCCTAACTAACCTCCTAACCAACTAACCTAACTAACAACCTAACCAACACTAACAACAAACCTAACCAACCTAACCTAACCTACCTAACCTAACCTAACCTAACCTAACCTAACCTAACCTAACCTAACCTAACCTAACCTAACCTAACCTAACCTAACCTAACCTAACCTAACCTAACCTAACCCAACCTAACCTAACCTAACCTAACCTAACCTAACCTAACCTAACCTAACCTAACCTAACCTAACCTAACCTAACCTAACCTAACCTAACCTAACCTAACCTAACCTAACCTAACCTAACCTAACCTAACCTAACCTAACCTAACCTAACCTAACCTAACCTAACCTAACCTAACCTAACCTAACCTAACCTAACCTAACCTAACCTAACCTAACCTAACCTAACCTAACCTAACCTAACCTAACCTAACCTAACCTAACCTAACCTAACCTAACCTAACCTAACCTAACCTAACCTAACCTAACCCAACCTAACCTAACCTAACCTAACCTAACCTAACCTAACCTAACCTAACCTAACCTAACCTAACCTAACCTAACCTAACCTAACCTAACCTAACCTAACCTAACCTAACCTAACCTAACCTAACCTAACCTAACCTAACCTAACCTAACCTAACCTAACCTAACCTAACCTAACCTAACCTAACCTAACCTAACCTAACCTAACCTAACCTAACCTAACCTAACCTAACCTAACCTAACCTAACCTAACCTAACCTAACCTAACCTAACCTAACCTAACCTAACCTAACCTAACCTAACCTAACCTAACCTAACCTAACCTAACCTAACCTAACCTAACCTAACCTAACCTAACCTAACCTAACCTAACCTAACCTAACCTAACCTAACCTAACCTAACCTAACCTAACCTAACCTAACCTAACCTAACCTAACCTAACCTAACCTAACCTAACCTAACCTAACCTAACCTAACCTAACCTAACCTAACCTAACCTAACCTAACCTAACCTAACCTAACCTAACCTAACCTAACCTAACCTAACCTAACCTAACCTAACCTAACCTAACCTAACCTAACCTAACCTAACCTAACCTAACCTAACCTAACCTAACCTAACCTAACCTAACCTAACCTAACCTAACCTAACCTAACCTAACCTAACCTAACCTAACCTAACCTAACCTAACCTAACCTAACCTAACCTAACCTAACCTAACCTAACCTAACCTAACCTAACCTAACCTAACCTAACCTAACCTAACCTAACCTAACCTAACCACATCGAAAAAATTTCTAAGATTTCTAGGTTTCCTTGTCGTTTTTGCTTCTAAATTCCTTCTTAGTACTCCGCGTAATCTTAAATAGTAATTCATTTCAGCATTTCATTAGTAATTTCTCGTTTTTCAGTATAAAGTTAACATTTTTCCTAAATTCAGTAAATTCAATATAAATAAATTAGATTCTTTGTTTATTAAATTCTTTTCGTAGTTCAGCGTCTTGTTTCTGTAGTCTCCAGCATCTCCGCGCCTTCTGCACCTGTAAAATAAAAAAGAACACATTAAATTTCATTGTTATCACAGTCAAAATCACTAAATTCATTAATTTTCAATTTTCTAAAGTCTTTTCGCGCCATTTTTTCTTAATATCTAAATTCAGTTTTTGCATTATAGGAAGGGCCTTTCGCTCCCCTATCTCTAGACACCTCAATCGTTTAAATCCGTTGGATACTTTTTTCATAATTAACACAAAACCGAATTTTCGGACCGTCACACCCGCTCAGTTTGTACTGAAATCCACCTAAGCTCCGGTTTTTTGAAAATTCACATCGAAAAAATTTCTAAGATTTCTAGGTTTCCTTGTCGTTTTTGCTTCTAAATTCCTTCTTAGTACTCCGCGTAATCTTAAATAGTAATTCATTTCAGCATTTCATTAGTAATTTCTCGTTTTTCAGTATAAAGTTAACATTTTTCCTAAATTCAGTAAATTCAATATAAATAAATTAGATTCTTTGTTTATTAAATTCTTTTCGTAGTTCAGCGTCTTGTTTCTGTAGTCTCCAGCATCTCCGCGCCTTCTGCACCTGTAAAATAAAAAAGAACACATTAAATTTCATTGTTATCACAGTCAAAATCACTAAATTCATTAATTTTCAATTTTCTAAAGTCTTTTCGCGCCATTTTTTCTTAATATCTAAATTCAGTTTTTGCATTATAGGAAGGGCCTTTCGCTCCCCTATCTCTAGACACCTCAATCGTTTAAATCCGTTGGATACTTTTTTCATAATTAACACAAAACCGAATTTTCCGGCCCGCCCACCCGCCCTTATTTCTCTTGTTGGTATATCAACTCTCAATCTTGAAAATTTTGACATTAAATTTTTAAATTCCTATATTAATCTACATCACACCAGCATTCTAAATCAGTCATTATTATAATTCTCAAAGCCATAATTCACGTGTAATTAATTCATAAATAAAAATATTCTTTTAATATAAACTTACTTCTTTTGAATCAGTTTTTGAAATACACTTCCTCTAAAGAATTAAAAATGTTTGTCACTCGGACACCACATAAAAAACCAACCGACCAATCCGAAGATCCGAAGGCGCCACAAAAAACAAAAACTCAGCGAGAACTGGATTTCGGTAATTGTAGCGTTGTAGTCGATCTCTTGAATACCACATACGATGCCAGTACAAAACCTGTAGAAAGACTGAGAAATCAACCCGGTCCATCCCTGCAAGAATCTCCTCCGTCACCGAAAACAGCTCCAGCTGTAAAAAAGACTACCAAATCTAGCCAACTACTTACTGACATTCCTTCAATCTCACTTCCGTATCAAATCCCTCCTGAAACAGAAATTAAAAATTTAAATAACAAACAAATAGAGAAATTAGCTTCTAACATAGTTACCAACACAAGGAAAGCTATGAGTCGGTCAGGCAATTTGAAAAAGGAAATAAAACTAACAATACACGAAGACAACAATTCTCTTTTTAAAATTATACAAATCCTATTAAATAATCGCAATGGCGACCTGCCGAATGATCCCAAGCTCCCTACACCTAGCTCTTACTCAGATTCCGGTTCAGCATTCGCAGTCATCTTGGATGCAATTAAGGATTTGAGGGCGGAGGTCACTAAGACCGACTCGGCCCAGAATCGCGAGCCTCACAAGATTGACCTAACCGAAATCCAAAGCACTATAGAGCGCAGCACTGGAACCATTCGGAAGGAAGTAGAATCCGTACTATCACCTCTTCAGCGTTCACTGACAGGTATAGCTGAAACACTAGACGGGATTAAGGATCAGTCTCCCGTCTTGGCGAACCTCTCACCCGCAGCACCTGAAGAAGTACGAAACACCATGGCAATAAACAGGACTATTGAAAATCACGGGAAGCTGTTGATGGAAAATAGTGAAATGATGCGGGAAATGAAGGGACACTTGGAGTGTCACCGGGAAGTATTGCAGCGAGCTACTTACGCAAACGTGGTGGCTGGAACAGGTCCTCAGCCGCCCGCGAGGCACGCTGCGATGCACTCGGTGATCGTCACTTCCAGCGACACGAATGACTCCGGCGAACAGGTTCTGGAAAAAATAAGAAAAGTAGTCAATGCACGAACTGAGGGAATCAAAGTTGATAAAATAAGAAAAGCAAAAGACAAAAAAGTCATAGTAGGCTGTAGCAACCACGAAGAGATGAAGAAAGTAAAGGCCCGAATTCAAGAGAACGGGAAACTGAATGTGGAAGAGGTGAAAAATAAGGACCCAATGGTCATACTTTATGGCGTTCTTAAAAGTAACACCGATGAAGACATACTTCAGTCCATCCAGGTTCAAAATAAAAATATTATACAGGGACTAGAAAAAGAGGAAAATCGCGTAGAGGTTTGCTACAGACGCAGGGCAAGGAACCCCTTGACAGAGCATGTGGTCCTAAAAGTGTCACCCGTAATATGGCAACGACTGACACAGACAGCCGCGGTGCATGTGGACATCCAGAAGGTTCCAGTAGCTGACCAATCCCCCATAATACAGTGCTCGCGCTGTTTGGGGTATGGTCACACAAGGCGATTTTGCACGGATCAACTGGATGCCTGCAGCCACTGCGGAGGAGCACATGTAAAATCGAAATGCCCCGAATGGCACTCTGGAAATAAAGCCTCTTGCATTAACTGCCGGAAAGCAAACGCCGAAGTCGCGGCACACAATGCGTTCGACTCATGTTGTCCAGTGAGACAGAAGTGGGACGCATTGGCGCGCTCGGCAGTTTCTTATTGCTAAAGTTGTCACACGGGAAATTAAAGGTAACAACAATGCTCCGATCTACACAATATTCCAGGCAAACCTCCAGAGGAGCGAATTGGCGACTTCCGAACTCATCATAGAAGCGCAGAAAAATAGGGTAGCTCTTGCACTAGTGCAAGAACCTTACATAGGCAATACCCGTCGCATGAAAGAGTACATCGGAACCAGAGTCGTACAATGTGACAAACAACCAGATATGCCTAACAAGGCGGCAATAGTTCTGTTTGATGACAAAATAACAATTACTCAATGCCCAACACTTACCACTCCTAACATTGTAGCCATCAAAATTAAAACAGACCAAGGGCCTATTGGGATTGTAAGTGCATATCTGGAGGGTGACAAACCTATCGAACCATATGTAGAATGGTTAAGAAAAATTAAAAGAGAGATAGGGACAGACAAAATTCTTCTGGGGGGAGACTTCAACGCCTGGAATACGTGGTGGGGGAGTTTAAGGACAGACACTAGGGGAGAAGCCGTAGCGGGGTTGATGGATGAGCTAGACTTCCAAATATTGAATGAAGGAACAAAGCCAACTTTCGAGGTATTGCGAGGCGGAAGGGTGTACAAGAGCTGTGTTGATATAACAACATGCACATCGGACATGCTTGAACTGGTGGAAAACTGGAAAGCAAGAGGAGATGTCACGAACTCGGACCACAGGGTAATCCAGTTCAATTTAAGACTAGAACCATTAACTGCAATAGAAATCAAACGAACAACACGCATATTTAACACTAAAAAAGCAAATTGGGCACAGTTTCGCGAGAAACTGACCCAAATCTGGGATGAGAATAAATTTAATAAAGAAAACATTGAAAACATTTTTAGCAAAGATCAAATAGAATTAACAGTAGATAAATTAACCGAAACTATAAAACAAGTAAGTGAAGAAACCATCCCACATATTGGAAACAAGAAACGAACTGGATTATCCTGGTGGACCGAGGAACTCGACCGACTCAAACAAGAAGTCAATACCAAAAGACGCCGAATTCGTGCAGCCCATCCTTCACGTCGAGCCTGGGTTGTAGAACAGTACCTCGAAGCAAAAGAGTCCTACCAACAAGAAATGAAAAGAGCTCAAACTTCCAGCTGGAAGACATTTTGCAGCAGACAAACTCGCGAGACAATGTGGGACAGCATTTATCGAGTGATCGGTAGGACTGCAAAAAGGACAGAAGACATTCCGTTAACGCTCAATGGACAGGTATTGGACGAGAAGCAATCGGCGGAGTTGATGGCAGAGACCTTCTATCCCGAGGATGACCCAAAAGATGACGACACAGTCCATGAAAAAACTAGACAGGAAGCGAAGATAGTGAATGTGGAGGTGCATGAAGATTCATGTGATCCTCCATTTACAGCAGCTGAACTGAAATGGGCTGTGTCCAGCTTCGATCCCAAAAAGGCCCCCGGGATCGATGGCCTCACATCAGATATATGCGACGTCGCAATAAAAGCTGATGGCGGAATGTTCTTGTCTCTGATGAACAGATGTCTGGCTCTAGGAATATTCCCGGCGGCTTGGAAACAGGCAGTAGTTGTGGCGCTCAGAAAGCCTGGCAAAGAGGACTACACACACCCCAAATCTTATAGACCTATTGGTCTGTTACCAGTACTAGGCAAAATACTTGAGAAGATGTTGATCAGGCGCATTAGGTGGCATATCCAGCCAGGAATGAGCCAACAGCAGTATGGCTTCACACCACAGCGTAGCACCGAGGACTCCCTCTATGAAGTGATGAGTCGAATAAACGAGGGGCTAAAATCAAAAAAGCTCGTTCTCATGATCTCGTTAGACATAGAGGGAGCATTCGATAGCGCGTGGTGGCCGGCCATACAGTGCGAACTGGCGAGAAAAGGCTGTCCGCCGAACCTGAGGCGTCTGGTCGACAGCTATCTCACAAACAGAGTGGTCAGAGTGCGCTATGCGGGTACAGAAGCCATAAAGACTACGACCAAGGGGTGTGTGCAAGGCTCGATCGGGGGTCCAACATTTTGGAACATTCTGTTGGACTCCTTGCTGAGGGACTTGGAGGAGCAGGAGGAGCATTGCCAGGCTTTTGCAGACGATGTGGTTCTGATTATCTCCGGAGACACAGTGGAAGACATCCAAGAACGTGCCAATGCGACACTCGAGCGTGTTCGGAGCTGGGGAGTTCGGAATAAACTTAGGTTCGCACCACAAAAAACCAAAGCGATGATATTAACGAATAAACTCCGATATAACTCTCCAACTCTGAAAATGGGTGGCGTAAACATAGAGTTGGCACAAGAAATAAAGATCCTGGGGTTAACAATAGACAGAAAGTTAACATTCAACACGCACATCAACAATATTTGCCAAAAATCAATCAGGCTCTATAAACAATTAGCAAAGGCAGCCAAAATTGATTGGGGACTAGGACCGGAGATAGTCAGAACCATATACACTGCAGTGGTGGAACCCACGATATTGTATGCAGCGGGAGCATGGGCATCTGCTGCCTGCAAGAAAGGAGTAAGGAAGCAACTGGAGACGGTGCAGCGCGCCTTCGCTCAGAAGATCGTCAAGGCCTATAGAACTGCATCACTCAACTCGACTCTAGTACTAGCAGGTTTGATCCCACTGGATCTTAGAATTAGAGAGGCAGCTGCCCTTTTTGAAATAAAGAGGGGCCTCTCTCAACGGATTGTCGGAGATCGAGATATTGAAAAACCTCTAGACTACAGGACAGCACAACACCCAGCAAAACAACTGGAGATGCAGTTCGAATGCCTAGAAGACGAGGAGCAGTTGAGGCAACAAGACAATAAAGACCTCAAAATATTCACGGACGGGAGTAAAATTCAAGGCAAAGTCGGAGCAGCTTTGTCAGTGTGGCACGACGATCGAGAAACAAAAACCCGAAAGCTAAAGTTAGAAGGCTACTGCACCGTCTTTCAGGCTGAGCTATTGGCATTGTGTGAAGCAACAAGAATTGCGAGTACAGAAGTGGCTCAAAGTTGCCATATATGCAGCGACTCAAGATCAGCCCTGGAAGTGGTCACAAATGGCAATTCCCTCCATCCACTAGCGTTTGAAATAAGAGTCAATATCCAGTCCTTAATAGAAAACGGCATGGAAGTAAAATTGTTTTGGATAAAAGCTCACGCTGGGATGGAGGGAAATGAACGTGCAGACGCACTTGCTAAAGACGCTGCGCTGAAACTTAAAACTATAGCGAACTATGACAAGTGCCCAGTGTCATTCGTCAAGCAACAATTACGATTGGAGTCGCTGCAGATATGGAACCAGCGATACAAAGACGGAGATACAGCTTCCACAACCAAAGTATTCTTTCCGGATGCTATAGAAGCCTACAAAACGGTCCGCAGCATGGAGATGAAACCAATAATGGTGCAAATAATGACAGGACACGGTGGCTTTGCCGCGTATCTCTACAAATTTAAATGTAAAGATTCACCATGCTGCATCTGTTCCCCTGGAATTGAAGAAAGTTCGCTCCATATAATCACGGAATGTCAGGCCTACGCTAGACAAAGATTTGAGACGGAACTACAAATTGATAGCTGTATCGACGTTGGAACTATTGCGATGATAATGACAGATAGCAAGAAAAGAGAAAAATTTGTAAAATATTGTATAAATCTTGGAAAAACTGTAATAAAAAGGAATAAATAAATTAAAAAAAAAAAAAAAAAAAAAAAAAAAAAAAAAAAAAAAAATTTTGTAAAAAATTTTTTAAATCTTGGAAAAACTGTAATAAAAAAATAAAAAAAAAAAAAAAAAAAAAAAAAAAAAAAAAAAAAAAAAAAAAAAAAAAAAAAAAAATGGGTACGTATATAATAATAATTAACGTGTAAATATAAGCTGATTCGAAAAATGGAAATATAGAATGATTAAACATGTAAATATAAGCTGATTCGAAACACGGAAATATAGTGATGAAACATATACATATAGCAAATGAAAACAGATATAAAGATTATCTTACTTTAGTATAGTTTGACAAATAAAACCAGCAATTAAGAATATAAAGATAACCAAAATCCCTGCGGCAATGGCAGGGGAATAGAACAGGAATGAAAAAAAAAAAAAAAAAAAAAAAAAAACCTAACCTAACCTAACCTAACCTAACCTAACCTAACCTAACCTAACCTAACCTAACCTAACCTAACCTAACCTAACCTAACCTAACCTAACCTAACCTAACCTAACCTAACCTAACCTAACCTAACCTAACCTAACCTAACCTAACCTAACCTAACCTAACCTAACCTAACCTAACCTAACCTAACCTAACCTAACCTAACCTAACCTAACCTAACCTAACCTAACCTAACCTAACCTAACCTAACCTAACCTAACCTAACCTAACCTAACCTAACCTAACCTAACCTAACCTAACCTAACCTAACCTAACCTAACCTAACCTAACCTAACCTAACCTAACCTAACCTAACCTAACCTAACCTAACCTAACCTAACCTAACCTAACCTAACCTAACCTAACCTAACCTAACCTAACCTAACCTAACCTAACCTAACCTAACCTAACCTAACCTAACCTAACCTAACCTAACCTAACCTAACCTAACCTAACCTAACCTAACCTAACCTAACCTAACCTAACCTAACCTAACCTAACCTAACCTAACCTAACCTAACCTAACCTAACCTAACCTAACCTAACCTAACCTAACCTAACCTAACCTAACCTAACCTAACCTAACCTAACCTAACCTAACCTAACCTAACCTAACCTAACCTAACCTAACCTAACCTAACCTAACCTAACCTAACCTAACCTAACCTAACCTAACCTAACCTAACCTAACCTAACCTAACCTAACCTAACCTAACCTAACCTAACCTAACCTAACCTAACCTAACCTAACCTAACCTAACCTAACCTAACCTAACCTAACCTAACCTAACCTAACCTAACCTAACCTAACCTAACCTAACCTAACCTAACCTAACCTAACCTAACCTAACCTAACCTAACCTAACCTAACCTAACCTAACCTAACCTAACCTAACCTAACCTAACCTAACCTAACCTAACCTAACCTAACCTAACCTAACCTAACCTAACCTAACCTAACCTAACCTAACCTAACCTAACCTAACCTAACCTAACCTAACCTAACCTAACCTAACCTAACCTAACCTAACCTAACCTAACCTAACCTAACCTAACCTAACCTAACCTAACCTAACCAACAACAAAGGGGCCTTGCTCAGAAGCAAGTCGTCGCCATGATATCACTTGACATCGAGGGCGCCTTCGATAATTGCTGGTGGCCGGGAATTATCGAAGAGCTGACCCGAAAAGATGTAGATGGCACGACGATACGCATCATCGGCAGTTACCTCTCGAACAGAAGCATCGAACTGCGCTACTTGGGAGAGGGCGTCTCACGCACTACAAATAAAGGCTGTGTTCAGGGATCGGTGTTCGGACCCCTACTTTGGAACATCCAGCTAGATCCGTTATTGAAGCAGGCTGATAGTTTAACCGCGCACATTCAAGCTTTTGCGGATGACATACTTGTTATCGCAAAGGCAGACACTACCGCAGAGCTTGAGAGTCAGATTAACGAGGTACTGGGGGCAGTCTTGGCCTGGGGTAGGGAGCACAAATTGAAGTTTGCAGCCCACAAAACCCAGGCCATGATTGTCACCAGAAGACTCAAATACGACCAACCAAAGGTTATCTTCGACGGCCAACCGCTACTGTTCTCGGATGCTATAAAGGTACTAGGACTCACTATAGACAGGTCTCTGACCTATAGACAGCACCTGGAGGAGACGAGTGCAAAAGTGGTAGCACTCTACAAAAAGCTTGCCAGAGCAGTGAAAGTCCAGTGGGGTATTAACCCCGAGATCACAAGGCTCATATACACTGCGGCAGTAGAACCAATAGTTCTCTACGCGGCCGGGGTATGGGGGAAGACGAGCCACAAGATGTTCGCAAAGAAAAAATTACAAGCGCTCACCAGAATCTTTGCCATAAAAATCTGCAGAGCACATCGAACTTGCTCCCTCTCCTCGGCGACCCTCATCTCCGGCATCATTCCGCTTGATCTGCGGTTAAAGGAGTGTGTAGAGTTGTTCGAGGTCAAAAAAGGTAAATTCTTGCCTAACCTCCCAGGCAGACTACTCGAACGACGGCTGCACCCAAGTGAACTGCCCCATCCAGCAAAACGCACCCACCAGACCTTCAATCTCATACACGAACCACAAGACATTGGCAGTCTAGCTGACAAATTCGAACTACAAATGTACACAGATGGAAGCAAGATTGAGGAGAAAGTGGGTGCAGCGGTGGTCTGCTACCGTGGTGGTGCCGAGATTCGGACCGCCAGAATTAGCCTCGCCTCGTACTGCACAGTCTTCCAGGCAGAGCTCATAGCCATCCTAGAGGCAGTCAAGCTCATGAACAAAATCGAGGGCACAGGGTGTCTGCTGAGTGATTCGCGGTCAGCTCTTGAAGCGATATGCAACGCAGAGACCGAGAATCCGATCGTGGCGGAGATCCAGAAACTGATGGACGAATATCCATCGACCATCGCTTTATACTGGATCAAAGCACACGTCGGATTTTACGGAAACGAGCGAGCAGATGAGCTGGCGAAGTCAGCAGCACTCCGACTTAAAGTGGCCCCAAGCTACGACAGAGTTCCTCTGAGCTGTGCACGGGCTGAAATCAGGCAGAGTACACGGAACGCTGTGCAGGAAAAATACGTAGACAGTACAACCAGTGCAAACCTGAAGAGCTTCTTTCCCGACGCTCTAAAAGGCCACAGCACACTTCGTCAACTAGCAATAATGCCCATCAGGACACAACTGCTAACAGGCCACGGGGGCACAAAATCATACCTTCATAGGTTCAAGCTTGCTCCCGACCCTAATTGCACGTGTGATGACGACACACCGGAGACGGTGCTGCACGTCGTGCTGCAGTGCCCAAAATATGGTCTCGAGCGGCTCAACTGCGAATGGGGGATTGAAATGACCCTGACGGAGGAAGCACTCCCAGGAATAATGAGCGACCCAATGGTGCGGACAAGGTTCCTAAAGTTTGCGGAGGGAGCCTTACTGCGATGTGTCCGAGCCAATGGGTCACTGTTGTAAATAGCCTGTAAAATAATTTATTTTTAGCTAAGTAATAGGTTTAATATATAGTTATTTTGTACATAGAAAAAAAAAAAAAAAAAACCCCAGTTAAAACACAATTAAAAGAGTTAAAACAATTATCGTGAACAATCGTCGCATAATAAATAGTGACGATATCTGATATATTAATAAAAAAAAAAAAAAAAAACCAACAACAACAACAACAACAACAACAACAACAACAACAACAACAACAACAACAACAACAACAACAACAACAACAACAACAACAACAACAACAACAACAACAACAACAACAACAACAACAACAACAACAACAACAACAACAACAACAACAACAACAACAACAACAACAACAACAACAACAACAACAACAACAACAACAACAACAACAACAACAACAACAACAACAACAACAACAACAACAACAACAACAACAACAACAACAACAACAACAACAACAACAACAACAACAACAACAACAGTGACATCGTATCGTTTCGTTTCGAATATATTAACGCAACCTTAATTTTATACATGCTTATTAATATATTATAAATACATAAATTTTTAAAATGCTTATTATACAAACCTACTTATTAAATATGAATATTATTTAAAAAAACAGCGAAATAAGCATGCCGAATTGTATAGTTTCAACAGTTGAAAAGTGTTATTACTGTGAAATTCAGACTGATTTCAAACATAAAACTGAATAAGTTTTTTTTTTTAAGTCGCTGGTAGACATTAAAGACTGCACCTGAACAAGCTACCGTATGCCTACATATTATTATTACACCGTATTTCTCCTCTAATCTTTACTTATCAATACATAGTATAAAACAAAGCCGCTTTCGCTGTATGTCCGTATGTATGCTTAGATCTTTAAAACTACGCAACGGATTTTGATGCGGTTTTTTTTAATATATAGAGTGATTCTTAAGGAAGGTTTGTATGTATAATAAATGCATAATATAGTAGAGAAACACTGATAAATTTAAAGGTTTCTAATGTGATGTCGTAAATAAGCACGTTTTTTTGCGCTTATATTGCTGGCTGAACCCTACGAGATAGACCAAAATAATGTACTACAGTATTGTTCACCTTAAAAAGTTCAACAAAAAAGTTCGCGATGGTATATGTCTATCTCTTAGGGATAACCCAGCATAACCATTTTTATTCTTTACTAAAAAATGGTTATTTACGAAGTGATTTTAAACAATACAGCATTAATCCTTATCCAATTAAGTAGGTACCTTAAATAAATTGTGCATTTATTATAGATCAATATGCTTTTTACAGCATGTAATTTAAGTGAATATTACCGAAGATATTACAAATTTAAAATGCAGGGTCGTAGTTGTTTGCCGTGCCTATATAGGCTACAATTTTTGAACCCCTTTGTAACGCAGACGAAGTTGCGCGGGTCATCTAGTATTATTATAGTAGTTGTGTGTAGTCTCGGATAGGCTCTGAAACTACTGCACCGATTTGAAAAATTATTTCACCGTTGGATAGCTACACTGTTCCTGAGTACGTACATAGAGACAGAGACAGTCTATATTTTGTTTTTAAAATAATTAGGATGTGAAAATATCGAATTTGTAATGCAATTCCAATAATAATACGACCGACTAGCGTTGTGAATAGACGTGTTAAATAATAAATAAAATTATTATAGTAAAATTTCTATTTTCAACTCAATCTACACAGTAATAAAGGTCAAATTTAATTGAAGCAATTTAAGCGAGACTGAGTGACAATACGGAGTGAGCGGTAAGATCGAAGAACAAATACAACGGTCAACCACTGTATTACATAAGGTAGTGCACATATTAATATTTCGGAGTTGGTTTTATCTTGTATTTTTCAATACTTTCAAAAAGGAAATAATTGACATACTCAGAGCATCCGCTAAGTCATAAGTTGATTGTGTCGAAACCATCAAAGATGACATCTCTGCTATAAAAGAACAATTGGTAAATATTAAAAGTACTACAAATAAATTAATAACAAAAATAAAGAATTTAAGAAACAAATTAACTTTGTGACTAACGCTGTTAACAGTAAGTTCCAATGACAAAATTAAATCTCCTTAAAAAGATGTTGATATTCTAAAATTCAATACTAATCTTTCCTCATCTACACATCTGCCAATGTCAACATCAGGTAAGGCCTATGAGGAATTTATATGGGAAGTTCAGGAAGGCACAGAACGCTGCTTAAACATCATCGTAGTTGGAATAGCTGAAACACATGCTGAAAGTATTGAAAAAAAGAGAGAAATTGAAAAGAACGAAGTAAAAAACGCTATATCAGATATCTATAAAGACTGCCCGGAGCTTGAAAAAATTATACTCATTGGAAAATATATGGAAAATAAAAAACGCCTTATTAAAGTTTGTTTTATACGACAGGATACTGCGCAAGCATTACTAAAAAATAGATCGAACGAATTGATCGAATTTAGATTTATATAAATGACATCCATGAGATTGGACTTCAGGGAGACATTACCCTATACGCTGATGATACTACCTTGTTCTATTCGGGCCACTCAGTGGATGTAATTATCAATCAAGCGCAGAGTGATCTTAACAAACTTCATATCGACGCCCCCCTGCAAAAACCCGGTAAGTGCAAAAATGAAATTTTACAGGAAAAAAGATTTAGTGTTTTTCGCTTATAACTTTTGTAAAAAAAATAATTATTAAAAAAAAATTATACCACGAGAAAGCTAATTTTTATACTTACAGTTCATCATTCATCTGCGTGACTGTTGAATTTAAAGGGAATAAGTAATTCATCAAAACACAAAGTAGGTACCGAAAAAAATATCATATTTTTTTTTGGATATTGATTCATTCAATTTCAACTTTTTAAAATTTTTTCGGGCAATGTTTACTTAAAATAAAATAAAAAAAATAAAAATAAAAAAGCCTTTATTCTATTACCTAATAAACTAGTTTAACAATATTTACTTTTTTTTTTTTTTTTTTTTTTTTACATTAACTTACATTAACTAAAAGTTTCTTGAAAAATTAAAAACTAATCTAATTTTAAATTATTTTTACAATATTAAAGGTAAAAGTCGCCCTCGGCGGCGTAGGCCTCCCCCATTTTATTCCATGTTTTGCGGTCTCTAGCTATTTGCATCCAATTTGGTCCCATTTGTTGCGTGAACATGTCTCTCCATCTTTTTCTTTGTCGTCCTCTTTTTCTTTTGTGCTCTCGTGGTTGCCATTCGATCAATTTCTTCGTCCATCTTGCCGAATCCATCCTGCAGATATGTCCTGCCCAGCTCCACTTCAATGATCTTGTTGTTTTAATGATATCTATAGTTTTCGTAGTTCTTCTTATACTTTTGTTAGTTCTTCTATTGGAAAGTTTTAGTGCAAGCATACTTCTTTCCATCCTTCGCTGGCCAACTGCTAGTTTTTCTTCTTGGTCTTTCCTTAGAGACCACGTCTGGCAACCATAGGTCAAGCATGGTAGTATAGCCACCTCAAAAAGTCTTTTCTTCACTGTAATATGGATTTCTTTATTCTTGAAAATTTCTTTAAAACTCCAGAATTTTCTCCAACCTAGAGCTATTCTTCTTTTGATTTCAAGTTCTGTATAGTCCTCAAAAGATACCAGTTGCCCTAGATAAATGTAATGATCCACATAGTCTATTTTTCCCCTTGTACAGTAACATCTAGCATCGGCCCGTTTGACATTATTTGCGTTTTTGAAGTGTTTATGTAAAGTCCCACTTTTTGGCTCTCTGTTGTTAATTCGCTTACCATTTCTTGTAACTCTAACGAATTGTTGGCAAAGATAATAATATCATCTGCAAAACGGAGATGATTGAGGTATTCACCATCTATTTTGATACCTTTTCCTTCCCAGTTTAGCTTCCTAAAGACATTTTCTAATACTGCTGCAAATATTTTAGGAGACAATGGGTCTCCTTGTCTGACTCCCTTTTCGACACAAAACTCATCTCCAACTCTTTCTAATCTTACTTTTGCTTGGCTTTTTGTATATATACAGGAAAGTAAACTGACATACGTCTTATTTACATGTTGGTCTAAGAGTGAATTCCAAATTGCATTGTGATGCAGTGAATCAAATGCCTTTTTAAAATCGATAAAGCACATGTACAGCACTATACCATATTCTTTTGCTTTCTCTATCAGCTGTGTTACCACCTGGATATGGTCTAGGGTACAAAAATTTTTACGAAATCCTGCCTGTTCTCGTGGCTGTTGCAAATCTAGCGTATTGGTTGTTCTCGTCAATATAATTTTTGAGAATATTTTACAGATGTTTGAAATAAGACTTATTGGTCTATAGTTACTTAGATCCCATATATCTCCCTTTTTTAAAATCAGTATTATCGTTGATTCAGACCATTGCCTAGGTGTTTTCTCTGAGTATAGTATTTTATTGAAAAGTATCTGTAAAGGTTCTTCGATTACTTCTAAAATTGTTTTCAAAACCTCATTTGTGATATTATCACCTCCTGGACTTTTATTATTTTTCTGTGAGTTTATAGCGTGTCTTATTTCAGACTTAAGTATAGGTGGTGGTGTTGAACAGTTGTAAGCAGATAGTTGGTGATTGATGTCGTTGTCAGCGCTTTCCCGTTTGTATAAGTCTTTGTAGAATTGTGTGGCTTCTTTGATTATATCTATACGACGAGATAGAAGAGTACCTGTTTTATTACTTTTAATTTTAGTTGTCCACGTACTTGTTCGGTTCAATGCTTTGTAAGCTTTTTTTACTGCACCTGTGCTAGAAATGTATTTTTCGAATGTTGTTTGTCTTTTGATCTTTCTTACTTCACGTATTTTCCTGTTAATTTGTTTACTTAGTTCCGATATTTTACGTTGATTTTCTTTGTTTCTTCTTTGTTTGTATAAAAGCGATCTTTCTTGTAGTAAGTTTGATATTTCTAAATTTATACCTTCATATTTTCTTGTGTCCTTTCCTTTAGTTTTTGTGATCAGTTGTTTTAACTCATTTTCGAATTTGTCATATTGCGTTTGCACATCCGTTGTATTTTCGAAGCAACTCATAAACTTTTTTTCCCAATATTTTTGGGTGTTTTGTGAAATAGCTGGCAATTCTCTGGTGTATGCATTAGAAGTTATGAACTTTCTACTCTTTTTCATATTTAGTTTTACTCCACATCTAATAAGTCTGTGGTCTGTATTAAAGTTTAAATTGTTGACTATGTCAAAATTGCTAATGCTTGTGGCTTGGTTGGTCAAGATGTAATCGATTTCATTAAGCTGTTTGCCATTCGGAGATCTCCATGTCCATTTCTTACACACTTTTCGTTTAAACATACTATTAACCAATTTTAAATTGTTTTCTAAAGCAAATTCTACTAAATTTTGACCGTGAGCACTTCTTTTGCCAAAACTGTGGTTACCGAAGATTTGTTCCTCTCCTAATATTTTTTGTCCCACTTGTGCGTTGAAATCGCCCATTAATATGATTTTTCTATATTTGATTGACTCGACAATAGTTTGTAGATTATTGTAAAAATTTTCGATTGCTTGATCTTCATAAGCCTCAGTGGGTGCGTAAATTTGGAGTATAGTCCAGTCAGTGTTCTCTGGGGTTCGAATTTCCAGCAGAGCAATCCGTTCCGAGTATTCTTTGAAACCAAGAATATTTTGTTTTAGGGCTTTTTTCACTAAAAATCCTACTCCGTTTCTTCCTCGAGTAGCCGAAGTATGGTACAGAATAAACTCTGGATATTCTATTATATTTTCTTTGGCACGTCTAATTTCACTCAGGCCGATCACGTCCCACTTAAGGTTCTTTATTGCATAACTTAATTCTATTATTCTGTTTTCAGACATTAAAGTCCTGACGTTGAGGCTAGCAAAGTACCAATGTTGTATGGTATTTCTCGGTACGGGTAGGTTTCTTTGTAAAGGTAATTTGTCATTATTAGTAAAATGACCTTGTTGCTTAGTTAAGATTATTGGAGGGTGGCGGTCTGATTCCCCCACGGTGACCAGCCGGCTTGGGGGAGATTTGATGTTACTTTGGTTGTTGGTTTCATTTTGTTTTTGTTTCCGTTTGCCGATGTGCGATAAATCTAGTTTTTTGGCGCTTGCGTAAAAGAACTTGAGCGTACCCTGTTCATATACTCGAACACATTACTTTTGTTAAGTTTATGTGGTGTTTCTATCCTTGAAGTTGTGGGTGTATTTAAAAGATGTGGCGATAGCGAAGTATCACGTTTCCTTTTGTCACGATTTGTGTCCCTGGGTTCTTTGACTATAAGTTTGTCGTTTCTCAGATACGCGATGTTTCCTTTCTTTCTTTCTTCTTCCAATTTCGGTTGTAGTTGTTTCCTTGTTTCTAGTACCTCCTTGCTAAAATCTTCTTTTATGTAAATGGAATCTTGAAATTTCTTTTTATTTTGAATTATTTCTTTTTTCTTCCATTCCGATATAAAGTTCACGAGTACTGGCCGTGGTTTGGTTCCTTTCTTACCTAACCGATAGGCCTTATTAATTTCGAATGATTCTATGTTGACTTTCACTTGAGTTTGAACAATGTTTTTTATAATTTCTTGCAGTGGTTCCTTTTGGTCTAGTTCTTCCGCCAGTCCGAAAAATATAAGATTGTTGCGTCTTCTTTCCGTTTCAAGAAAGCTAATCTTGGCCTTTAGCTTCCCCACTTCTGCGTTAAGTTTAATATTTTCTTGTATGATCGGTTGCAATTGTTGTTGTAAGTTGGCAATTACCGTTTTTGAAACTTCTTCCGTAATTGCAGCTGTTTGTCTATCTAATTGTTCTTGTAATTTATTCAACATTATATTCATATCCATTTTTTTTTTTTTTTTTTATTTCTTGATTTTTCGGGAGATTTGATTATTTTGAGCTTGTAACCCTTTGTTGATCATAGACAATTTACGTTGTGAGTAAAGTCTGCAAATTGTCAAAAGTCAATGTCAGTGATCTGTTACATGTCACTGCCAGCGATCTGTCAAATGTCACAGAACTGTCAAATGTCACTCTTCTAGCCCATAAATTTTTCTGAGTACCGGCAATAAATTTTGGGGTTATGATTGTTGTGGTGAACTTTTAAAGATGTTATTTATCTTACTTGCAGTGCTGAATCGACGTAATGGGGTGATGAAATCGTAGGCAGGAACTTTCTTGTTGTGTTAGTCAGCACTTTGAATGGTAAACGTTACGTTTGTGGCTTGTATACAATTAAAATAGCAGGAGCTTTGACAATCACTCTTCACTTCGCAATACCGGAAACGGAAACTGTTTGACTGAAATGGAAAATGTTTACTTACTGTTTTTTTTTCTGTAAATTCCTGTGAAATCATGAACATAATATTACTTTACTGGTTTTTTTACCGTATTTTTCATAAACCGAGAGTGTTTGTAATATTCAATTACCTAAGTTATTGCGGTAAAAAAATATTTACCTTATAAACATAAAGTCCTGTTACAGGTTTATTTCGGGATATTTTTTGCAAACATAATTTTTGTAATCACTATTTACTGACAATGAATGGAATATTTGTGATTGGTATTATTCAAGGAATAATTCAAAAAACATGAATTGTATCGAAATCATTATTTTTTTTGAACAAAAATGATTTTGTGGGGATAGTTTTATGAATAATGATCATAATTAATTAGTGTACGAACAATTAATCTCAATAATAGTATAAAAAAACAGGGAATAATCTGCACTTTCAGTGGAATTATCTTTATATTCTTATTTACTGATTCCTGCAGATTTTAAAGATTCCAAGCACCGGTGGATGTACCTTAAATGTACTCCACTGTTGTACGAGAACGTAGTGGAGACTCTCTACTCTATACACTATGATCTCAGTAGAGCTTTTTTAAATGTAGATTTTAAAATAAACACAAAAATGTTCGACGTCTAACATACCTTCTACTGTAAGGATCAAAGCCATCGATACATACGTTAGAGAAAGAGGGGAAAGATTCTACTTTAGACCGGGTGAATTTAAATGAAGAATCTAACCTACGCTAACTAGGCAGCTTTCAGAAAGCTTCGGTTTATTAAAAAAATATCTTATCCCCAGCCAGTAATGACATACGTAGCAGATTTGTTCACTCTCTGCACACTTTATTAAAAGACTTAGAGCTAAGGTTAGACAGAGGTCCATGAGCAACGGTCACCGCTTACGATCAGATGGCCCGTTAGCTCAAAAAAGGGGACAAAGAACAAAAGAGATGACTTTACTTCTAGTTTCTGTGTGATCTAATGAGAATTAAAGAGTTCAAGAGTGACAGCCACGTACTGACCAGTGCAACTTGGATACACAAGTGAAAAATATCAAATTAAAATTTTACAATAATAGACCTGTAACCGCATTAACCGAAAGTTTTCAAGAAATATTTTGCAGTAATAGTTTTTAACCGAAAACAGAACCACCAAACTGAATTTTAATAACATATTACGGAGTTTATGCTGTAAACAAAAAAAATAAAATTTCCGTTGAAAAAAGTGTTCTTAAGAAAATCGTTGGAGATTACCGCAGGAAAAATCTGAAAAAAATTGGGTAGATACATCCAGACCCATAGATTACGAAAGTGCAATAACAGCAATAAACCAGTAATAGTGCTTTACGGGTTTTTTGCAGGGGGGCGTCGATGTGTGGTTACAGTCAAATTTGTTGAGTGTCAATGCTTCAAAAACAAATAACATCTTTTTCACGGCCAAAAATAAGAAAATTAGCAATTAGAATCCATTAGTAATTAACGGAGAGGAAATTCACAGATTCAGCTCGGAGAAATACTTAGGTCTAGTTTTGAAAAATCGCTTAAAGTGGAATATTAACAATATTCGCAATAAAATATCATCCTTAACAGGCGCTTTGCGACCTATAGCGCACTGTATGCCAAAATCTATCAAATATACAATTTACAACTCATTAGTTAAACCTCACATTCACTATCTAATTGAGGTATGGGGATCTGCAGCGAAGTCTAATCTTAAACAACTACAAACGTCACAGAATAGGTTGATCTAAATTCCTTCACACAGTCAGACCATCTTTTTTTTCTTCCATGTTTTTTTTCAATTGATAGTTAGTTATTTTCGGATGTATTTTTAAAAAATTAATGATTATCTATTTTGATTAATAATATATTTTTTATTAAAATACTTAATGGAATAATAAAAAACCTTTAAAAATGCATACAATTTATTATTTTTATTGACTATCATAAAAATATACAACAATTTTATTGTTACCAACTTGTCAATCGACTTAATAAGTATGTATAAAATATGTAATAAAATATGTCTGAACATAAAATATTTTATATTGAGTTTGATTGAGAAGCAGGAATCAGTGACGTGATCGGATTATTGTCGAAACTGCGTGTTGAGTAATTGTTTTTCACCTCACATCATAGTGTTTTGCAAACATAACGTTTTAACCTTTTTGGGAAATAAAATGGTATTCCACTCATATACTCGTACTTTATCTTTGCAGAAGTTAGGTGGGACCATGGGCTCAATACTCCATCTAATTAATAAATGGCGTAGTAATCAATTTAAAACAATAATCAGATAAAGAAGAAAAAAGTAGGTAGTGTGGTGTGTGGTGTTGTCGGTGTAGGTCAGGTCTGTGTCGGTCGTCGTGCACTCGGTGACGGGGTAGTGCGCCGGGCGAAGGCGCGGGGCGCAGGCGCGGCGCGGGGCAGCGGGGCGAGTGTGCGGGGCGCGCGGGGGGTGCTGCACGCGACACCGTGTCCGCGGCCGCCGTCAGCCGCGCCGCAGTGTGTCGCGAGCCGCGTCGCGCGTCGCTCGTGTCGCGCGCTGTGTGTGTGCGTGTGTGTTGCCGCGTGACGAGCGCGCCGCTCTGACGGCTCCATGGATCACACTCTGAACACAGGTATCTGTCACTACTATCAACCCACAGCTACGATGCCTACCACTGTATAACTTGTTTCGGATATCACAATGTCAAAAATCACAGAAAAAGTCACATTAAACAGTGTCATATGCACTAAAGTGTAAAGTGCAGTTAGAGTAATTTAATATAGTGGCTATTCACAGGTACTTGATTCTGTACTTGAATTCACGAATAGGATGAGATCGGATGAGAAATGGAAGAAACATGCAACTCTTTTTGTAGTGTTTCTACAATAGTTTCTACTGACGAAGAAAACTTATGACGTAAAAATAATCAGCATTAGTTAATCGGACATCGTGTTAAAAATACTAGTTTTTTCAAACATTACAAATGTCAACTAGATCGCGTTATATAAAATCTACTGAAGATTATAATAATATTATTTTATAATTTAATACAATTCTTTAAAGTACTGAGGGAGTGAATGCATGATAGTAATCGTGACCTCATCTCAATGTAAAGGGCTGAGTTCCTCTTTGGATCTCTCTAAGATTTTGTGAATTCCGTGACAATTACAACAATATTAACTCTATGTGCACCAATTTGAACGATTTCAAAAATATTTGTAATGTTGTGTTTTTCTTTCAAAAATTTGTTTAACCGTTTTCGTCCCTACCGTAATTACTATAACAACTAAAACTAAACTAAAATAAGCGTTATTTCGTTGAAATTTTGTATGTGTCCAGAGACTTCGATAAATAAAATATGACCCCCTCTGGTGACACAAAAGCAATTTACATTCACAAATGATAAAGTAAAATTAAAAGTCAACATGGCGCCCGATAAATTCTATGAAATGTAATTGGGACACGTGCTAATAATGAATTATAACCATTGTAAAAGTCATTTTGATTTATGGAAGCCGTTCAACTTCATTACGGAAGGTAGAAAATTCAAAATCTGGATAAGCATGTGCCTAGAAAATAGTTTGTTGTTACACACTGTGATTCGGCACAGCTTAGGTCTTTAAAAATATTACATAAAACATCAGAAATATGAGAAAATGTCGAACTTTGTGTTGATCTATCTAGTGAGGAGACCGGAGCCTATTTTGAATCAAGTAATGATTTGCCAAAACTTGTTCGCATCGATTAGCATCACAATGACCAACTTCTGTTAATCACTTTCCGATTCAAGTCTCACAAGAAGCAGAGACGAACTCTTGAAATCGAATGATATTTTCATAAGAAAACCATAATTACTATTCGTTTACTTTTAGTTGTAAGTAACTTTTAATCGTAGTACATTCGGAGCAGGGCTTTCGATGCGATTACAAATATATTATGTGCGTGTTTACCACGTGGAGTTCCTGATCTCTTCATTGGAACACTCACTGTCTTCAACTGAAAACTTGCTAAACTATTAGAACTTCTTTATTGTATCACTTGCACAACTACTTCATTAATAAAGCTAATAATTTCGGTAATTAGACGTTCATAATAAGACATATTTTAGATAAACTACACTACACTCAAGAAACAAAATATTGATCTGGGGGCACTACCATCCTTTATGGAAACCATTTCGCCGCATTTTCAGGCCCATCCACCGTAACCCAGACCACCATAGCCCAGACCACCGTATCCTAGACCACCGTAGCCACCGCAACCACAACCGCGGCCACAGCCCAGAGCAGACTGCAAATGATTTTAAAATTAATTTGACATTTAAAAATATTATGGTTAATTTCCATAAATTCAGAGCTGAACTTAAGTACAGAACTAGGGTTGAATGGCCACGTAAAGGGAAAACCGATGATTTGGAGAACTCGGTGACTCTTATTTCAAAACATAATAATATGCCCACGATTCGACAAATAGAAGTGAAATCTTATTGTTCAACCTCCAAGTTACACAACATTAACTATAATAATGAAGAAATCGCAGTGAACAACTAAACTTTAAACTTTATCTAAATTTCATTAAGTATTAGAGACAAACAAGCAGCTCCAATAAAACTTGGCTAGTTTTTTACATAATGTTTTTGGTAGGATAAATATTGGCGTAATTAAGAGTTTCTCCACTTTCTTTTTCTGTACCAATATTATTGATCGGTGTCGTGTTTATAACGTCATCATAATTGTTCATGATTTTACACAAATCGTCCTCGTCCTGGAATAACTACTCCATTGCTTCTTCAGTTTGGACATCCTCTTATTATTTATCACCATTCTTCTCCTTCTTGATTCAATGCTGTTTTCTTTCGTTCCGTTGAATAAATTTTTGAAGAATCTCTGGTCGTAGAGGTATATATTTTGTGGAATATTTTCTGGGACATCTTCCACTTTCTTCTAAATATGCCTTCTGCATACGAAACGTAGTTGTTAACTTCTTTATTAAATATAAAGGGATCGCAATAACGAGGAAATCGGCGATCAAGTCTAGAGTATATCCTTGTGAAAAACGAAGTGCTCTCTCTCTTAAACTGGGTAGTTTCAGAAACCAAAATGTAGGAAAATAATAATAATTATTTGCAAACTGTTCTTTCGATTATCATCATGAAAATACAGGATGTTGACGTTTGCCGATTTTGTTAGCTCGATTTTCAGACAAACCAAACCATTTACGAAGAATCTATGAATGAATTATTAAACATCAATGGTAAAATGTTTCCTTTCTGCAAAACATCCTATCTCTAATATTGAAGGTACTTCCCGTTCATGTCGCATTGTTCCGGGATACCCTGTATATTCAAGTTTCTTTTGATAAAATTCTGACTTTAGGAAGTCTACTTTTTATTTTAGATGTCGCTCTTAGGTGACTTCTTCTACCATGCAACCTTCCTGTCTTAACAAGTTTTCTCCTGCTTCTATCTTCTTTTATCAGCTTCTTTTTCCAGACTGTCGACCTTCAAAGATCATTCCGTCTGCGGCTTACGGGTTACACTAACCAAAAGCAGTACTAGTTCAACCGAATTAACCCACAACTGTTTACTATATTGGTGCGTTTGCGCTACCAACTTCGTTCATATTTTTTTTATTTTACACTTTCTTTTAATATCCCTGGTAGAAGATACTACTTTTGGCATAGTGATACCAAATATACTTATTCAAGTAAATACTTACCTTTGAATGACAAAAGGTATTGGTTTATGACGGTAGTTGCGGCGGAGTGGAGCTGATTGTGACGCGATGAGGGGAGGCGCGTGAGTGCGCGCGGTGGCGATGGCGGCGGCGGGTCACGGCGTGACAGGGGCGGGGGCGGGGAGCGGCGTCCGGTGGGCCTGGTGCGTGTGGGCGGCGGTGTGTGCGGCGGCGTGGCGCGGCGCGGCCGGCGGCTGCGGGGTTGCGGAGTTCGCGTGTCGCAGCGGGCCGTGCGTGCGCCTGGACGCGTACTGCGACGGCGAGCAGCAGTGCGCGGACGGCAGCGACGAGCCGGCGCACTGCACGCCCTGTAACCGCACGTACTACGGGCGCGCCGGGCTCGCGTACTCGCTGGCAGTGCGAGGCCCGCCGCGCGCCCCCTTCCTCTGCCACTTGACGTTTACGGCTGGCGGCGGCGCGCACGGCGACCTGGTGCAGCTCGCGTTCGACGAGTTCCGAGTGGGTCGGTACGAGCCCGCCGCGCTGGACGGCTGCCCGGACGGGTACATGCAGGTGTCGGAGCTGGGCCGGCCCTTCACCGGCGGCTCGTGGTGCGGCGAGGCGGACGGCGCGGCGCTCTACTACAGCGAGACGGCGACGGTAACAGTCTCGGTGAAGCTGTTCCGCGTGAGACTGGGTGAGGCGTTCGGCTTCCGTCTGCGGTACAAGTTCCTGTCTCAGCGGGAGGCGGTGGTGCGGTTCGGAGCGCTGGAGGCTCCGCTGGAGCGCGGCGCGGTGTCTCCCGGCACCTACTGCACGCGTACCTACGAGGAGTGTCATCGCAAGGCGTGTCGTCTGCAGAGCCCCAACTACCCCGGCATGTACCCCAGGTCTGCGCACATAACATTAACATGGACTTCAAATGTTTGGAGGCACTTAATGTTTGAGTTCTTGTTTGCAGGAACGTCACATGTTACTGGAGTCTACGTCAGAAAGATATTCCAACTTGCAAGCACGCGATGATCTCTGTTCGACAAGAGTACTCTCATAAAATGCAAATCAAGCGATCGATATCAATGGCGAGGTGAGTGAACACTCCGCTAGTTGATGCATTTGTATAATGTTATATAGTATAGTAACGTGTCGTGGTGTGTGTGGTGGACAGTTTGAACAAGACAGGTCGCGTGGTGCGAGCGTGGCGCGAGTGTACGGGGGAGCGCGACCGACTCATCTTCTACGACGGCGCCAGCACGGACGACCCGGTGCTGGTGGAGTACTGCGGCGGGGACTGGCTGCCGCGCGTCACCTCGCGAGGACCAGAGATGCTAGTCGCGTTCCACTCGTCCCCCTACAGCGCGCCGCTGAGAGCCGCCGCGCCCGCCGCGCCGCTCCGGGGGTTCGAACTCGATGTTGATGTCGTTTTTGCTGATTCTGATTCCTTAGACTACGCGAGGTAAGACATTAAATAAAAAATAATACCTATAATAAAGTCATAAGCAGTATATATTTTTGTTATGAAATCTATTTAAGATATTATTTATATTATCGCAATTATATTATTATATGTGGTACTCAGGGAGTCTAGACGCTGTGAGTTTCACGTGAAGGCTTCCTCGTCTGAAGAAGAGAGCAACACGACGAGTGTGGGGGGAGGGAGGGGGCGGCGCGGGAAGCTGCGAGCCCCCGCGCACACACTACCACCCAACACCACCTGCACCTGGACCTTCCACGGCAGACCTGGTACTATACAACATAATGTTATTGCACATTTTATTACTTCTCATTGACTAAAGGAAAGAGTGTTAAGAAAAACTTATTGGTTCTGTACAGGTGATCTTGTCTGGATATATTTTTCAAGTTTCACGCAATATTCGTTGGTGGAGCCGCGTCGCGTCGAGAGCAGTGAGCGGGACGAGGAGAGCAGCACCAGCTCCGCACTGATGAGAGTCGGGGGCAGCAGCGGAGGGGGAGGCGCTGGGGGCGGGAGCGGGGGCGGGGGCGTAGGTACAGGACGCAGCGGTCCCTGCGCTGTGGAGGTGCGAGTGTGGGATGGCGGGGGCGGTGAGGGGGAGGGCGTGTCCCTGGGCCGGTACTGTGACGTGGCACCGTCCCTGTGCGCGCGCGCCTCGCTCGCCAACGCGACCCGCTCTCCGCGCCCCTGTGCGCCCCCGGACGGGTACGTGTCGGGTGGTGCTCTGCTCGGTCTGGCGCTGTGGTCGCGGCCCGGCACCGCCACGCACCCGCTCGCCTTCGCCCTGCACTACGAGTTCGTGGACGCGCGCCTCGAAGGTCACCCGCTACCAGAGGACGGTCGCCGTGCCCGGCCCGCGCCTGCCGCCTGCGCGCGCCGCCTCACCACGCCGGGCTCCTTTTCATCGCCGCGGAACGCCATGTGGTTCGGTCGCGGGGGGGCGCGCCGCCTGCGCTGCGTGTACCGGCTGGACGGGGAGGGGTCGCGGGTCATGCTGGACCTGCACGCCGCTACGTTCGGTCGGGAGCCGAAGTGCGCAACCCGACCCGACCCTATCACCGGGCGGCCCGCCTGCGTGCCGGACCCGGTGGAGCCGCCGCCCGAGGGGGAGCCGCTCGACCAGGACGAGGAGGTTCCCTCTGAGTTCGACGGCGACGAGGACAGTCCACTGCGCTTCCCTCATCTACTCGTGTTTGACTCCCCGTGGCCCGGACACAGGGTGAGTCTTTTTGATTTTGGGGTGAAATACGAATGTCGAATAGGAATCAATGTAGCTAGCTATAATATCATTGTTATCGTAGGTATTATTGGGTTGTATCTGCGACAATAGCAGCGCGCCGGTGCGATTCGAGTCTGGCGGCGGCGCGCTGGAGCTGGAGCTGGTGTCGCGGGCGCTGTCCCCGGCGGAGGATCACCGACACCTGCAGTACCGCGGCGTGTGGTCGCGTCACGCACCGCGCCACTGCCGCGTCGCGCGCCGCCTCGCCCCGCCCGGCGCGCACCTCACACTGCGTTACCCATATAAGTATGATTCATTTCCTCTATAATATAAAGATTTGTATTATTGTCACACTCTTCGTCATCTTCCATCTGCAATTTGAACAACGACCTGTTTAAATTTTATAGCGAAAACAGGATGTCGGAATGCGGAGAGACGCCGTTCTTGTTGGCGGCGCGGGGGAACAGGTCAGTGTTCCTGCGAGTGTGGGGGGAGGAGATCCCCATCACCACACCGGGGGTTGACCCCCCGCCCTGCGGCACCACTAACCGCGTGTTTGTTTACGACGCGCACACATCCAAGTTAGTACAATACTACAAGTATATTAATATTTGAATGTAGTTCGTAGTGTGATGGTTGTGGTTTCTGTGTCAGGTTGGTGCGTGCGATCTGTCCGTCGGAGGGCGAGGCGGCGGTGCAGGTGGTAACGGAGGAGTGGTGGGGTCGCGGGGGCGGCGGGGGCGCGGCGCTGCTGGTGGTGTGGTCGGGGCGGGAGACGGGCGGCGCGCGGCTCGCCTGGATGGAGGTGTGGCGTGCGGGCCGCAACGCGTCGTGGTGCGCGCACCCCTGCATCGCTCTGGGCGCGTGCATGTCGGGCGCGCTGTGGTGCGACGGCGCGGAGGACTGCCCGGGCGGTGGGGACGAGCGCGGTGCGTGCGGGGCGGGAGCGCGCGTGCTGGCGGCGCTGGGGGCGGGCGGAACGGCGGCGGCGGCGGGCGCGGCGTGCGCGGTGGCGGCGCTGCTGCTAGTGGCGGCGGGGCTGGCGGCGCGTAGGCGGCGGCGCGCTCCCTCGGACAAGCGTCTGCTGGGCGCGCTGGGGGGCGTGGGGGGGCGACGGCTCACGGAGGAGCTGCTGTACGACGCGTCGCGCGCCTCCTCCACCGCGTCCTCCTGACGGCGCGAGCGCTCCGTCGAGTACATCCATGTGGATCGCGAGACCACGGTGTGACGGAGCGCTGTCCTCCTGCTCGCGTGTGTGCGCGCGCGTGCTCTGTGACTGTGTGTGTGTGTGTGTCGGTGCTGGTGGTGGAGTGCTCGCGGGTGACAGTGGGCGGACTCGGTCCGAGCTGGGGCCTCATTTGTACGATATCGTATTCTCCTCTTTATATATTTTGTGATGTAAATACACCGAGTAGTTAGCTGGTGCACGGCCCCCGTGACGGATAGTGTCGCCCTCGTTTCCGCCTCGTGATTCGGTATATTATAATGTGATTGTATGATACACTATGTATGTATGTATGTATGATTGTGGATCTGTCCCGTCCCTTGTTCCATTACGATACGTTATAAACACTACAATAAACACTTAGTTCTATGAACTTATAACAACATACAATCTCGTAGTTTTATTTCTTCCTGCACGTCTACTCTACTACGTCGTATTATAATAATATTAAGATACATATTGTTTTGTTAAAATGACTAGATCCGTGTATAATGTTTCTGTGTGAGTGTGAAGCAGCACATCACACGCGCGTCCTGCACGTTCACGAACTGTGAATAAATACAAATAAATGAAACCTAAACAAACCGAATCAATTCAATTAATACTCCCCCCTCTCCCTCTCCCACTGTCGATATGAGGAGAGGAGGGAGGGGCTTGTGGAGCTACAAAAACCAAAGCTTTTAATATTATACAGCGGTAGGGAGGTGCATATGGAACAGAAAATAATGAAACGGTCACTTCGTGTGAGGCAGATATTGCCGCTTACTCTTGAATTACATGAAATTTTTATTTTGTATATAATACTTACTTACTTTTACTATTCTTATGTAACTCAATTATAATTGTTCACATCTAGTAAAATCAATAAAATTTGCGGCATCACATTCAATGATACTCATAAAAGTATTCATAACTTGTATTATCGTGCTTGTACCTACTCGTATGTATGTCCGTAACATGCTAATTACCGGTCGCGGCTCGGTGCTGCTAATTACCCTCCCCCCCCCTCCCCCGCACGGTACGCACCCCTCGTTATAACCTCCGCGAATATAAATCAGTTAAAAATATAAAGTCTCCGTCACACGACACAAGCTGCATACTAAGTAGCGCGTGTGATGATCCCGCTCTCGTCTTGTATAATGAGTGTCGCGATGTACTCTCGGTAATGTATCGTTGTTAGAGACAATGTTGTTAGTAATTGTATTATTATTACGAATGTAAGGAGGCTTCACTTTCAGTCGCGATCTCATGATATCATATAAAGCTGATTAAGCTGTTTATACTAAGCTGCTTATAATATCTGTGAGTGGGAGGTTATATTATGATTTATGATATTACGTATTGGTATAGTAACAAGATTTAAAGGAGGTTGTGGACACTTCTCGAAGTTTATTTATCAAAATGTAAATAAAAACCGATACTATGGTATTATTTATGTATTAACACAGTTATATCACAACAGTACACTGAGAAGGTAATTTCCACGATGCGTATATGAGCATTTTACTATGGATGTGGATCTTGTTGGTAAGTAATATTGGTAATAAATAAAATCTGTAAGTATTTAAAAATCTTAGTCAAAGAATTATTCGAAAACGTTTAGTCAGACGAGCTAGCAGGCCGCCTGATCGCCTACAATGAATACCCAGACTGCCACATTGAAATATTACCTAATTAAGATAACGGTGGTAAGTTCCTTTATATTCATACTTCAAAGGTAAAACATACCTACAACAAGTACCAGTATACTACCAATATACTACTAGTATACTAATTAGTAGCGATGGATTTTACTTTTTACCGCCGACATTCACTCGTTTTGAAACATGATTTCCGCGCGGAATGTAGAGCGAGATACTAGCGTTATTATTGCTCCACGAGGAGAGCTTCTTGTCGAGGGGATTCTATATCTGTATACCTACTGCACGTCATGTCGGTTAATTATGAGAGAATTGTAATTATGGAAGCCGAAAATTCAATAAAAAATAAGTTAATTTCTTCGCCTTTTTAAAAAAATATTATTCAAATAATAAATGTAAGATATTAAAATGTATATAATACTTTATATGCTACTACTGGCTAGATAGCAAAGTGGTTGGTTAGTTACAGTAGGCAGATGCTACGCTACTACGACGAGTTGTCTACACAGTGTCTACGCCGTAGTACTAGTCTATTTTCATTCATTTTGTTTTAATTATACGATGCACAGTTCAATGTCTTAAGTTAAGTCTTATTATTATGTAAGACACTGTAAATTTTCAATTACTGTACTTTTTTAATTTTTATGAATATCTATCGTCGAAATTGTGTATGCCAATTTTTTTTATTTTTTTTTCGCTATACTGTCGATAACTTATTGAATCGTCGTACAATATTTTTTTAATATATGCCAGAGTTTTGATAAAACAAGGAGTTGTTTAATTCAGTATGTAGCGATGTGTGTGCGACGAGGCGCCGCGTTGACACTCCGCGTTAGCAATCAGCGGCGCTCGCGACAACCAGCGCACTCCTGCTACACGACACGACCTTATCACCTGCACACAGAGCTCACTATCGCGTGACACACCGATACAATCACGAGTGTCGGCAGCGACGAGGCTCTCGAGGGGGATAACGTGAAATGTGCTTAATGTACTGAGCAGTAAGAGCGAGAGTCGCACGACAAGCCTCTGAGTCAACACCTCCGGAGAGACGCGTGCAAGCGATGTGTCAAATATTCCTTCATATCAACTAAATACAACGGAAATGAAAAGCTCTGATTATACGAAAGATACTTCACAAGCTTGTATACACAGTATGTATGTATACTCATTAGGTTCATTTATTCTATTAAACCCGTTAGTTAACAATCCAGTAAAGCGATTATTTATTTCGAACACGTCACTTATCATATGTGAGTGTATGCGTGTGTTATAGGACGGAATTACGTGGAATGTGATAGATGTAGGTACTAGGAGCCGCAATACACTATGTGTCGTCTCTGTAATAAGATGTAGGTATCATGTACACACGTCACCCTCTCTGTTTCAACATGTAATGTGACACGATTCATATAACAAGCTTCTAACAGGCGTCCGGCGTGTGACGTCATCAATCACATCACTCCATCGATCACTGACCACTGCCCCTGCACACACACACACACACACACACATTATTATATCATATTACTTTATTCACTTGTGTAAAGTGTAGTGATCAATTCCTCGCGTGTATAGTATAGTGGCATGCATGTAATGAGCATCACGGCGCGGTCACGTGACTAGTGACAGGTGCTTGACGGCCTGCCCTGGTACATCACAATATGTGAAGGCTATTACCGACATTACTGGGAAAGCACTGAATTACTTATATTGTTCGTGATAACGTATCATGATGATTGTAATGGTTTAACATTACAATATTATTTATTAATATCCTTCGATTAGGTAAGGAAAATCATTATTACCGCAGTAACAAGTAAAAATAATTCAAATTATTTATACCTAATTTAATTTTAACATACATAGGTGATGGCGTAATGACGAAAAAGTTCGTGGTTCAATCTTTCATCGGCACTACAATAAATATCAAACAAGTACCTAACGCAATAGGAACGTCATGTTTACAAGAGTAACATTAACAAGTTAGAGTTGATGATCCTAGCACAAACATCGTAAGTGATAAATGTCATTTCATTTCATAATATTAAGAACAACTTCTGTATAGTATAGTCGTAGATTCCTTCCGGTGCACCACGAGTGAGCGACGAAAACATATGGACCGCTAACAAGGAGCGAGCAACCAATTTAACGGACGACGGAGCTATCTGACGAGACGAGGGGGGGCGGGGTGCGGGGAGAGGGGGGCAGGCTCGTGTTAGTTATGGACGGTTAAACACTATAATATCAGACCTAGTCACTAATACACTGTTCGGATAGCATAATAGACTCTACAAACAAAATAAACTGGTTGTTAATCGTTTTAGACCTGTATTTAACCGGACATATTACTAATGAAGCAGCACAATTTATAATAATTAGGAAGATTGTAGTAAACACTATTGGGTGTAAAATTTTGAAAAAAAATAAAGGACCTGTAATATTGTAATAAAGCATTAATGCTACAAGCGTATGTCGATGTATCGGATTGTTTAACGAGTCGATAAATATTTTACGAGATGTTGTACAACGTCGTTTCCGCCTCGCTGCGGATCGCGGCGACTCGGAGATGCGATGCGATGCGGTGCGACGTGGTGCGATGCGGTGCCATGCAATGCGATGTGAAGTGATGCTGTAATATGGCTATTTCATTTAGTCCGACAATTGTATCGCCTCCAGTACATTAAATAGAACAAAAATGTATTGTTTAAAAATATGAATGGGTGTGTGTGTCTGGTAGAAATCGTAAATGAGTACCGGTTAAACTAGTACAGTTTCATAAAAACATCATAATATGTGATAAAAGTTGTGTATAATATGAAAACATGTTAGTATAACATAAGTTGTGTTAAAGTTTTTCAATAAAAGTTGTATTGAAATAGAGCGTTCGAGGGGCGACGATAAGCTGATCTACAGCGAGCCGTTGGCATTCGGTCCACAGTGCGGTTAGTTGCAGTGTGATGCGGCCCGATGCGGCCCGGGTGAGTTATTGAAGGCGGTAACGTCGGTCCGCCGCACTCCGCTCCGGTCCTCATCCGTCGCCTTCACTCCGGCTCGAGATAACGCGGTGCGGATCATTTATATTTTCTTGTAAAAAGGTTGATCAATCACGAGGCGGGCGGTCGCGTGTCGCCGCACCAACACGATAATACGGTTTTTAGACGAGCGACGAGCGACGAGCGACAACTAGCGGACGACGGATAAAGAATTGAAATGTCCTTTACGTTCGACTTGATGGAGTGAGATCCGATCTAGTTCCTTCGCGTCGCCACCCGACCGCCTCGACAAGGGAATAATATACACTGAATTAAATATTACTCTTTACTTGTTTTACTTTTAAAATATTGTTCTTTTATTGACTGACATCGATCTATTTAATAAACGTGAAAATTACACCACTTTTTATAACGACATTTATTTGGTCAAATTTACTAGAGAATTACATTCAATCGAGTAAACAATGAGTTAATACGTTTATTAAAAAGATGAATCAATAAAGTATTGAAATGACCAATAAAATAGAACATTTCGTTCATAAAAGTACCTAATGGCGGGGATCAAACCGATGTTAAATATGAAACCGGCTCGTAAATACAGCGCAATGAATGTTTCTTCGGTAATATCGAGACAGGGTCGGTGCTGCCCTCTGTATGTATCTCGGATACGACCTGCTACGGGGCCGTGGTTGGACAGTGTTCACTAGGTACCATTGTACTCCAAAGGATACACTACTAAAATATAACATCTGTATATTCATCACCACTGCCACAATATATTATATGGGTATGTTTATTATTTAAAAGTAATAATATGAAGTAATAACTACGATAATATTTGTTTGTCGTGTTTTATTAAAACCTTTATTGAGCTGTGTATTCTGTAGTTTATCATTAGTATTGATTGAGTGTGGAATGTTTCCTAAATCAGTTAGTAACAGTAGAGTGGTAGTAGTAATGTTGTTTGTTGTAACTGGAGGCGCGTGTACTCGGGAAGAGTGGTAACCGGAGCGCGGCGCTGAGTGCGACACACATACACACACACACACACAACACTGTGTTGATTCATCGGTTTATTATTACTTTAACTATACGAATTATATGTATTACTAGATACAAACAGTTCAGGATCTGTCGTTGTGTACAAATTTGGGGAAGACATGTCTAAAAGAGTTTATGGGATGATCTTGACTACCTCTATCAAAAACAATATTTATGAATATTCGTAAACTAACAAGCACCGGGAGTAGATAATTACACTAGCAGCGGCGTCTTTCATAGAGCTTTCATATTATTGAATAACAGGCTCTACATTATAGCAATATTGATTGTTCCATAACGATTCTGTTTCAAAAGTACTTCTTCAATCAGATACTACACCAGACTCTACTGTAACTCTCTCTTTACTAGTTTAATAATAAAGTTTGAAATCTCACTGAAGCTGTGAGAGTACGTGTATAAATCCTATATAATTATAAGGCAGCTCATGAACGCGGAGTAGCGCGCGGAACTCTACGTAGAGCTGAGCTAGTATCAGATGTGCTAGTATCATTATCGTTCGGTAATGATGGCGCCGCGTTACAACTAATTAACAACATTTTATAATTTGCTTTGTTCATTACGAGAGAGTTGCAGCGTCTCTGTCATACGAGATTACAACTAATTACGATAAATAGATTTTGATGGCGGTTATATTTTGATATTATAATTAGATTACCATAAAATCATGTACAAAAGCCTTTAATGCTTTGTTGATTATTTTATGGTCCTTTTATGCATTTTCAACGTAAGTAATATAGAAAAATGCATGCATGAAATGCATGAAAGTATTATAGAAAACCGCGAGTGTCTGAATAAGTTTATTTTATGGTCGTTCTCTTCCCGAAAATTAAAAAGGACAAAATGAAACATGAGTGATGTAATGTCATGTAGAGTCACTCTAGCAGCGTTGTATGACTCTACTCATCTCTCCTCATCAGTTATTAATCCGCCACTCTCCGGAGATCTCCTATCTATTAACACAAACACTCAGACTCTCCATAAAATATAATACTTACATTAACTGATATAGAAACACATGAGCAGCTCTTACAAACACACTGGATATATCAGAGTAAATGAAACATTATGGAAGAGACTGTGCATGACGAGTAAGGTAATATAGTTCTAGTTAAGTCAGACAGGTAACCGAAGCTCAAGTACGTCTGAATAAAGTTTAGAGTTTGTGCCTCAACAATGTCACATTGTATTATAATTAGTTTATTAAGATAACACTGAGGATGATCGATCGACGGAGTCCCGATCAGTCGATCGAGACGAAGTATATCTGATAATATTATATCAATAAACTTGATGATGACAGTTGTATGATTTATGAAATCTAGTACCTATAAATGATTTGACTTTGACTTTGAATTTACTTAAATGTAATATGTTCGTATGTTTAACGAACTGAATGATATCACACTCATGCATCAGTTCAGTATGTCGTGTAATCACGTGTCACCGACTAGCCAGGATACAACTCGCAGTTTGTTTCTGGCACTTATTCCTGATGTATAATTCCAAGCTTCAGGTAAAATATGTCCCAACGACGAAGTTTACCATTCTATTACATCGAAATAGATGAATTGCCATAATTTGTGAAATCGTTGTATCTTGAATGTTCTAACTTTAATACGATATCATGAGGATTAATTTTATTAACGTTCATGTTTATGAGTTTATTTAATTCACTTCGGTCACTAGGGTTTATGGAAGATGAATAATGCATGTTGTGCCAGCATCCGCACGTCATCAGATAAATCGTTGACTACTCATCTGTGGCAGTCAAAATGCTGATTAAACGCCCTAAGATTGTAAACAAATTCGGAAATGAGTTTCTTAAACGTTCAAGTGCAAGTACATCTAAATAATAAAGGTTTTTTTTATTCAATGAATGCAAAACAAGCCACGAGTAAGAGCAAACCAAGTTTTTAGTAAGTTATAGAGTTGTAAGAGTTGTGTGTTATTGTTTGAGCAGGTCCGGGAATCGAACCCGAACTCACGACAATCCTAAACACACAGCACGGACCACCGCGCGCCGAGAGAACATTACAACATTTACAACTTATAGTTTGTGTACCAGTCAGGGGTACAACCCTTCACCGACACTTCACAAACTTCTTTAAATTTTAGGTCTTCGGGAATATATTTCTGTGGCGATTATAGATAATAATATTTTCAATAATTATGTAGTAAATTCTGCATTTCATGAAATTAGAACAATTTGGATACACACTTTTTATATAATATGGATTTTTAAACAGAGAACCAAAAATTAAATATTACATTCTAATAAATACTGTGTTTCTTTCTCTTTTAGAATACCTCACAGAGTTCAATAAACATTCTATCTCGTAATCTGACTTCACACTTCACTAACCTTTTTAAGATATAAATTGTATAAAACCGTAGCGCCGTAGCTACGTCGTAGCAGGCGTCTACGAGGCACATATAAGATCGTCTCTAATACGTCATGTCCGGTTCCGGCGCGAGTTACCGCCATCAATCGTCGCAGATAGAGCCGCTCTATTGAGGCCGCAGACAGCGCCGACTCTACCCGACTCTACCGACGCTATTCACGACACAAATTGGCCACTCACAAAGAGATCCTCTTCGATCGTTCTTTGAGTTTCTCTAATCTATTGTGATGTTCCTACTCGTGCTACAGCTCTACTAATGTTCATGTACGAATTAGGAATGCTTTTGTAATATCTAAAATAAATCTACTAAAATATTGTTTAATTATTAATACTAAAAAACAATGAATACACACACAAGATATTAAGATCAATTTTTAATTGTTATTACAACATTGGCCCCGTACAGTGTATGACGACATCCAGGAACTGCAGGTAGAGCGATGTATCGTGGATTATTGACCGGAAATATTGTTGTTTCTTGTTTTATTGTACAACATTACTTCCGAACAGTATCCGTATTCGTATTTAATGTTCTACAATCGCAAACATTTCGTAGATGTATTGTATGTTATTGCGTTCTCATTGAATTACAATCATGTTATTTTCTTCCCTAGAACATGTGCGCAAAAAAATGAATGAATGTATAAAGACATAAATAGCAAGATGAACAATATTTATGTTATGAATGAATTAATGACGAAAGTATTACATATATTTAGTAATTACAACATAAAAGTACAAAAATGAAAGAGAATTCACAAAATTGATCATAAATTTTAAAACAAAAAGGATCTTTATTACACTTAAGTATTTTTAGTACATTTATGTTACATTTGTATTTTTTGTTGATTGGTGTACAATAAAGAATATTCTTTCTTTCTTTCTTTATTTCAAAACTTAATGAATCAAGAGTTAATAAACTCGAGTTACTAAATCTCCCTGGACCTAAGCTTCTGTTGATAATGTTATTTATCACAAACATACGATATCAACAACTACAACCAATATAAAAACCAAATAAATATTCAGAGAGCGGAATCAAAACTCAATTTACGTTTTATTTTATTATTGAGTAGAATCGATAGCACATTTACGTAAAGCCCCGGCCTCGTATAGAGTACAGTAACAATCGTAACATCGCGTCACTGGAGGAGGCTCGCCTCACACAGAGCATCTCGGTCCTCGCCTCACACAGATTGAATCACTCCCATTATAGAGTCGACGAGCGACGCTGCAGGAATAATTGAAGTTAATCGAAAAATAATGGTTTTACTGATCGCGTCTCAAGCAGAAGTTACTCCATTACAATTGAGCATTAACATTCAAAAAACTGTAATGTTCTGAACGTTAAATGAGCCGAATCCACCACAAAGCGTCTGTGCGGGTGTCGGCGGGGGACGGGGCGGGGCGCGCGGGAAGGGGAGGGGGGAGGTCACCTGCACTTAATGCCCGTCATTAATTAGTCCACTTCACTTGAGAAGAGACCTCCTTGCATTCATGAATCTTGATAACCGAATACTGAGAAACAGTAAGGACACTCAGCATCCATTTTTTTTTAAATCCTTTCTATAACATGTATTTCCAGTATGGTGGTGCCATAAGTATTACTAAGTGTTTTGAAGTAGTTTATGTGGTAGGTAGCTGAAAAACTAACTTAAATCAAAATTTATTACAACAATTTTTTTTTTTAATACATTTACCAACACTAACACACTAACACAGTGAAAACTAGTGAATGTGACGAGCTACAACTGAGAATAAGTTTTTTGTAGTTGCGTTACTGTTCTCCATTACTCTCTCGTGGTCGGTACGACGCAGGACGACGGTGGCGCGTCCACTCGGCTCCTCTAACTGGATTATCTCGTTAGATCAGGTTACTCACTCACTGCCTCCACTCACACGACTCACTGCACACACCAGCTATGTTTATAATTTAATTTATGGGACATTAAAAGTCACACACTTTTGTTTTAATTGTTGGGTTAGACTGGTCTTACTTCCGTCGAAAAAATAAAAAATGTTTTAAATTTTCCGAGTCTATGGAAGTGTGATTTTTTCTGGAATGTTCTGAGCTTTGTTTGATGAAAATTGATCCAAGATGGCGAGCACTATAAGATGGCGAATTACAAACAATCAAAGTCTCTTATATTACTGCCTAACTTTATACAGAACACAAAAATTAAATATGTAGGTAAATCAAAATATTTTTACATTTATTAGTATAATTCCTTAAGTTCTTGAAGATATCAACTACAGGAGTTTATTATCCAGTGAATACGCAAGCTACATGTAGGTTCTGCATATAGTATAGGAGGTCGCGCGGCTTGGTTGTGCTGTAGTACAGGAGCTGTACTAGCGCGGTGCACAACTCATTAACTAGTTTAATTACGTTCTTTCAGCTGACGACGTCGCCGAGCACGTGTGCGTGTGTAGCTTATACTATTACATGAGATCTATGTACTATACTTAATAACGTTGAGTATAAACTTAAATATTATATTAAGATTTCAATTTACTCGCGTTGTGTTTATAGTAGAGTCACGGAGAGCATCTGCAGACACTTTCATCGTTATTATTAAGTACATACATGATACATTATTAATATCTTTCTCTGACATATTATTTATTTTATAATTGTACAAACCGTATATTTAACTTTTGGTATTAAGATAAGAATTTTTAATGTGTTTTTATGTATGTCCCGCTTCAAACATGATTAGTATTATAAATGTCGTTCATTAGTGTGTGTGGGTATATCACGGCGGGCCTGTAACGACCCTCCGTTCCTCCCTTCACTAGCATTTATCAAATTGTGAAAAAGTCTGTTTATATTAGTAAGCGAGTGTTATTAATAAGGGTGATTGAGTGAGGGTAGCGGCGGGTCAGGTGCGAGCTTATAATCAGCGGCCCCATTTCTCAAGTGAGCCGCCGCACCCCTCCCCTCGTTCCTCTGCCCGCGCGCCGCGGTACTCAGAACATTTTATATTTTATGAAAGGTAAGTTCGGTAAATACCAGTATTAAAATCGTAACTAGTTTACTAAACAAGTTATTCTGAAAACTGAAAATCAAATTCCTTTAATTGAGTGGATATTTTGGAGACGTTATTTGAATGCCGTCTAAAAGTACGGTACGGTAGTATATTTGGATGATATGATTTTTCTAAAAACATTAAATCTTGCGTGATCATTGAAATGAAATGAAATGAAATGAAATACTTTATTTTCAACATTGATGACGTACTCATTCTTGTTGACGTCAAAATTTAAAAGCTACCACCAGTTCGGACACAAAAAATAATAATTATAGCCACCGTCCTGGGAAGAACTGGCAAGAAACTCAGCGGGCATGTCTTTTTTGTAATATGCGCATTTTTTTTTTTAAGTATTTTAACAGTATTATACAATTTTAGCTTAAATATACAAAAAAAAAAAATCGGTTATGATAATGAAATGACTTTGGCGAGCAACTCATTCCCACTTTGTGCAATCGTCCAAGTAATCATTGACCTTAAGCCTATGTATAGGTAGGTTTTGAACATCTTGTGGGATTTTGTTGTACAAGCATACAGACAAACACCTGAAGGAATTTCTTATTTTATGCAATCGACTCATCGGTAAATCAAGTTTATGTTTGTTCCTGGTGTTTCTACTATGTAGGTCAGACTTTTTAGGAAATTCCTCAATATACTTTCTAACATACATAATTTCATCATCATAGCAAATCATTGTATTAAAGTTATAACAAGTGCAACTTTCATATGTTTAATCATTAATCTGAAGACGCGAGTTACCTCGCTTAGACACACACACACACGCACACACACAAACACACACACACATACACACCGCTCTACGCTTCCAGTCATCGCTTCACCGACAGATACTTACGCGCCTTTATTAATACCACCAAGTTATCTTCAAATAATAAACTAAACTTCAAATAATCGTTTTTAATACATTTGTACCAAGACTTGCAATATCATTAACCACAGATGGCGGTGTCTCGAACTTTCATCACAACCAATTTGTCATTATTAGTGAACCACTAAGCAGATACTAGATAAAACCACATCAGATGAATGAGATTCAACCTTATGGTCGGATGACGTGCTTGTCTGACCTAACTTCTATTATTATGTCTTCTTAATAAGTAGAGCTGTCAGTATATTCATCATCATCATCATCAGTGGCGCTACAGCCCCTTATGTGGCTTGGCCTGCTCTAGTTTCTTCCCCCAGACCTTCCTATCTAGAGATACCGTTCTCCAATTCCTAACACCAATAATATCCGCGTCTCGGTCCACTCCGTCCAACCACCTGAGCCTTGGTCTGCCGCTGCTTCGACGGCCCTCAGGTTTTGCAATCAGCAGCTTTTTGGGAATGCGATAGTCTTCCATCCGTTGGACATTGTCCAGCCCACTCCAGTCGCTTAATTTTTACATACTGAGCTATTGTAGGTTCTTTAAAAAGTTCGTATAACTCATGAATCGACTACGCCATATCCCATCCTCCTCGACAGCTCCAAATACGCCGCAGCACCTTCCTCTCAAAGACGAGTAATATCTCCTCATCCCTCTTAGTTAGCGACCATGTTTCGGCACTGTATGTCAGTACTGTGGGGCTATTACAGGATGCGTCGTTTATCGTAATCGTCTATTTTCACATCAAATGACGTCATTTTTCATAAAATTGGTATTACGGAAAAACTTCAATAATTTTACCATTTATTGTAAAACGAAGTACACATTAGATGAAAAAATGTTTCTGAAAATGCATGAACCATACACATATTTTATGACACATAATGATTTTTAATAATTATGTATTTAGATTAATGACAATTGCGGCTCAGTCACATCATACAAACATGTATCACCATTGGTGAGTATTGGTGACATGTAGCATCTATCTATTAACAACATTCTTGTCAGTTCTATGACGGTTAGCTATGAGTATTCGGTGAAAGGATTATCCCGGAGCTTTCAATGGCTATTGAACAATGGTCAAGTATGCTATTTTTTATGTGATATATACTTTCCTCCCCATGCAAACGATGTTATGCGAGCCAACTCATCATTATCACTACATACTACAAAGTAAAGTCGCTTCTCGCTGCCTATCTCTGTATTTGTACAAATATTTAAAACGTAACGGATATTAACGCAGGTTCAAGAAGATTCTGTCTATTATTATTATTAGCAGTTAATAATAAGTTTCACAAAATGTATCCAGAGTATCACACTTATTTTGATAACTTTCATTATAGAATAAAAAAAACCCGATATACTATTATCTGTAATATCATCGAATAATCCATTGGAGACAACATTTGATGGTATCTTGTTATGTTACTAATTCCTAATTGGGTAGAGTTTCATGAGCGACAGTGACCACTTACCATCATGTGGGCGGTCAGCTCGTCCGTCTGTTTTAGTTAAAAATCTATTTTTGTACGCTAGTGTATCATCAGCTTTAGTAAATTTTTATTGACAACTTCAAACGTAAAGATAAACAAGTTGCACCATATGGGTATGCCTGTACAAAAAGTTATAAAAAATTGTGATCGGTCGTTTTTGTTTATTGGTCTAAAATGATCTACTTTATCAATCTTGCAAAGAGCTAAATTATTATTTCCCAAATTTAAATTATAAAAACATTACTTGATAACTCTTATTTTTTCTAGGTGGAAAACAATTTTTTTGCTTGAAGTGAATGAGATGATGTAAACAGAGAAACGAAAGTAATTTTGAAATGGATGGAAATAAATTTGAATTAAAAAAATATATAGTTTACAAACAGACACTAATATTTTATTCACAATAATGATTTTTTTTGAGACAAGTCACAGAGATGACATTTCGTAACAATTTTGTTTAAAATGCATCACAAAAACACCGTATCGTAAACAAAATAGAGATGTTCCAAGTATCTGGTAACTTTTCAACGTTACGGCCGAATATCGTGCAGTAGACCCACTTGTTAGTAAGTGGTTACCAGTACTCATGGATACTTTACTTTCAAGAGACACTGAAATTGTTGACCAATTTCAAATACACTTTAGACCTCTTCTCAAACCTTATTGATGGACAAAATATATTGCTCGAGGAACGCTAAAGCGGAGACAGGGAAGCCCAGTTAAAAGCGACATAACGTTTTCCAAAAAAGTTCTTACGAAACGAAACGTAGATTACCGCGTAAGATTCGAATAAAAATGACGAGTTTCACCTCGCGTAGTACTAGTGGGAAGCTAGTCATAAGAGGAAGATAAAAGGATCATCTTTAAAAATCTTCGGAGCATTCCTCATGCAAAAGACGATAAAAGAGAGATCTGCAAAAGCTTTACGTTAATTTATATTAAAATTATCACCTAAATGTAGTTGGAAAGATACCAAAAATAAATAACAACGAATACTTCAATAATTAAATTCAAACTTCTTAAGGTAACCTATGTAAACCATATTTGAACTGCACGCCACTGTTTCGGAATTCGGAACACAGAATTTTTTGTTTTCGGTCAAATAACTATTCGTTACATCTCTATTTCACAATGTCATTTATTGACGTTTGTCACAAAAAACAATATATATCCTAAACAAAATCAAAGTGTTTGTTTGTATATCAAAATAATAATGTTTAAAAATTTATTGTTTTAAGAACTTAGGACTTAATCGCAATTAGTAATATTTGAGAATAATATTGAACTGCCTATTGCATATCACAATATATTCCAAACTCAGTAAAATGTAAAGAAAAATAAAAAATAGAATCATTTTGCCAATTTACTATAGACTCTTAAAAGTCCATACTAGGTATGTAGAAAAAATTAAATTGATTGCTTTCACAAAATTGTGTTTCAAATAAAACCAAATGAAAAAATTACCACGAGTGAATCCCGAGAAAAACAAAGCATAAAAACAATTTTTTAGAGTTAAAATATTCAAAATAATAAACCTTACAGTCTCTGTAGCAGTGTTGGCAATTGGCATTAATCGATTGATTTTTCAATCGAACTTAAGGAATATCACTAGAGGGGTCTTTTTAAAAAAAGGTCTGTCGGACAAATTAAAGTATAATTTGTTGATGGCTTGATGTTTTGGGACGGGGTACGGAACCTGGAATTACTCGTGACCTGACCCTAACTTAACTGTTTTTCTAGCTCATTTGACGTATTGTCAATCAAAGTTTATTCAATTTACATGGAGCTAATATAAATTTGTTGAAATAAAATTGGAGTACCTAGCGGTCTTTGTAGTTTGTAAATTAAAATTAGCAGCTTTTAAAAGCAAGATGCTGTGAGTGTTGGAACGAATTTGAAGTCTCTGAATACTAGTAAAACGTATAATAGTATTTACTACAAATTGAACGTTTTAAGTGTAAAGATGAAAAACTATACATGTTGCTTTACGTTATAAATGTAATTAAAAAATTCATGACTTTTTGTTCTTTATTTGTTTTAATTTATGAAATAACAAAGTTAAGGTAATCATTTTTATATAACATCCATGTATCACGTTTTTTGTGTTCAGTATTCTCCTACACTCTTAACGGTCCTACCAGCTACTGTGACTTGCGAGATTTGCTGCCATCAACAGCCTGGCGCCTACCATAAAAGAGCTTATTGAATTTCTTTGAAGGACATATCAAAGCGTGCGATGTATATCGATGCTAAGAGTTCCTGAGAAAGCATTGCCTCCCAGTAGCCACCAAGTGCAACATTAACATGTTATTTTTCGGAATTGTAGTTTATTTTTGATTTTCCTTATTATAATACTTAACTTTCCAGTACCTAATGAAATGAACTCTTATTTTGTTTGTACCTATTACTTTTTCAAAGTGATAAAAATCTAAGATAGTACAAAAACGTAACAATTTTGACTTTCTCGCTACAATAGTGATTTTTTGTTCACATAGTTTTCATAACATTAGATATTTAGGCACGATATCCGTTCTTTATTTCAACTTTGTAAACTTAAAAATCATTTAAGATACTCCGAAAGGTACCTTTTTCATTTGACGTTTATAAACGATAAACTCGGATAAACAAGTGACGAATTATTCATGATTAATATCCTAAAATTGTCTGTAATACCAATTTTAACTTGTTATTTTTTCGGTTTCGTTACCATGGAAATATTTAAAGGCTTAGAATACATTCTAAAATTTTTCGCATTGTGAAATATTTATATCAATCACCGTTAAATGACTAAAAATGCATTAAACACATTCTGTGTAACGATATTAAGTATAGCAAGTGGTCTTCATGCAAAAACTCCAGAACTCTTCCAAATTGTCTCCAACTTATTTTCAAATTAGTGACGAACGTATTGTTATCAGTATCCAAAGATCGAAAGAAGATTATCTTGATGTTTTCATATTTTTTCTGCATTTTTTTAAAAAATCTCCATTGTGTACTTAGCCTTACACAGACTAATCAAAATTATGACAATTAGTGGTCATGCGCACAACCACGTTTCTTTCTAAGAAAATTCGTAATCGTAAACAAAATGTCAAAAAAATTTAGTTCATTTACGATAACGATACAAAGCTGTAATAGCCCCACTGGTCTAATTAGGGTTTTATAAAGCGTGACCTTAATTTTTCTTGTCAGTGATCGCGACGTGATTAGCCTTAGCATTGATTCTTAATTCGATGATTCGATGATAGAAGGATTTTGAATTCTATTTCTACACGTTTAGTCACGATGATTTTTGAATTATTTTACAAATTAATGTATAGAGTTCCTCTTGGCTAGTTCGAACTCGCGATCTCCTCACAAGGTAAGTAGTTCAACCACTCGACCACCATGACAGCACTTTACTCAAACAATATTTTTATTCAAATGTATGTATTTGTCTTCTTGTGTCGTTTCAATAGTCGGGTTCCTGTCCTCAGTAAACAATAACTTTCTAAGAAATACAACAGAGAGTCGGAGCTTACCTCTCCCTCCCCCCTCTATAGGCTCACCCCGCACCCCCTGTCTCCCCTCACACTCACACATAGTATGTGCGTTATGACAAAGTTGTATAGTTTATGAGATAACTGCGGCTAACTTATGCTTGGAACCGATTGTTTCAATACTATACGAAAACATTCACGCACGGAGAACAGTATCACGTGGTATAATTATTATACATATAATAGGTTAAACATTTATCGGCATCGTTTTATAATTTCTTATAAAGTTACTAGCTGCCCCGCGCAACTTCGTCTGCGTGACCCGGCACGATGATAAATAGATCAACATCTATTTTCGATTCTCATAGATACCGGATAAGCACAAAAAAATCATCAAAATCGGTTAAGCCGTTTCAGAGGAGTATGGCAACAAAAACTGTGACACGAGAATTTTATATATTAGAGATATCAAGTTTTATAAAGTCATTGTTTCCCTTTTTGTTTCTAATGACAAATCTGGCAACTTCAGTTCCAAAGAAGACAAAGCCTCAAATTATGAACGAAGTGAAAAATAGAACCCTGTTCAGATAGACTTACCATAATTACCAAAATTATGCGTACTATAAATTTCGTGCAAAAATATCTCAGGAAAAACTTTGGTTTCAAAGAATAAAATTATTCTGTTCAAAAATACTTAATTGAATATTTCTTCATAAGTTTGAATTGAATAAATTAGTAACTGGATGGATATCTGCAGTAAAGTTACAGTGATTAATAAAACATGATATTGCAAGTAGTTGGATGATCTGTTCATATCGAGAGCGGGTGCGTTTGTGTGAGTTACAGCAGTTCGAGTCTCGCTGGAGTCGAGGGAAGCTTCTCAGGAACAAACACTGTCGGTGAATGGTAAATTGATTGGATTTCATTGCAGAGTTTGCTATCGATACTGGATGTTTTATTTCTACTTAAATTTTAAAGTTGCTTGCCCTACTTTCATCATTAATTTCGTACATAAAGTAAATTTAGTAATCCTGGATCACTGATAGATTTGTTTAATTTGTTTCTATGTAATTATTGGTAAAAAACTGTTGTAATTTTATTTGAAGCATTTTTGTATAGTAAAGGAGCACAAATTTAGATGGGTCAAGCCACAACGCATGTTGCAATAGTAGTTAGGTTGCTGTTCGTTTAAGTGTACGTCGGCTGATACATAAGGTAGAGGAAGAGGGATGCGTTGCGGTCCGACCCGTCTAAAACTGCGCCCTTCTTAAGAGTGTGTTATATAAGATAAACTGTTAATATATTTGAGTCACGACGTGAAGCCGGCTCCTCGTCCATGAAACTAGAACAAATACAAAAAAGAGATTAAGTCAGAGTTGCGGTGGAACTCGTTTAAGAATACTTAGTAACTCGCCGACATTCGACCGACAAACAAACATCCTCCACTCAACCACAACACAGCTACTGTACAGAAGTTAAACTTTATATAAATCGTATTCTTCAACTTACACTTATACTACCTCTAACCGATACGAAATACTAAATTGGACCCATTTAATCCAATTGTAGAGAGAGTGTTTAACGACTAAAAATATTTTGTATGCAAGATATCATTACTAAAATTCAAATTTACAACTCTAGTGCAAGTGTCTATGATTCGCATTTGAAATCAGGTACCTACATAACAATTACTTTTGTATAGAATATCTATACTATATGCTATGTTAATAAAAAAGGCATTAGTGCAGTAGTTGTGACGTCACGCACACTCCCCCCCTCTCCCCCTCAGTCCCCGGTACACTCGTCGGTACTCACGCGGTGTTTGTTCTGTCATTTGAGGAGACGCGGCTAAAAGGCGCACAAACACATCGCACGATCAATCGTATAGATGTGACCTTCGACCTAACATACTGAAGAATGAGGAAAGAATAGGAATACTATACTATGTGAATCCAAATCTACTCTAGTGTGTAATTGTAGTATCTGTGTATTGGTAAAATAACTACTTTTTACCATTTATATATTTTTTTCAATACGATTTATAAATAACTTGATTTCAATGACTTGATAAAATGATAAATTACATTGAGATCAACAAAAAATAAATAAACCAAAATTGTGACTTTACTTAACAATAATATCAACGTGTTTGTTTCGCAAACAAGCCATTTTTTGATTTTGCTTCGATATGCATAACGATTTTTTTTTTATTGTTTATGTCTGCCTGAAATAGATTAAAGAAGTTTCACTTGACTTTCATAAAACTAATTCAACTCTGTGTCAGAGACAAAGTTATGAGTCAATAATATAATATCCTACATCTTTATTGTCTGTTAGAGTATAAACTTTTTCAATTATAAGTACCTGTTAATTTACGTTTGAGTCGATAGTGAGCCAACCTGACAGCACCACCTGCCGTAAACTTCATCGAGAAACAAATAAATACAACTCTCTCCTGTACGTAGAGAACCGGCTCCACCCGAAACAGTTTCATTAAACTCTTTATAATTTTGCTAACTTTTGATTAACTTTTAACATGTTTTCATCTAAGCGCAGATCGAGCCCCGCACCGCGCCGTACCTCCCCCCGCAGGCGGAGGGGTAAGGGGGCGAGTGAGAAGTGATTAAGGTGAAACAAAAGGCGGTTGAGAAGCGGTTTACTCAACACATGCTTCAAGAAAATGACTTTCCGTTCAAACCCGCGTGTTATTAATAATGAGCAAACGAGTAATGAGGCTCGCAACACAGTGCATATATATGTGTGTGTGTGTGTGTTTCAGCTCTACATCACAGAGATGTGTAATGTTAAATTATGTTTTCATATCGATAGTATTATAGAAAATGGAAGTATAAAATAGTATATTACGATACATAAAAATACATCTCGAATACATAGTAGAATGGAGTTGGTTGCCAAACAATGATGCTATAGAATATTTAAGTGTAGAAACATTTGGCAACGCGGCGACACCTTCGAGCGCAAACACAGCCTTACTACGAATATAAACTGATTTTAGGAGTATTTACTATATAAACAGAGGAGGCTATAAAACAGCTTAGAAATCTAACAATAGCTTTAGAAAAAAATAAGTATTTTTATACTATGAGAAATTTAACTAGTTTACACAAAATTTAAGCATTTAATCATTTCTCATGGACATGAAATATCATTATGGTGTTAGAAATAATTTCTATAGTAAAATTTAATATCAAATTGAGAATTGTTTTTTCTAAGTGTTCGTTTCTAAAATAATAAAGTTATATTTGAATGTATAATTACAGTACATGTTTTATTATCTGTTTGATAAGCTTCAGCTTCGGTCTACCAAAATAATGACTTCTGTATAATATAATTATTCTGTGGTCGAGCCGTGACGTCTGCTATTAAAGAGTTTCCAGTATAAAGTGTAGTTGGGCTCATCGAGCTGGAAGTATGTTATCGTTCACAGCTGAGTGAGTACTCGCCGGTGTCTGTACGTCACATAGATACCAATATAAAAACTATATTATTTTGTAGCCTCCTTGTCACGCTGCCCCGGGGGAGATTGACTACGTTGTAACATAGTTCATCTTAAAACTCCTTTGAAAGTCAAAGTATTTGAATAGTTTTGAAATGATCCCACTGATGATTACAGCTGCTTACAGTAGTGCCAAAATACTACTAAACAGGGTCACATAATATTAAGCACAATTTTGCAGGTTTCGTTGACATTTGCACTACGTTAAAAAAGTTCGACTTTAATTTCTTTTTGCATTCTGGGTTTGATTTGTCAACCTAATCGTGTCGTTGAGAAGTGCTCCAGTGATAGTTTGTGAGAACGATTTCTTTCTATAAAGGTTTCTTTCTTTACAGTTATTCTATATCGATATATTATAAGAAACCCGACACACAACTCAAGATGTTTGTTATCGTGACCAATCGCATTGGCTATAAATAAGCAGTGACGTCACACATTAGTAAACAGCTGGTGTTGAGTATGAGATGTCGTCGGAACAGACGCGTCCTGAATATCTGGTTGTGAGGCGAGGAGGCTGGACTCGGCCGGATTATTAGTACCAGCGCAGAACTGGGTCAACCGGAACTTGTATTGTGCGATGTATTTTATGGGATCAGGAAGGAATCGAACCGTTGCCAGAACGATCGCTGACCTCGCCACTACCCCGCTACCCGCTACTACCCCGCTACCCGCTACCCGCTACTCTCCAGCTGATTTATAACAGAATTAGACACATTATAGGAATACATTGTTCACATTAAGACGCAAAATATTTTTATGAATAAATCAGCATTAATCTAATAATGATTGTATGAATTAGCAAATTAAAATTATAAATTTACTAGCTGCACCGCGCAACTTCGTCTGCGCCGAATAAATAAGAAAAAAATTTAGGGGTGCACTACCCCTAACATTTAGGGGGATGAAAAATAGATGTTGGCCGATTCTCATAGATACCGGATAAGCACAAAAAATTTCAACAAAATTGGTCAAGCCGTTTCGGAGGAGTTCAAGTTCGAACACCGTGACACGAGAATTTTATATATTAGATTTTAGTTGTAATCATATTATTGGTTATCTTAGAATTGAACTCTTGAACACTAAGATAGTAGGTACATACCTTATAGTTGATACACAAAACCGCACATCAAAGTTATTCGTTAAATGAACCCAGTTTTAGAACCACTTCCTGCAGCCCTCGCCTCCGATAAATACATTTTGAAACAAAAGCTCCTATAGTTCATATCGTAAATATTTCTGTACCGATCCGCCATGCATCATAAATATAAAGTGTTCGTGTTGGTTCCGCAACTCGCAGCAAATCGCTTCGTTTGATACACAGCGCGCAGGCTACATAAATCTCGGTAGTACTGCAGCGGGGGAGGCGCGGCAATGGTGGACACGGCCATCGACAACGTCTTAATGTCTCTGAGAAAACATACAAATGTTTAGGAAGGGAGATATCGTCGAGAACACATAGCTGTTGTTTTGGCTGCCGTCCATCCCGCATGATACCAGCCGGAGATACCCTGCATACGAAATGTTACTAATAATACGTTGTTTTTTTATTACCATATAGGTAGACAAGTTAGCGGACCACCTGATTGAGTGTGGTTACCGTGGCTCATGGACCACTGCAATGTCAGTGGACACTGCCCTGTGGTCTTTCTTCCAGCCTCGTTATTATCTAAATTAAATAAAAATGTACATAATATATAGTCATACATAGAGTAATATATAGTAGTTACATAAACGCACCATTCAACAAATACTAAAATCGTACAACAACCCTACGTACTGCTTCTCGAAGTATCATAATCTCAAGTACAAAATCAGACCAAAATAAGTAAATTAAAAATTACTCTCCATAATTCTACAAAATTTACTCAATTAAGAATGAAACACAAGCCTGAAAGAGATATAATTATGTATGCGTATAATTAGAATCCAGTAAACATGTTATAATGTTTTCCTCAATTACAGCGAGTTGAGATGTTTCACGAAGGCAGTAACAATATAACAAGGTTAGGAAGTAGGTCTCAGATCGCGCGATGTTATTATCCGTTCATAAACATGTTGCGAGGAACTAAGTTTTTACGGTTCAATTTTACGCGAGACGATTCATTTAGAGGGAGAGGGGGGGGGGTTTATAGCCGCCCGTGGATACAGGCAGGGGATACTTTATGATATCATATTGAAAATAACCGTGAGACGAGAATCTTTTACAATCAAAATGAACGTAACAATATGCTTTTATTATGTCACCATCAAAGAACTTTAACAATATCAGGACAGTGCCACCTACAACTTTTAAGGATTATAATACTTGTTTAAAAACAAACAATAAAAGTACAAGATATTTACAGATACTTAGTATAAAATTTAAGATTCATTCGAAGAGTAATGGTCCAGACTACATCAACTCTTATAGATTTTCTTTACTTAGAATTAAATCTACAAAAGAAATCGTCGTCTTACACCATAAGCCCGGGGTTGTAGAGGCGAAGGAGTGCGAGGGGGTACGGCGCGGGGAGTTGGGGGGTCGTGGCGCTGATTACGGTCAGATTTCAAGCGTGTTTTCGCTTTGATGAAGCTGCGCTTTTGGCTTCAAATAGAACTGTCCGACGTCGAGGAGATACTACTCGATTGGATACTTGATACTTGTGTGTTCGACAACTTAACAAATGAAAATCACTTTCAAATTACTTGTTACTGTTCATTTTAAGCCTAACCTATTCATTTCATCTTAACGTTGAAATTGCGTATTCTTTCGAAACGTGATTTTTTAAATTTGGACTGAACAGTTGAAGCTTTCTCAAATATAGCTCTTTTAACAACAAACTGAAATAATTTAAACTTTAAAACTTAATTTTACCGTTACGATTTCTATCAACAATGCTTATGAAAAAAGATAGTTTTAAAATTATGTTTGGGAATACAATCATTTAGTTAATTGAATTTAGATGTATTCAGCCCTGAATGTTGAATTAACCACATTTAGTGTTCATGCAGTATTATGACGGAGTGTCAGATGTCACAAGCAGTCACAGCTCTGCAACAGATCTGTCTGGCGGTAACACTGACGCGACAGATTAATGCAGGAATAGATAATAGATAGAAAGTTATGACTCTTGTACAAGAGTTTTGCTTTTTTTTTATTTTAGTGTAGCTTTTCATGAACCTGACGACGTATTTTTGAACTAATATTTACAATGTGTTGAAGGCGTTTTTATTTCTCTTTCAACCATTTCGATACAGAGAACCGACAGTGCGGTTATTTGTACATTTTATTAAATTGACTGAGTTAGAATGACTACCTACTATTTTTGGCATTATTGAGTCTTCTCAGAAAATCATTACACAACAAAACAACTATTTATATTCTACAATTACTCGAAAAAGATTTCCGAAGCAATTCGTAAAAGAAATCTTTCTGCAAGATTTCTTTATCCCCCACCCTCCACCCCCTCCCCTTCTTTACATCAGTTATCAGTTGGCTCATGTTCAACTGCTTTCGTCGACAAAAAGTACCGTCTGCGATCTACACAATGTCGGCAGCGGTGGCGAGGGCGACGTGCAAACCGAGTGTTTTCGGAATATAGTAAAGTTATTTGCTTATTGAAAAGAAGTCTATAGATCAACTATTTTATACAATTCAAACTTAAAACTGAGAGCTTTTGTTGTAATAAATAAGGTAAATAATGTAGGCCGTAGGTAGCGGCCCTGCAATGTCTCATAACAATGCAGAGATCCATGAGCAACGGTGACCGCTTACGATCAGGTGGGCCGTCAGCTCGTCTGCCTACGAGGCAATAAAAAAAAAGAGTTACCAAAATAAAGTAGATAAGCTTTTCTAGAAAAAAATATTACTCGTAACTGGTAGGTACACATACCTCTCGCTGTGAGTGTATGCACGAATGAATCAGCGTGTGTGACGTGACGTGTGTGGTCCGTGTGTGAGAGACTTCATCATACACTCGCTGGTATGTGGCTGGTTACTTACTAATGTACTGTTATGATATAGTGGGGCTCATGCGGTACTAATAAAAGTATTTGTTTTATGTAAAACACTCTGTTGGCTACAGTGTACACTAGTGTGATAAGCATTCAAAATTTACCTATAGATCTCTCTATATCGAATTATACTGACATTTAATTACCTCTTAAAAAATATAACTTCAGGCAGTACTAGAAACCGAGTTTTCTTAGTGATCACTCAATTTTGGAATTATATCATAAAATAAGTCTCACTATCGACCATAATTACAATACTATTATATTATTAGAGACACACTGTACTACTGTATTATAGACTACACAATATCGTTGTTTACAAGCGTGTATAGCGGCTGAGTCACACTGCGCTGGAGAGGCGACCGCTCCATTAAACGTAACCTTCAAGCTATTAGATAATATTTATAGCGTCGACTGGCAGACAGGATATGTGGGTAACTAGGTCAGTGGGTATGAATCAATAAGGCGTCGCCGGGGGGTGCGGGGTGACTGGCGACCGGAGGGGGGGGGGGAGGGAGGGGGTGCATATTTGTTTATTAACCGGGAAATTGAGGAAAAAGTCCGCGTAAACCCGCGGGATAACACCACGACTCTACCACAGTAACAACTGCACGCTATATCTTACAATTTACGCATTTTTTGTCGATTAATACTCTATTTAAAATGCTTTACAACAATTTAACTACATCGTCATATTTATACAAGAGTTATCGTACTCTACGTAGAGCAGTTAAAGTTTTATTAGATTAATAGAATCGACATTAGTATGCAAGACCGGCGGTATGTAGAGTTCACGCGGTGGTGGGACGGTAGGTGGTAGGTGGTAGGAACAAAGCCACACGCCGCCGAGATACGCGATAACTTTTCACCATCCAATTACTGAACTATCAGATGTAAATCAAATTTGTCGCTCAACAATAATCCGGAGTTTCACGAGTTTCTAGGGCTGACGTGAACTCTCCATTACCTATATTAAAATTTACTAATCACAAATGTTTGTAAACCATTACTACATAATAATTATTACAAAAAAATGAGTGAACTCTATTTCAATTATTATAATAAAAACAGTAATTTAAATATTTAATCCGTGAATCGTTATCAGATGTAGAGCGGCGAGCGAGGGTCACCGGTAGAGTCGTGGGTAGAGTCGCTCTACGTTGTATTGTATACGTGCCGACTCTACCCGGCTCTATATAAAACCGTGTTGTAATTTGCATTATAATAAAGTCGTGGAGAGCCGTCCCTGCGAAGGCCTTATAATTTATTTTGCAAGTTTAATTAATTTTAACCTTTTGAGAGCGGCGCCGTTATTAATGTGTGCTGTACTAGTGCGGGGCCGCGGCTTCTCTTGTGCACACACAAACACACACACATACATACATACATACATGTGTAAGAGGTCTCACCCTCCGCAAATTCCTGTCATGTCTCTATTGATATAATAATTGATGTTATATTGATACGTTATACTCTACATATTCTTATAATTGGCTCTACGTTATAGTTAAGAGTAAGTTTACGCTTTCAAATATACAAGAAACTATTTTTATTGCTACGTAGATTATTTGATTTTGAAACTAATAAATAATTTAAATACATTTATTAATTTGATGTCTCTCAGTAGCAGAATGTTAATATAATAATATGTTAAATTAGTGTGTAAGTAGAGTCCGGATGCGGATGGGAGAGATAAGAGCGGAGTGACGTCACACAAACCGAGCCTCCAGTCAAATGCGGGTCTCGGCTAATGACTACTGTGGACATCCGGTACACAGTACAACACACAACCAGTCACTTCACAAACCATACTGTTTAATAATATTATTATATGTATTTAAAGACATTTTATCATATTTAATTTATTAATATAACTTCATGGTGTATTTTATTCTTTAAACAAGAAAGAAGATATGTGTATATTTTTATCATCAAAATTGGTTCAAAGACAAAAGAGTAGAGTTTAACAATGTCGGTGTTAAGTAGAGTGTGTTTATATCCTGTAGTGTGATGTAGAGACATGCGAGCGGATATGTAACACATCACCTTGATAGTTGTTTTACGAGCTTGTTTACTGCCTTCTAACTACATCACACATACATGTTAATGACTTTACAATAGTTAATAGAATAGTAGTCATTTTTAGTTCTACACTTATGTCATATTTTTATAACCATCAATAAACAAACAAAAAATTTATTAGTTTTTGCGCATCACATATCAGTTTTTCTCTTTATGTCAGCTGCGTGTGATTTTAAACTTACATTTAACATTTTTTTCGCAGGAGGAGTGAAAAACACAACATCCATTTTTTTTTTAATTTATACTAACTATAATTTTAATATAATTGGTATGTAATGACTGTTGTAACTAGACTGTGTCGGGATTGAGTGGGTAAATACGAGAATCGTATTAGCCGAGCTCACAGAGGAGGGGTCACTCCATCGAGCGCCGGCTTGTGTCCGCCTCACGGAGCCCTTCTACTCTATCTGTTGTATTATTACTAATTATCATTTTAATTGATTGCTCTCATTTGTATTAGTGACAATGTTTGATATTCTTTACTGCATGTTTTTGGGAACAAAGACACGTTATATTACTTTTTGACTTTGACTCAGATGAGTCCCAATAATTTATAATCAATATGACTATATCAATTTAATTTTATTATCTTTTAAAATAATTCAACTTCTAATGATAACGATTATTGTCATCAACTTGTTAATAATACTGAATACAGTAAACTAAAGATTGTTTTAAATTAAGTATCTTTATGATATTATATTTCCAATTCACGGGGTACTTTACAATACAAGTGCTATTTATTAATGAGGCGTTGACCAAAATTGTTTATTAGTAGGCAGACGACGTGACGCTCATGATGACGATGAGATGTCGCACTATAAAACCGAGCGACGTCGCGTACAAACCTATGTACATTCAAATTTATTATTCATGAAGTAGAGCAAACGCCGCAAAATTGAATAAATTATTAATTTAAATATTAAATTTCCGTGAGCCTCTACTACACGAATAAACGAAGCCTTCACGAATAACTCTACTTAAACAAAGTGAACTCTACCAGATCTCTACTACAGGTACTCTTTACTTATACTAGGCTTTACGTTAGCTGTATTATTTCATTTATTCTCTGATATAAAAAGTGAAGTTAAGTTGGGTTCTGTGTAAATGCTAAAGGTTATTGAAATCTACAGAAACGCTGTTAAAATTAATTACTATTTGTTTTCAATCTTCTGCCCAATTGAAGTTAGTATAACGTTCCTAGCTGATTTGCAGAACTTCGTTTGCGTCACGAAGTGGTTCAGATTGTATCCGCGTCGCGATGTTTATCAATATCCAACACCGAAAGATGTTTTGTATTCAGACCAGTACGTCCTGATAACGCGTTCTAAAAAACAAACAAATTCTGCAGCTTTATAATATTACTATACAGGGTGATTTCTTAGTGAGGGTACATATTGAAGGTCATGGTAGCTGATGGTTATATACGACCAGTAAAAATATTATTACCAAAGAATATGGCTTAATGCCTTAGTAATCACAACTTAAAAATATCTAAAATTCTTGCAAAATGATGGTTTTTCGACAGCTGATGGGTGTGGCGGAGGTGTGGGGTGCGCGAGATCATTAGAGGTCGTTAGTCAACACTCTTTTAGCCGAAATTGTTTATGATTGAGGTAGTTTTGTCGAATTTAGATTTAAAAAAAATTGTAATTTTACCTATATTTTGTAATATTCCGTTTTAGAATTTTCTCACCCTATTACTCCCTATACCCCAATTACTCATCACCCTCCTGCAATATGTACCTTCTTTAAAAAATCACCCTGTATACTTACTGCACTCGTATTAACTTTAATTAGTTTATTTACCTTTGTTCTTAAGTTGCTAATTAACTACTGCCATGATAGTATTATCTATCTGTCATCAGACTGATATACATGTGTGAGTTGGTCAATACGTTTTGTATGAAGTTTCCTTTCTGTACAGTTATTCTGTGACAGTAAGTACATTGAAACGATCGTTAAGTAGCAACAGACTAAGTGCTAGTTACAAACGCGTCTAGTGTTAGACTTGATACCTCGTATGTTCAGCGGAAACAAACAAAAGACGGCTACGTGTGTGTGTGTGTGTGCGTGTGTGTGTGATCGTAATCACTCGCTCAAGACGTCGCGACCACTTAAACAAAATACAGAGAGAGGTGTTTCACATCTCATGCTGGTTATTGTTCCGGAACAATAGAAACTTGCGACAATAGCTCACGCACACATACATACACACACACACTTTAAGAACAATATTTAAGGAATATAACGAGGGTTATATTGGACAGTGGAGTAATTAATGGCTTAGATATTGTTGTAGTTTTTTAAGATAATGATTGTGGAGGTTTTATTTGTCAATTTCTAGTCGTGGATCGCTGGAGTTTGTTTGAAATACTGGAATCAAGTGTTTCATTAAAGAACGACATAAATTGCAATATTAAATTGATCATTTTCTAAAGTTTTAATATCAGGAAACACCATCGTTAACTATAGAATGAAGTCAATATAAAAGGTTATTGTGAAATGTCAATGTGTTTGAATTTTTATAATCTCCGTAAACGTGTAAGTTTAGGTGTACCTACGCAGGAAGGGCTTTATAAAGTTACCTCACACATTTTTGGGTTCGTTTATTTTTAATTATAGCACTGCTTTGTATGAGATTCATATCTCCGCCCACGATGAGCTATCAGCTTCCATCTCCGCCCACGTCGCGTCATCCTCCGCCGTCAGCTCCTGCGAAGCCTTCCTCGAAGGCTGTGTGGGAGACCAGCGCTACGACAACTATTTATAACTCCATCAACTTAGCCATCGTTAACATTACTTAATACGACGTTCATGTCATCCATTCATCCATATCCTGAATGAAACATATTTAGAACTTTTGTCTTTTGGTTGTAAGATATTGACGCTAGATCTTCAGTGGGTAAATATCTTGTATTTGGTACTAATAAATAAAACTACTTATAAGGTACTCTATTTCGAGTTTTATAAATAACTAAGTGGATCGTGTAATTTCGTCTGCGTCACATCACATCGTCAGACGGAATAAATACGAATGTTATGTGTTAATGTGTAATATATTTCAAAACTAAAATTAACCGAATCAGTTCGGCTGTTCTCGTTTTTTAGCGACAGCAAATCCCTTTTTATACACAAGAGATGGAAATTATTATTTTTACTCTCACTTCTGAAAAGTACAAAAAGAGTTTTGATGAAATTGAATTTTTTCGTTAGAAGTCGACGGAAATTTTTAACTCGAGATGGAGCATCGTAACAATTAATTGTATTATTGTAGCGAGGGAAGTGGGTTCAATCTCGAACGATAACTGAACAATAAGAGTTAAACTGAATTACAGAGAAGAAGCTTCGCTTGTTACGAGTCCGCTGTAGATACACAGATGAACATTATTACTTAATATAATAAATACACATATTATTTAACTTCATATTTCCTTGTTACGTAAAATTGTTTTAAGGATAATTTAAGTAACAACTACTGTAACATGTCGAAGTTATAAGTATTTTTAAATAATTATAATGACAGTTAGGGGGTGCTTACAACATTTTCACCATCAAAACCATAAACCATTTTAATAAATTTAAAAAAAATGAAAGAGATTCAGAGACGTTATTTTAAATTTTAAGTAACATTTCATTGTGAATGTCTGTGTCTATTGAAACACTAAGTAGTTATAAGTACATCATAATGTTCATACGAGTCGACAACAATGGAGTATGTGGTGAGAGGCACACACGAGGCGATCCTCACATACGAGTACCTTTATTGCATATTTCTGACACGTTCATAAGCATTCACTATACACGGACTCTATTACTGAACCCTTCGAAATATTCTCTATCAAACAATGGTCGCTGAAATGATGATGAATGAAATGAATTAATGAGTAGTAATAATAAGTAGAAGCGTAGTAGTCTGATAATTGATACAATTATATAAAACTAGGAAATCAAAAATATGTTGTTGTTTTAAAATCACAGAAAAAGAATACAAATACTTTTATTTTTTGCAGTAATCCGATATTATGGCTTATATTTTTACAATCAAATAATGCCAGTATTAGACATTATGTCACCAACATATCACAGGCGTCACAATAACCACCTGACATGTAGCGCTCGGCTCAACTAGTCGAGTATTTCAGACAGTTCCATTCCGGCGCTGGGTAGGAGGTAGGTAGGTACTAAGTACATTTCTCACACAGATCCTACACTTGACTGACGCCTGCTTCTAGGTACATACAGTGTTTTAAAGACTTTTAAACTATTTTACAGGCTATTTACTATTCATAGAGTTTACTTTAGAGTACTATAATTTACCTATTGAACAAGAAATGGAATCTGCAAAATGTTCTGACTTAAAATATTGTTCATAATACTATGTAGTATTATTATTTCTACATAACATACAGTTAAATGAATAAAAATCATTTAAAACCTTTACTGTATCTCTACGAGGCACCCCACAACACTAAATCAGTTGAATTTTGTAGTAAATCTCGTAAAGAGTAGTAAAGGAACAGCGCGCGAGTTCTGTCGTACATCACGCGGCTCGGATCGAGGCGTTATCAACTGCACACTAATACAGGAAAACCGTTTAGCCGCACAAAAGCGATTTCGTTTCTCTCCGGCGCACACGTGCAAGCTTATTTAAACTTTATGTCGTGTGTATAAGGTGTATGGTTGTGTGTTGCGGAGCCGGTGTGAGATTAGAGCGGCTAATATCCGCGTGTCGGTCGCAGCTTCCGCGCCTCTCCGCGAGAGAGAGACCGTCTGTTATCTCTGTGTTAGAAGCGTTTCATTATTCTATTTGATACAACTGCACAGGTTTCTCTTGTGTATTGTTACCGTGGATATAGTTGCAGGTGCACAGTTAAGTGTTAAACATTACTTTGAATACCTTTAATTTTGTCTCTTTATTTATTTTAAGGTTCAAAATGAGTAGTTACCATTCCGAAAGAATTATACAAAAGATATCGAAAGTATAACGAAGTAATTTCCAATTTGAAATGGTGGGCAGTTAAAAAAAATGCTGCAGTTTCAAAAAAATCACAATTTAATTTTACTGACTTTTTGTTTTTTTATCGTGTCATTGTGTGTGTATTATGTATATATTGTGATTGTGAAATGAAAAGTAATAATTTTCTGTTCTAGTCAACCTCAACAAAACTCAGTAATTGTAACAATAGTGAAGGTGATGATTGTGTGTAACTGTGCTAAGTGTGTCCTCCCCGGAGTGCGGGGTGCGGGGAGGGAGGGGAGGGAAGGGGGGAGGGGAGGGGGGTAGTCGGAACAATATAAATGTTCTCTTTGTCTCGCGGATACTTAGAATTCTAATCAATGTCGGATTGTCTCCGGGCGTTTCGTTAAGGTCCAGTCACCACACATCGCACTCTTTATTATATTCTAATATTTTCTTTGATATAGATAAAGTATCTTTTCTTCCTTCAAACTCAAATAATATTCGAGATACATCGTCAATTTTAATTCGTGAGATTTTTTTATTTCAAAAGTAAATATTGAACAATCAGACGCTACCAATAGTTTATTCATTTCAATAATATCTGATGAATATCTGAACTAATAATACTTAGCTGTTTACAATAGCGCAGTACAGATTTCTAGTGTAGAGTGACGTAGAGCCTAGAGTCGCGTAGAGTAGCGTAGAGTCGCGTAGAGTCGCGTCGCCTTAACGTGATCGTTAAATATTCAGCGTCGTCATTAGGAAGCAAAGTTTATCTTGTGACGGCCATTACTCGCCCTCTCTACTCCCTCTACCGACTCTACAGACTCTACCGACTCTACTCAATACTCACAGGTACAAATACTGATACCATAATGTCTCTTTTTTTTGCAGTTTTTCAAATATATTGTGAAAGATTTGCTTGAAGATTATTATGTTTAATATATTTGCAGTGATGGCAGACGAGCTAACAAGCAACCTCATTTCGTGGGTACCGTCGCTGGTGAGTCTCAGTAATGTCAACGGACACAATTACAATTGCGATTTCAAGTATTTCAACTCATTAGGTTAATATTTAAATGTTTTCCTATAATTCTACTTTTAAGGGGTGAGCCATATAAAGTTTGCATTTTCCAAAAGTTCGACTGTCATGTTGGCTGTGTGGCATGTTGCGCCATCCTGTTGAAACCAAATGTCGTCCATGTCATACTCTTCAACTTTTGGAAACAAAAATTCGTGTTCGCATGGCACGGTAACGCTCGCCATTGACCGTAACGGCGGCTCCTTGCTCATTTTCGAATGATGGCGCCGGACCAAAACCCACACCAAACCGTAACTCTTTGTGGGTGCATTGGCTTCTCAATGGTGACGTGTGGATTTTCCGACCCCCAGATGCGACAATTTTGCTTATTGACAGCCTCCGGTGAAAATTTGCTTCATCTGACACACACACACATTTCTTACAGTTTGGACTGAAGACTCACCACTTTGGAAGTAACTTTTCAATATTTCCCAATTTTGTTCAGCGTCCCATTTTTTTTGTTTTTTTTTTATTGCCTTGTAGGCAGACGAGCTAACGTAAATGTCAAACCTTTAACTAAATTATGAACACAAATTGAATAACATTTGAGCTGTCATTCTCTAAATAAACAGTAGTTCAAAATGCAAACTTTAGATTGCCCACGCTATATACTATTTAATTCTACTAATTCTATAACAAGTAAGTTTATAAAACATTATTTTTTTATCTTGCTACAAGTATTGTACTCTGATCGCTCGTCGCTCGTCGCTCGTCGCTCGTCGCTCGTGTATTGTGTAGAGATCGCAGCGACAACTTGTTCGAGGTGTTGAATAGCTGTTTAAAGTATTGTTCGACTCTACCGGCTCTACCGACTCTACCGGCTCGGAGCGGCTCTGGTAGAGTTCACTCGCCTCTCTCTGTGAAACCGCCGACATTATGCACAATCATGTATTGTTCTCATTTTATTCACATTCATGTTCAACTTAACACATTCATTGCGGATTTCATTTTATTTTGATGTGAATGTTCAGTTGCAGAGTAGTATGGTGTTTTAGATATTCTATATTTTTCGTATAATCTGGAGAACCACTAGTTTCGTATAGAATCATGATAGTTTCATTATCTATGAGGTTTTTAAACTGCGTATTCGTCAACATGTTAACACCTATAACTAACATAGCTTATTTAGCTTGCACCACAAGGAGAAACAGCTTGCACGTCTCGTTGGGGTACATTATTGGACTTTCAGTACAGATTCGTAGTTTATCCTCTACTTTTATAAATGGTCTGTCCAACACTGAAATATATTTTCGAATCAAACATGCATTACCTGAGATCAGCGCGTTCAAATACAAAAACTCTTCATTTTTAAATATTAGTACAGACTACAATTAAAATCTTCAAAATGATTATATGTGAGGTCCCAAACCCGCATGAGAGACACCGGACCCGGCAGCGGGTAGAAACGATACAATTCAGTGTTCTGATAACATTATAATATTTATGGAATACTATCAGAGATCATTACTTCATTGATAGAATCTAAACTAAGTTTCATGTTTAAAACAACATCAAAATCGTCTTTAGAGATTCAAAATGTTTCAACTTATTTTTCCTTCTTTCTACTTCAATCGTTCTTTACACGTTTTAACAAAAAAAAACATTATTCGACAAAAAATACAAATTCATACATCAATGAAACTCGAGCAAAATAAGCATAAAAACGTTTACGAACATCAAAGGAAGATAATGACCGCTGTCAGTTGTAGAGCGCCCTGCTCTACTAGAGAGAGACAGGTAGAGTTGTAGAGTCGCTAACAACAAGCGCCCGCAAAATTAAAACTTGTTCTTCTGCAGACTCTACCTGAGCGGAACTCAACAATACATAATTAATTCTTCGCTCGTTTCATCCCGAAATACACGGAACCTTTAAGCAACATCATTCAGGAGACTCTACAAACGAAACTCGACTTTAAACACAACAGAATAAGGTCGACGAGAATTAAACATCGTGGCATTTGGTTATCAAGCTTTAGAGATTATTTGATGTTTATGTTAAAGTAATTTGGACCTTGTGCTGTTGTAGTTAGAGTCGATGTATTGTTTGTGTGTGTGATGGCCGGTTATGAAAGTTTCAAGTCTCTCGATCTGCAGCCGATTCTATTATTTAGGTTATCGTTGTTGTTCCGAATCAATTGAACTGTTGTGTGGAGCCCACACGAGGTACGAGTGTGTGGGATAAAATAATTTATTTTATTTTGTTAAAAACATTTTAATTACTGGCTTTGTTCGATTCGTGAAGAGATAAGGAAACGAAAAATGTAGTGTTGACAGTAGTTAGGTTAGGTTTACGGTCCTGTATCGGTAGGCGATAGATAACAGATCTTCATTGCCCTGGCATTGCAGAGGTTCATGAGCGACGGTGACCGCTTACCATCGGGTGGGCCGTAGGCTCGTTTATCTATCATGCAATAAAAAAAAAACATAGATAAAACAGAAATAGTATGCATGTTATTTCAATCTCTCGTGTTTCGCCGTGATATTACAGGGGTCCATGAGGTAATCACTTACGATCAGTTTATTTTTGTGGCAAAAAGTATTATCTGTGCAAATTACTGTCATTTGATGTAATCATCGTCACTACTAATCCCACTTTTTGGTTTAATCAGCTTAAAACATGACTAAACGAAGTGACCTAACAATCTAATTATATCTTCGACTTTAACATCTACAAATCGTGTGTGTGTATGTGTGTGGTATTTGTTCCATATTTATGATGAGCCGGGACGCGCCGGGAATACTCATCGCTCTGATACATCGATGTGCTGTCCCACTGCACTCCGATACTACACACAGACACACAGGGCTGATACTAATATACTATAGAGATAAACTTTGATACCAGCTAATCTACCGTCGCGTTCCGTTCATACAGCGATAGTAAACCAAAAATTTCGAACAAGTTATAATAATATTTGTATTTAAGCCGACGCAGGTACTTATTAAGTTTAAGGTAAAAAGTGTATCTTTTTTGTTATCAGATAATTTATGAATACTTTTAAAATATTATAATTATTAAACACAATATTTAAATCACATTTTAGTTGAGGAGAAGGTCAAGTAGATCCTTATTAAAATAAAATCTCCAACAGAGTGCAAATCGTGTTCATTTTAATTTTGAAATCCATTAACATAAAATACTAATCTCACCAAACACAGCTTCACTCGCAATCTTAAAACACGTGTTTTTGCAAAAACGTACAAAAGTTAAAAAGATTTGTATAGCGTTTGTAGCGAGGTTTGCGGCGAAGCTCAGAGTCAGGCTGAGGGGGTGCGAGGGTGTAGGGGTGCGGGGTGCGGGGGAGTAATGCGTTATTCATGTTCCGCTTCACACATTACCTTCATACTAAAAAGAGTAAATTTTACGGCAACTAATTTGGCAACCCTGAGTCCCGACCTACAAACCTGCGTCGTATAGTCCACTACGATATTCTCTTGTTACCGATACATTGCTGCTTCTCTATGATAATGAACAGCACTGATACAAGTAAACACGTAATGTACCACGTGTGTGTGACAGTGTCAGAGCGTGGTGTGTGATGAATAGGCGCTGTGGAACCCTGATTAATATGAACCTGGAGTGGTTCCACTATTGTTTGTTTGGTCGTATCTCTATGACGAGGGAGGGGGTCGGTAGGGAGGGGTGGGGGGAACCATTTGTGTCCTTTTTATGGACATCGTTATTCGTGAATGGTTTATGTGTACAGTTTAAATTTGTCGCGTCGAGGGAGCCGCGAGCAACGCTTGTGTTTATTAACAACGATTAATTATCTATATTTTATTTTTTGTACAAATGAAATAATGCAGTGATTTAACCTAATTGACGTAATACGGCGATTAGATCTAACAAGTTACTGCCTTTATAATAACATGGATGGTTGAAAATTTTAAACAAAAAATATTTCTCATCAACAATTTTAAAGTAACATTTTCTTAAAAAAACACACTTTCAAAATTAAAATAGCAAGAATGTCAATAATCCCAAACTATGAGCTAAATAGGAATATACGTGGTTTTTCAACGTGGAGCATACAGGTCGGAGTAGTTGCAACCACAAATCTTCATTCAGGTAGGAAGGTGGACAGCTACTCGCGGAGACAAACAAACAAACAAACAGACACTCAGAGATGAGAACACGAACTCAATATCACGATGACTACTTTACTGATATACAAAGAATATTAATATAGACTGGACTAATGGCTGTTTATAAAAATTAATGGTGTATTATTGTTGTAGTTTTGAATAAAATTATTTTCTTTCTAAAAGATGATAATTTTATATTAGGATTCGTAATATAATAAATGACAAGTATGGGTATTAGTTACGTCATAATCTAATATATAAAATTCTCGTGTCACGGTGTTCGAACTTGAACTCCTCCGAAACGGCTTGACCGATTTTGTTGAAATTTTTTGTGCTTATCCGGTATCTATGAGAATCGGCCAACATCTATTTTTCATCCCCCTAAATGTTAGGGGTAGTCCACCCCTAATTTTTTTTTTATTTTTTCGACGCAGCGAAGTTGCGTGGGGCAGCTAGTGTTAATATAAAAATGTATATGAAAAGAATACATCATGTTTAAAAAGATAAACGGAAGAAGAAGAAGGATACAGGTACTTGTATAAAAAATATTCTGAACATTTAAAAAAATCCTTTAATTTATTTATTTATTATTACACAAAACAGAATACAGTCAAAACATGAACTAAAAGATACTACAATTACTACCTTTTCTTCACCTTCTTTTCAATTACTTGATCTGATGGTAACCAAGTAATTGAAAATAATTTAATTAAACCAGGAGAATTAGGTTAATTAAATAACTAATAAATATGAGAGTTAGCTGAAAACTGTTAGTAAAAATTTTATTACCCTTCTATAATAACGACTCTATGTAGAGTACATTGCAATATGCATGTAAGAGTGGTAGAGCCGGTATCTGAGCAAGCTCTAGTTTTTGCTCTGAATTTTAACGCAGTCATTTCCAGTTCTCTTCAAATATGCTGAGTGCCTCTTTAATGTTTTATTTTGTTTGTTACAAATAAATATATTTACTAGAATGTTAAAAGTTTTACTTCTCTGATGGTTTAATGCAAGTGCATTAGTTTTAGTGTACATTTCCATATTCATTTATTTGCTCATTTTTTACATTATATAAAAAAAAAATCTTAGTGTACATTATTATTAATTGTACTGTAGGTACTTTTACAAAAATGAGTCCACGGTTGGACTTGAACCGAAGATGTGTGTTGAGTCCACAAGCCGCATGTGGCAAGATTTATGGACTATGCCTGATTCCTCTTCTGAGGATACTTAAGCCCAATAGCGTGCAGAAATTATTATTATTTAAAATTTGAAAAATCTTATTCTTAGTTTGTCTTTAAATTATAAACTTTGAAAACAGTTTTCGCTTACTATTAGGTGAGTCAATATTTTACACTTAGTATTAACACAAGCACATGTACAACCTTAATATAAAACTTGACCTCCTTTATTAATTCCAACCATTAAAACAATTAATAACATTTTTTATAAAAATCAACCACGTGTGTTGTGTGTATGTAGTTCCTCGTTAATATGTAATCGGTCCCACGTGAGTCGCGCCCGACAGCAGAGGTCGCCGTGATGACGTCACTATACTCAACTTTTTGTTCATTCCATAGTTTGATGATCCCTGCTTGATATTATAATCACATTGCATATTTTAAGTTAAAATAGCATTTTTCGCAGTTCTAATGTTTACTTTTTGAAATGTAGTTTTATTAGCTTTTAATGTACATTTATGTAAATATGATTCCATCAAATAATAACAATATTATAGAAGTATTCGGTCGTAGTTTCCTGTGAGAGGCCGCGTGTTATAATCAGTCATCACGTCGTATTACATCGGCGCGCGTTAATGACGACCAATATGTTATATATTGACATATTATCAGTATAATCATATTGATAGTTTCGTATTATGATAAGCACTACTGTTATAAAGTATTGATTTAATCAAACATTAGAGAAATTATTATTTAATAATTAACACTTAGTTACAACTATCTATAACTAGCTGCACCGCGCAACTTCGTCTGCGTCGAAAAAAAAAAAAAAATTTAGGGGTGGCCTACCCCTACATTCAGGGGGATGAAAAATAGATGTTGGCCAATTCTCATAGATACCGGATAAGCACAAAAAAAAATCTTCAAAATCGCTCAAGCCGTTTCAGAGCAGTATGGCAACGAAAACTGTGACACGAGAATTTTATATATTAGATTAACTTTCCAATATATCAAAACAACAAAGAAAAGCAAAAGCGGTACATAATTAACTCCCGTCCACGTGTTCCCTGGGCGCTATGACATGTCACACTTCAAACGCTGTTTAAGAAAAGTCTTGTATGGGTAGGTGATAGGCGCAGTGCACTGGCATTGCAGAGAGTCATGAGCGACGGTAACCGGGCCATCAGCTTGTTTATAAATCTTGCAATATAGACATAGACATTCTTTATTTGTGAAGGAAAAAAAAGAAACATACAAAGATACAAAACACATAAAATATAATACACAAAAAATAAGAGACAATTGCGAGTGATTTCTCTTTTACCACAAATCAGCTGTGACTCATCATAATGCTGAACATTGACACATACCAGCAGGATAAATGACAATATCCAGCGCTGGTTTTCAGTTCCAGCTGGCAGTGACGTCACAAACGTAAGTTATCAAAATAAACAATTAAAAAATAAATATAAAAACAATTAATTTTTCAAAAGCCGTCTCTATCCTTCCAGTAAAGACCATCAAAGCACCAACAAAGTACGTACAGACCTGTGTATTTAGCTCTAACAACATCACAACTAAGAGTAATCGAACACTAGTCGAACTACAATCACTAAGTAAAACAACCTCAATCAGCGAACATCGTGTCCCACACACACAAACACACATGACACACTCATTAATATTCACTAACGATTAAAACATGTGTCACTCACACATACACCTATTACCTACATGTGTTAGAAGTTGAGAGAAAACATAGCGTAAGATCTAGTTTCGATATCATCGCTTAAATATTCTTATGTAAATGTATTTTGTAAAAAAAAAGTATGAATAAAAAATGTAAACAACCTCCTGTAGCTATCTTGAATGGACATCACAATGTGTAATATCATACTAATTTAAACCTTGCGTTTGATACCTTCAATCTCATAATCATATCTTTTAATATCATAATTTTTCTTCTTTTAATTTTTTTTTTTTTTATTTAATTGTAATGTTCTCATTGTATCTACTAATTGTTTTTATGCATGCGTAATCACTTTTAATTAAGGGTACATATTGTCATAACTTTTGATTTATATAAGTGTGCATTAATTGTGTACTCTTGTTAGTGATTCTTAAATAAATAAATAAATCAGCCATTTTGTAATAGTCGCCATCTTAGACCACTTTTCATGAAATCACTCCAGGTTAATTCACCTTTGACAGAAAACCTTAAATTATTTACAAAGGATAAAGACGTTAAAAAGGCCACCTACGATCAATCCGGTATTTATCAAGTAAATATACACATTAAATACAGTAAATAAATCCCTAACATCTACCTGCGACTTTCCTATAAAGCATGTTATTTTGTGAAAAAGGCGTAAATAATAATTGCGTTAAGTCGAGAGACGAGATGGAAATTAAACAGAATTCCCGAGACCCGACTCATCTGTACCCTGACTCGCACTCACCTTTGACCTTTACTACTCTCCGATAATTACTGAGACGGACTCTGTGACAATGATGGGGGCAAATAACTCACGACTCTGTATTCTATTTAATTTCAGATCTTCATCTTATATTGATTTAATATCTATTTTCTCTAGATCGTTAGATCTAGTTCTAACTTTTTTTTCTTTTTTTTTTTTGTAAATATGTATCTGTAATCCTTCCAGACCGGAAATTAAGTGATACCGGGATATTTAATTGTGTAATTATTTATTTTTCATAAACTTTTTATTAAGAAATTATTTATAATCAAAAAAAATATCAGCATCAATTTACTTAAATAATCTTAAATGTTGACAGATCACTTTCGCATGTTATCTGCTTTGACAAACCACTCCTTGGCATATAATATTAAGCTTATAAATGGACTATTGTCCCCCAAACCATTCTCTGAGTACGCGTCTGTGACTTTCTGTTCTCAACTGAGCTCCAGGTTGTCAAGTGAAAGGATCTGTAAGTCGAGTCCAGTATCGACACCCCCCCTCCCACCCTCGGCTCTTGTACCTCACCCCCCCTCCGTCCATGATCTCATACTTTATTTAAAGCCGCTACTTTACACAAATACGGTTAAAGTTTCAAGAGACTGCAGCGTGTGGCCACACTGATAGCGAGTAGCGGTTTAGTAGTGATTTTAGTTTTACAGATTGATTCTTTTTAATGGCGGTGTTCAGGCAATATTCAATTTCGGCAAATGAGGTTTAATTGCAAACACCTAGCACTGACAGATGTCATATCTCTACTTTTGTCTTTCGGCTGCCGACGCAACGCGGATCGTTTGTCGGCGGAAAAATCGGAAAAATTAATAATATATGTATCGGAATTTAAATGTGTTGTGATTAACGGCGGCCGCCTAGAAGAAAGAATATCATCCAGCGAGCATCGGTCCGGCTAGCAGAGGTAAGTCGGATTACTTTATTATTGATATGTATCGGTCGGTGTACACGGTTTTTTTAATTAATCTAGGTCGAAATTGAGAAGCCCGGATCAACGCCTACAAACATAATACAGTCCACTTTAAACGCCACACCAGGCGGTTCACTTGAGAATTGCTAATGACATCATGGAAAATTCAGGACGCGTCTGAACTCTTGATATTTACAAACACTTGAGATATGTTAGCGCTATTATAGTTATTCGCTAATTAAGTGATATCGCAAAAAGCAACAATTATGAAACTAGTTGTCAGACACAGTAACGATCCTATAACTTTGGTCAACGTAGAAAGGGATGACTATAACGTACCTACAATTCAACGGACATGTAGTTACGATTTCTAAGATAAATCCAGCTACTGTAGATTTAGAGTACTTATTTTGTCATTGTCGTATTTTAATGCACATAGAGAACCTCGACTTGCAAATTAACTCTTAGGTTTGACAAAATTGAATGTCACCAATACTTTTTAATAAGTTTTAAAAACCTTAGAATGTAAAAAAAAAATACTCTTTTACCTGTGTTTTGGAGACTGGTTTTTCCCTTCGCAGACTCAAGTCAGGTTCAAAGAAGGTCGTCTATAAATGTATTATAATATAATTAGAGCGTCTCTCGCCGTCACTCACAGCGCCACAGCTCACTGATCGATTATCGACTTAACTTCACACGTCACAAAACATTTACACGAAAAATAACGAATATTTATAACAAGAATAACTCGACTCTCCGACATACTTGTCAGTTTGGGGAATATTAAACATGATCGGCGTAACTTGTTCTTTTTAATAATATATTGTTTTTTTGCCCACCTCTCACTCCCACCACTGTAACTCCTGTGTAGGTGAGATCCACAGCGGCGACCATCGTAATGACTCTGAGCAGTGAAGCCCAGGAACCCGAGGGAAATATCACTTGAGTTGGGCCCCGCAACGAATTTAATCAGGAGGTGATAAAAAGAGTAGGTAGTAGTAATATCTGTCCACATCCAGGCTGAGGCCAGAACCCAGCACGGGGTTATGCGGGATGGCACATATGCCAACGCCATAGCGTTACGCACTACGACTCCTCGTCGTCGACTTCACGTGGATTCGGTGCAAATACCTCTCAAACTGCTAGACCTATGGAATCTCCCAAACCTTACCCCAATGTTCTCTCGCAATCCTGACCAGATCGTCGGTCCACCTTGTGGGTCTGCTCACGGTGCAGCTACATGTTTGTGGCCACCACTCCATTCAAGTAGACAATGCTAACTTATTATTATGATTTAGTTCCATTTATAAAGTCAGGCTCATGTTCGATGTTACTTAATTTTATTATTTTACCTAATATTGTCATTTTCCACTTGTTAAATACGAGTATGGTCACGTTCATGTAGGGTTGTGTAAAGTTCAAAGGGTCAGTGTATGTAGGTGTATCGAGTATGTCCCTTCATTGTATTAATATCATCCCCCGCACCCCGCACACCCCCACCCCCGCACACCCCTGCTTATCTCATGTACGCTTTAGTAAAACATATAACACGTAATATTGTAACCGGTAACAATGTTAACACAAGCGTGATAGTATTATGTTGTATTTAGTTGTATTATATAATAGTGATTTAAATTTAATAGGTAACTTGTTCTAAGTAGCTTCTTACATTATCTTTAATTTCTTAATAGTATTTATTTAACTTACATAGTTGTAAAACAATTCCTGTATGCTTAGTTAATAATAGTTAATTAGTTAGTTACTAGCTGAGCCACTAATGTCGCAAAAGCAGCATTTACTGAATTTTAGAATTTTTAGAATTATGAAAAAATATTATACAGCCCATATCACTCACATGAATCTTCAAGATCATTTCATCACTTCTTTATAATATTAGTATAAACTGTATAATATAATGATTATAATGTAACGTAGTGCAATGTTGTCTGTCTGTGTATAGATCTGACATCTGACGATAGATCTGACGCGAGTGTTTACTCAACATGATTGATTCCCCGTTGGATTCAATTCTCTCCCCTCATTTCAATGTTCTAACAAAAATATACAATTTCAATTTATGAAAACCATCAAATATTTTCATTGATGTACTGACTCCCCAAGTTATGTAAATATTGGGCAATGAATGCGCAAAAAACAGGGGAACGTGCAGTGACCGGAAACACGAAATATTTATTCTTAAAAATACAAAATGCATGAATCATTACATACTTCGTTTCGTTATGTATGGAGGTATCTGTTTTAGCACAATAGTCTAGTATCTCGTAACTGTTATTCAAGTAAATTAACCATAGCAAACGTTTAAAACTTTACAATCCTCTATATTATATTAAATACTAAGTCGGAAAAACTTGCAACAAACAAGAATGAAGTCTACAAATAAAGACACTAAGATGATTAACAGAGTAGCGTGGCGTACAGAAGTCAAGCTCTATACAAAACGTAATTTATAAAAACGCTCATAATCTAAATTAACTTTCACAAGTCTTCGATGTACCCGGAGTGCTATGACTTGTTCCTCTTAAACGACGTATAATATACATTTTATACATTTTTATGAGTTCCGCCCCTCCAACGGCCTGATGTTCCAGAAGTCCACAGGTAAATCTTCACCAAGTGGGACGCTGGATCGTTTATCTGTCTTGTGATAACAAAACATAGAACATAGTATCAGAAGAGTTTACCGACTCGTAGTACTAATGTTTTTTTAATAACTGTACAATGATAGATCAAGGTCCAGTTGTGAAGTAGTTACCATTGTTGATGCATGCACAATTCTAGCATAGAGGCAGACGGTACTAATCAGTTCAGATTCTTTCATTTTTTTATGAAGAGGAACTAGTTATAGTATTCGAGTAACATTCAGAATATAGTTCCAGGCGTGTCAGTTTGAGCAGTGCTAAAATTAATTGTAATAGTTTAACTTCTGTATAGTATTTTGTGTTATAGTAAAGTGTCATTCGTCTCGTGTCAAAGTGAACGCGGTTCGCTCTCGGTTCGCCTCGCTCTCGCCGTCCGTGTTAACAGATTTCACAAATTATATCTTCCCTCATTATAACTTTGGAGGCGATTTTTTATTAATGAACTCCCTCGGCGCCACCGAACACAACTTTATTCATTTCTCTTTGAATCCGCCGACTCTCACTTCGGTACCTACTCCGGGTGTTACCAAACAATTTTTTTCCTAAATGCGACGAGATTTAAATTTTATCTTTTCAATTTGATAATGTTTTGATGATGGTTTGACGAAGGATTTTGAGTTGTTGTGACGTTGGTTGATATTACAATTGTGAGATTGAAATTTAATTTTAGATTTCCTTGGCTTTTCCTTTTAAATTTAAATCTCTACAGAGATGAGTTCTATTGAAATATAAATGTTATTCAGTGTTCGATTATATGACATAATGTACGTACGTAACGAAAAGAGTAACTGTTAAAGAAAAGTGCATCAATCACTCAAACCGTTTCAAAGCTTACAAAACTATGGCGACCAATAATAACGCGCGAGATCCTGAATCGCGGTTACGACATTTACAGAAATCTTCGCATATATACGACATCTGAAATCTACTACAGTGGGCTTCAGCCTGACCTGGCATACACTACCTCGCCCGCAACGAGATCTCCCTTTGGCCATAAGTCCAGTTTGGCCAAGTGTACCCACAGAAACCAAATAACAAAAATGTAGCAACAAATCAAAAACAAATGTCCTTATGTGTTGAATATGAACTGGAATTATTCATTAATACAATATTAAATGATTCATCGTTACTTTTTCCTCTTTCACAAATTATTTATTTTCACCTCTTCCTGTTATTTCGCACAAATAAATACGTGTATCGTCGACTGCATTATTTCGTAAGAATACTTTTCACGATAACAAAAAATATGAAGACATGATAATCTGAGTATCGCGTGAGAGCCTTCATCCCCGACTCTCCCTTCAACGTGTTATGACAGATATTATACGAGAGAATACCTCGCTGTTTACGAAAATATTATAATATTATACCGAACAGGATTACTGTTATAATAACAAAATAGAAAGGAGTCGGACCGAACAGAAATAACAAAATTAACCAATTTTTTTCCACACATTTTGTAAGAATTGCTGTTTTCGTGTGAGCTTCGAAATTGTGAGTTAAGCTTTATATTTTGAAACTATCTGATCCTCGCAATTTCGTCTACGTCAAAAACGGTTCAAGCAGGACTATTATATTTTGATAAGACCTACAAACCCGTAGTACATCATTTTGTTCTATAATCAATAGTTTACGTAGCGCATTAATCTCTTATACAAGGCTTACATTTTTGAAATTTTAGTACGGATCTCTATTGTGTTACTCGTGGATAATGTAGCTTTTGACTGGTTATATATGGTCCAGTATTTTTGAGCCTATTCATTACAACCAAACAAACAAAGTTTTCATCTTTATAATATCTGTGTACATCTTAGAAGGCTTATTATCTTACCTTCTATATCAATAATTATTCTCAAATGTAAACCTTCAAAATTCTCAAGTGTAGTGATAAAAACTCAGATCATAAAGAGTATTCAAGTTTAATAATATTTAGATCTTCAGAGAGAACATCAGACAAGTTTGAATGTTTCTGCAAATCATGTAACATCGCTCTAACTTTTATTACAACAATTTAATGAGTCGGCGTTTTTACATCTTTTTCTCGCTCGTCGTAATATTTGGAATGATATTTCATCCGTTTAGATAAACGATATCAAATTGTATGATGAAATGACGATACTTTTTTAGATTTGCGATTACAATGCAAATTGTTGAGAATATTTTGAACAACAGACAGTTTCTAGATATTATTAGTTTTAAAATCTTTAATATTTCTTGTACAAACAAACAAGGAGCACTACACTGATTAATTTATTTAAAATCATTCTGAAGCTCATTGTGTTTGTTCTACGTCAGCGCTACGCGGCTACGCTGCTACGAGGCTACGAGGTTACGGAGCTACGAACTGTCTACGCTGCATTTCGAACTATGAAGATGCATGGACGTTGTATTCAATTATTTTTTTTGTAGTATCTATTCGTTCACTGAATTATTTTCTTTATAGAATGTTATTTCGGATAAATTCTATTATTTAAAATAATGTTTCTGCATAGATAGAATTGTGAAGCATTTTAGTATAAACACGTAAGTCTAATTATCTTTCCCTTTGTAATTGGCAGTGTAATTGATATTGTTGTTTTGGTTGAATGATAAATAACTAAATAATACAATATTTTTTATAATTTTCCTATACAGGTATTAGTCCTACAACAAGAAATCAATCCAAAATATACTTTAGCGATAATCTCAGGAGAATTTTTGTACAATTTATACACCAAAACAGTACATTCATTAGTAATAATTCATTTTACATCTATTCACATTGTTTCCAGTGTATATAACGTCAATGGTCCAATGTTTCACAGTAAGTAGTCGCTCGTCTCGCGCTCGTGATGTAATTAATCGTCCGCTTCGAAATGAAAAGATAACTCGCGCAATCATCTCACAACAAACAACTACTTCAACAGCAGATTGTTCCTGTCTCTTTATATCTAACCGATTTGAAAGAGGAGGTATCGTGAGATACTTTTTGCTTCACTTACATTATTACTAAACGGGTTCTTACCACAATTATTTTTAATTGAGAAGTCCCGATATTTCAGCATTGTTTCAAGCGCCATGATCACGGGAACTGCGGATAGGTCATTTAAGAGCAGACAAATCTGTCTACCCTCTTTCTCGTTCGCTTGCCGGTACCACTGGAACTCGAACTCACATTTCGACATACCACACTGACAGTATCGGCTGCCGTCTCAAAACTAGATTTTTTGGCTTTATTTTCGTCTAACACTGGATTCCACATACAGGATAGTTTGAAGCCGTCACCCCGATAGTAGATTAGTGTTAGTGTTGTGATGAAAGGTATTTAAAATAAGTTTAACATTAAGATTATGTTTAAAGACGTCATCAACATTTATTAGCAAACACTTTTTTTGGACAGAACAAAATGGTCACACTTTCACTCGTCCCATGGGTGGGGTATGTTTAAGCTCAAACTCAGCGAACCTTGGCTGAGAACAGTACCCAGCACGAGATTCTGCGGGGTGATATCACCCTGACACAGTAACCACTAACCATCATATGGCCTGTTTATCAATTATGCAATAAAATAATATTATCCAGTATTTTTTTTCCTCAACATCTTATAATTTATTTCTTACTTGTACCTAATCGAGTTATAATCGATACTTATTCAAAGTAAAAGTATTTGTCGTACCGCGTGCCTGCATACAGCATGCAAGCGGTATGCATGCAGCGTGCAAGCGGCATGTCGTCGTGATGTCGGCGCGTATCGATCTCAGCCACGCCCCGACACCGCGCCACTCGCGCCCCGGACCGCACACACACAACACACGCACTACAGAAGACTCACTAATTATACAGGTATTCTAATGAAAGTAATAATATGGATCAATAGCAGGTACACTGCTGCTGTTCTTATGAGTAATGAATTTAACTTCATTGATTAAACAGGTCAACACCAAATTTGACTTTGAATGCAAAACATAATTCGATATTTTAGATCGGAATTAGACGAATACAATACATGACATGGAGAAATTTGCGCCTTAAGTACCTTAACAAACTCACAGAAGTAATAGTTAATAGCTCACAATGTGTAGTAGTTACAATCGTGCAAAGTTTTCGTGAAAACTGAATATAATGTGACTTCCGTTAAACAATAGAACTTTAAAATAGTTACTATATTAGTGAGTATTCTGTAGTGTATTGTTTGTGTGTTCGTGTTGTTACGTCACGGGGTTTGTAAGAACCGTTTCGGCGGCGAGTAACTAGCGCTCCAACCTGCTGGCTCCGCTCACCAACAAACCCCCTCCCGCCCGCACACCCCCCGCGCACACCCCGCCCCCCGCGCCACACCGTACCTCACCCCTGCACCTCTCCGCGACCTGATCTTACGGGTATTAGCTAAATATTTCATTAAAATTTTCTATTTGCCCTTGATTTTTCCGTTTCTGTTTGTAGCGATTTTTCATTAATACAATTTTTTTTCTTTTAATGTTTCGCAATCGATTTTTAACAAAGTTTAACGTATCCCAATCAGGTTTACTAAAGGTTGAGGAAACATGACTCAAAGGAAATGAGTTACTAAAAATAATATCCAACTGTGGGCGAGTGTGGACTTCTACTAATAACAAGATTTTCATAATCAATGTTTACTAAGTATTTTCTAAGAATGTGATGACCAATACATAGACACACAGTACCTATGTATAGTATTGTTTGATGAAGAAGACACATTCCCGAGTCATGTGTGGTGTGCGGCTTATGTGTTAATTAGTGATCGGGGGCGGCTGATCAAAGGAACGCGTGACCTCTGACCTTTGATACGATCTATAATGTAAATGCGAGGGCTTGCTCGGCCCTCGGAGGCGGAGGGTCGTGATATTGTTAGCGGTTGCCTCCCGAAGGTATTTACAATTCAATCTAATGTGGCTCTGCGATGTTCACTAATACGACCCGCCGCCGCGCCGCCGCCCGCAGCCGATACAAGCCGAGAACAAGCCGCGGTCATGCCGTGTGTGTGTGTGTGTGGGTCTTTTGGACAGACTTCCGAGAAGGAGGAGATACTCAATTCGTTTCCCCGCATATGTTTGGCTTGACTACATCGATTTAGATGATTGTTATGTCAAATAAAAGGTGTGTATTTCTTTTATAAAAGAACCGATTTCAACGATCCTTTTGTTAGAAAGTATTTTTTAAATAACTCTGATTTTCTATGTATACGAATCTTCCTATTTAGTTTTTAGCCGGCCTTAAGTCCGCCAGGTCGCTCTGACATTACCATGTAAAGTTTTATTTTGTGATAATTTCACCAAATAATTTTGAAGCATCCCTGAGATTGTCTTATGTCAATTGTTTGACCATTTTTGCTGGATTTTTTTAGTCATCTTGGCGCAATACGTAACCGTGTCATCGAATATTGTAAACCCCCAATATGTTAACATTGTATCGCACTGCAGCGCTGGTTTAACACATTCACTGCGTAACAGGCCGATTTCGTGCGGGCAAAGAAAACTATTTCCCTCTCGGTGGTGCGAAACAATTATCTCAAGTGTTTATAAAAAATTGACAGAAACAAATATATATTTCATTTTGCAGTCTAAATGTTAGGTGTTCCCCATCAAAGTAGATAGTTAGGCTTTTAGGCGCGCGGCCTGGTATAGGGTCGAAAATTGCCTGTTGGGACGGCGGGTCGAAATAGGCCCGCTTCTGCTCTAGATGAAGGATTATGATTTTACTTGCCGCAGTGAATATACAAAATATTGCTTTTATATTCTTTAAACGGGTTCTTAAAGATATTTTATTTTAATTCTGTAAACATCAGTAGTTGTACCATAATTATACAATACTAGACCCAATGAGGAATATAGATCCGGCTATTTGAAACACAACGTGCCAAATGACGATGCACGCCTCTCAAGCGGCTGCGTGGAAAAATCACAAATATTTTAATTTAATTTACCTAAATCGTACAAAAAAATCTACCTTATATTATTCTATCATATTTATTTATTTTATCTTACTTTAATTAAATTTAAAAGCTATAAATATCTGTTCAATGTTATTCAAAGTGCTCTATCACACAGACGTAGAGCTCGGGACCTGTAAGCTCCTCTTAACTTTAGAGCTTAAAGTTTGCAATAGTCACAGACTCTATCTGTTAGACGTGAACTTTCAATACTAATGGCGGCTCTAACTTTTATAAATTAGTTTAAAACTTTAGATTTATTCAAAGTGACACGAGATATTTTCTCATTAAGTTAATTTTTAATGATAGTTCTTTCACTAAGCCTTAACACATATATTTAAACAATGAAAAAGGTTCAGCAAGAAATGGGATATTTTTTCTGTTATCACACATTGTACGGTTTACTGACAATGCATACGTGCGACGGTAACGGTTACCGTTAGCTGAAAAAAAACGCACTAAGAAATATAGATGTACTTTTTGTAAGTTGCTTTACTTGTGATTAACCAAACTCTAGTAGTAGGTATATTATTTCTATGCGAATAAAATAATACGAGTATAATTGGAGTACTCAAAGATATTGCAAGTCCTGTAACAAAATAAGAAAATAGTAAAAATACTAAAAAGTAGCATTTTGTAGACAAAACCCAGCCAGACAGTCTAGTGAGGTTAGTATTGAGGTCTGTGACCTCACGGGGGGTCGACACGTCTCATTCCTCCCCTCCACTCCCCCTCCGCTAGACAACACGATATAAATATGTAATATACACGTATCTGATAAAATCAAATCTTTTCTATAATGATTTACGTATTGGATGTCAGCTGACGAATATTTTTGTCGAACATTTTTTTCTCAATAATTTTGTCTGGAAAGTTTTATTCAATTTAACCTGAACTTTTTTCAAGGTTACATTTGAATTATAACTCTGTGAGGATCGATATATTTTATTATTTACTACTGCAATAATTACACTCTGTTAAAGCTGTTGCTTTACAACTAATAATTTCAAATCAATAGTCAACTATTACAAAGAAGATTTTAAAAAATTCTGCAACAAACTAAATATCAATCAACTGAATATCATTGAAAATGCAGCTATTCCAATATCACTTCAGCTAATTAGTTCGCTGCAGACAGAGAGGACAGTTATTCAATCATCTAAAATCTGATTGCTTTGGTTCAATAACTGCAGAACCATTATTATCGACACTATAATTGACTGCATTTCACTTATTATAATTATAATTTGTTGAGAGCACTACATTGACTATTTTATATTTCCTAGATAGTATTAAAATAACTGTTAAAATATTAAAAACAACCTCATATTTGTTGCTTCTTTATGACAGTATTCACGATGTTTGTAATATGGATTTAAACAATGTTTAGAGATCCAAGTGTTTTAACTACTACTCTAAAGTAGAATTTTGGTTTCCTCAGTAATCTGATTAGTTATAGAAAAAGTAAGAAATAAAAATATTTTGTACACTATTTTAAGTCAGTGATGTGATGTTAAATCGCACGACGAAGTACCATTCGCACGAACGGTAAGCGGTTGAATCACCGAGCCACCAAAACTAACCTTATTAAAAATTCAAAACATTGTTGATACATGACATACCCTGCACACACACACACAGTCCTGAACCTTAAAATATATCCGCGTGAAATGACATGCGAACATTAATACATATTGTAAGTAGTTCTAGATTCTCTGATAGTTTGTTTGTCACGTTCGAGACGTAGAGTTCAGCTGTTCGGTAGTTACGTAACTATGTGCCGGTTCGATTCGGGACAGGTGCCAATTCTTCAAAACGCTTACGTAAGTTCTATACTACAAACTAGGCAGGTCCATGCTTGTTGCAAAGGATTTTAAACCTTATTTACAGGAAATACCTTCAAATACATAACTGAAATAATTTTATTTCTAAACGTCATTCTCCTTATTACACACCTCAACTAAATCTTAATATAATAAATACTTGTATCGTATTCTTACCACCAGGAGTTTGTGAACTGAATAATGTGTGAAAATAAATATATTATTTTAATTACTAACGTAGCTTGTAAGTTATTTGTAATACTAACATTTTTTGGGCTATTGGTAGCCTTTAAATAAAGATTATTATTATGTAGTTGTTGTATTTCTAATACTCGCTCGCGAAACACGAGGTGTTAATATTATTTGCGGGCTTGTGGCCAAACAAATAATATGATGAATGAAGTTATTGAGTAATTATTATTATAGTCACTAACTATCAAGCGACGTTAGAAGCAGAACAGAAGTGGTGATGGTTGAAAACGATGTATGTCAGGATGGAAAAGTATGGACGGAGAAAACATATTACGCCGACCACATTTAAATGAGAAATGACAAAATTAGAAGAAAGATAGTCATATTATCTAAAATCAAAAACAAAAAGAAAATTTAAAACCGATTTAAAACGAATTTGAAACATTAATCACACATCCCAATCGTTCTTCAAATACTTAAATTCAGCGCTTCATTGCGCTGAGCTGTTTGGCAAAAACGAGATAAATGCGTTCAGGTTGTTTTTTAGGAAGATTCGTTTAAACGGAAGCAGCTGAATAAAGACGGAGTGTGCGGTGGACTTATTGATAACGAGCAGATTAAACTGCGGGATTAGGAACCGCAATCTGCCAACTCACTGGGACGGACTTGGGGAAACAGGGACATATATTTAGCAGTTTTCTTCTTGCCAATTTGTAATTGTATCTTTTTACTTTAACTTTAAGTTTGTAGAGACGCAATTTCATGCATGCACTATTTGTACAAATATTCGAGGCAGTGCATAGCGCGACTCACCACTCGTTCCGTAGTTAGCACAGCGTACACTCGCGTTCACAGATTGTTGTATCCATCATCCGTGTAAAGTTGTCAAATAAACAACTATCGCAATAATAACCTAAAAATAAACTTTAAGCATTTATTGAGTAAAGTAAAGAGTAAAAAGTAGATACCTAAAAATTTTTAATATCCGATTAAGTTTGAGTGAAAGTCGAATTTGAAAATAGTAAATCGAACCTACTTATTGTTCTTTGTTTGTGGTCACTGGATACACACAGCGCAGGACCAGTCGTTGTGGTTAGATTTATGCGGAGGCCTATATAACAGTGGATGTGTATAGGCTGATACTGTAACAAGCCATTACTGCCCACTGCTGAGCTCAAGTCTCCTCCGAAGAGAGGTTAGGTTAGGGACTTCACATATCTTCAAAGGTTTTCTTTAGAACCCTTTTCCGATATACCGGTTTCCTCACGATGTTTTCTTCACCGTTTTTAGCCAGTGGTGTAGTGAAAAATTGCACATAAATCTTTTTCATATTAAGATTTAGAGGTACAAGCCGGCCGGTTTTGAACTTGCGACCTCCCGTACGGAAGGCAAGCGCTTCAACCACTCGGCCACCACGACTATTATAAATGATAATGATGATGATTTTTCGTAATTTCTAGCTTAACTTTAGGTTTTCTACATCAGCTACGACCGTTATCTTGTTTATTAATATACCTATTAGCCCATTTAATAAAACAAAACTAAACAGACACTATTATGAAGAACTAGTATTATTCTATCTCTCAAAGCCAATAGTTGTGAACTGAGTACGTCCCTGTGTCGCTGCAGGTGTACAGGTCTCTCAGTATGTACTACGTGGTGTAGTCTGCATGAGTAACCACGCTTCGCCTCCGCCTCGCACCGCATGATTTGGAACACGAATTTCTAAAAATATTCTTACGTTTAACTATCGGTAGTTGTATTATTTAAATAATAATAAAATTAAGGTCCCTGTCTAGATGCTTGTTTCAGATCCATCTCGCAAAGTTCGCGGAAGTTCCACATTCATGTTCAGTCATGTGACGAACTACCGCGACTCCAAAGTTCTTGGGTTGTAGACCGTTTCGTTGACCCTATATTATAGAAAAAAATGTATTTTTAAATTTCCTAAAAGATTTTTAAAATTAAATTGTACAAGATGAGTTAATAAAGAAATACGCGAAGAACTTAAATAATATAATTATTCCTCATAACAGTAAAATAACGGACAAAACGAGAGTCAAAGGTTTTGATGATTTTTTACAAAAAAAGGATTTGCAGACCCTCTGATAATATTATTTAGGTACTTTTTTAATCAACGCAAACACATATTAAAGTCATAACCATAACAATACCGTGTGTGTGGATATGTTCAGCGACAATACAATATGCATGATAATGTGGGAGGAGAGACTGCGTGTTGTTTTAGGCAGTTTGTACATGCGTGTGTGTGTGTGTGCGTGTGTGTGTGTGCGTGTGTGGACACCTACGTGTTGGTATAACACCGGCTGCATCTTAAGAGTTCAAGTTGTTTGCTTATAGGAACAGGTAGGACTTATATAACAAGTATGTAATATATTATTTTAGAATAAATAGACCGACTTAGTTTTTTTTAGAATAACTAATTCAAAAACTAGGCCATGCTTTATCAAAATAAATGTAGATAAGAAACCCCACGATGATCAATATCTACCGATGATCAGTCTACCCGAACTATACAAAAAGAAGAAATAAAAAACTAAGGTATAAGAAATGGGGACTCGCGTCACTGGCGTCCGTGGGTGATACCACCTTCATGTGCGAAGGCCCACCCCACACGTAGTCCCTGGGCGGTGCCAAGGCAGTGACGTGTGGGTAGCCGCGGAGTTGAGCGCCTGGGAGTAGTCGCTCTGATGCGACTGCTCCCCTCAACTTCGGGCTAGGTCATGGACGTCGAGTCCACCAGCGAAGCCCGCACAGGGGTAGGCGTCCAGGCCCCTGTGACGGCAAATACTACTGGCGCAGAACCGGGGCGGTCATCGGTCGCGAGTAACATCGCGAGCGATGACGGCTCCAGATACCAAGATTCTGTCGAGAGATTCCGGCGCAAGCGGAAGTCCGCGGCGCGCCGGAGCTCAGAGACAGGGGAATCCTCAACGGCCTCCGACGACGACGACGAGGCGTCGCGAGTGGCCGTCAAGGACACCACCACCAGAGGGACACGGGCGAGGGATGCCGCAGCGATGCCCGCGCCCAGGCGAAGGAAACCATTAGGTCCTTCGCGCGCGATGACACCCCTCGGCTCGACTCGGACGACGACTGATGAGGAGTTCTATGAGAGCCCCGTCGTCGTCCTAGAGTCATTGAGACGACGAGCCAGCTCGGCCACGTACCGCTACAACAATAGCGGTAACCCGGCCCACGCCAAGGCGTGGCGACGGGTGGCCGATGAAACTAGCAGAATTATGCCGGCTATATCTGCGGCTATCAGCCGAGACGCCGTGCTACAGGTGCAGCTGGAGACGGCGACGGCCGAGGTGGCCCTCCTCAGGGAGAGACTGACGGCCCTTGAGGCTCAGAGGGCTAAGCCTAAGCCTAAGCCTAAGTCGAAACCCAGCGGAGAGTCGCCGGCTGTACAGACGAGCGACGTGGCGGCGCCGCGGACCAAGACGACGGACGGCGGCGACGACGAGTGGCGTCCTCGTCAGAAGGAGGCACGCGGGCCGCGGCTTGCGTCGCCGCGAGCCAGAGAGCGGCAGAACATTGAGTCCCCGGACGAAATGGCTGCCCGCATCAGGCGAGAGCTAACGGCGGAGTTCGGCAAGCAGATTGCCGAACTCAGGGCTGAACTTACGGCCCTACGCGGTGCAACAACACCTGCGCCGCGTCCCGTTGCTCTCGCCCCACCGGAGGTACGCCCGGGCCCAGGACCATCCCGGTCCGTCCCGGAACAACAAGAAGAGGAACGGGGGTGGCGGTGCTAAAACTGCCACGCCACCCCCTCAGCCCCGCCCGCTTCCTCCAGCTCCATCCAATATGGATGAGGGCTGGACCGAGGTGGTGAAGCGGGGCGCCAAACGGGCCAGGGTCGCTCCGGCCCAATCACCGGCTGTGACAAGGGTAGCGGATAAGGCGACTCCCCACACGGGTAGAGTGCCGTCCGCTGCCCAAAACCAAAACAAAAACGGGACCCCGGCGGTTGCGGCTGCTCCCCAACAGGGTCGAGCGCCCGCCGCCGGCAAACAGAAGAAGGCGAAGAAGGCCAAAAAGAAGCAGCGCGCGCCGAGGCGGGCAGCAGTGGTGGTTACACTGCTGCCGGCCGGCCAGGCGAAGGGGCTTACGTACCCCGACGTCATGGCGAAGGCGCGTGCTGCCGTCGACCTGGCGGAGATAGGGGCGGAGGACGGCCTCCGCATCCGGCACACGGCCAATGGGGCCCGATTGCTGGAGTGTCCCGCCGGTGCTGACAGCGTTGGCATCGCGGACCGTCTAGCGTCGGGCCTCCGGGTGGTGTGGCCGGAGGAGGACGTGAAGGTGCACAGGCCGGTCAAAATGGCCGAGTTACGGGTGACCGGCCTGGACGATTGCACCACCAGGGAGGAGGTGGTGGCGGCCATCGCTGCCCAGGGCAAATGTGCCCCGGAGAATGTAGCCGTAGGCGAACTCCGCCGAGGCTACACCGGGGCCAGCTCGGTTTGGGTGCGGTGTCCGCTAGAGACCGCCAACTCCCTGGCCGCCCCTCCGCCAGGAAGGCCAGCGGGGGATCCAGGCAGGCTGCGCGTGGGCTGGGTCGCAGCCCACGTGCGGCTACTGGAGTCACGCGTCTGGCGATGCCTCAAGTGCTTCGGCACGGGGCATAGTATCGCCAGGTGCACCAGCACCGTAGACCGCAGCGGTTTATGTTTCCGCTGCGGTCAAACCGGACACAAGGCGGCCACGTGCTCGGCCGCGCCGCACTGCGCACTGTGCGCGGCGACCGGGCGCAGGTCTGATCACCGGGCGGGGGGCAAAGCTTGCTCCCCGTCCGGTGTGAACACCGAACGTAACAGGCGCCGCAAGACCAAGCGGCGCCAACAGAAGAAGTCGGCCGGGGGAGTACCGGCCGGCGTTTCGGACCCCGCCGTGGCGCCTAGTGCGCCCGAAGGCGGGGGCGATAGAGGAGGGGAGGGAGCGATGGATGTGGTCCAACCTTAATGGACTGCATCCGTCGCTTCCTCCAAGGTAATCTGAACCACTCCGCCAGAGCTCAGGACATGTTGGTCCAGAGCATGGCGGAGTGGTCCATTGACGTGGCTGTGGTCGCCGAGCCGTATTTTGTCCCCCCAGCGGACGACTGCTGGTTCGGGGATGAGTGCGGCTTGGCGGCCATACACATTAGGAGGACCGCGGCGATCCCCCCCTGGAAATGGTGGCCAGGGGACCCGGGTTCGTCGCGGTGAAGATAGAAGATACCGTCGTGATCGGGGTGTACTTCTCTCCAAATCGGCCTACTCACGAGTTTGAGCAGTTCCTGGACGGGCTCGGGGCGATCACTCAGCGCTCCGCCCCCCGTCCAGTGATACTTGCGGGGGACCTCAACGCGAAATCTGTCGCTTGGGGTTCCCCCCGCTCTAACCCTCGGGGTAGGCTGTTGGAAGAGTGGGCGGTCGCGGCCGGGCTCTGTCTTATGAACAGAGGATCGGTCGCGACTTGCGTGCGGTGGCAGGGCGAGTCCATCGTGGACGTGACGTTCGCGAGTTCTGCCATCGCACAACGCATCCGCGGTTGGGAAGTGCTGGTGGGGGCGGAAACCCTGTCAGATCACCGGTACATCCGGTTTGATCTTTCCGCCTCCACACCAACCGCGGTCGCCCAGGGGACTGCACCCCGGTCATTCCCCAGGTGGGCATTGAAGCTCCTGGACAAGGAGCGCTTGATGGAAGCCTCCACTGTGGCGGCGTGGACGCCCATGCGTCCACACCCTGTAGATGTGGAGGTCGAGGCGCTATGGCTTCGGGACACGATGCATCGCATCAGCGATGCTTCGATGCCTCGGGTCGGCCCTCGGCCTCCGAGCAAGTCGGCGTACTGGTGGTCGCCCGAGATAGCGCAGCTTCGTGCTGTATGCGTCCGGGCGAGGCGCCGGTGCGCCCGACATCGCCGCCGCATCCTCGCGCGTCGCGACGATCCCGTCGCGTTCGCGGAGGAGGAGGAACGGCTGCATGGTGAACACGCGGAAGCGAGGAGCGCCATGCGGCTGGCCATCAAGCTGGCCAAGGAAGGGTACATGGAGACTCTCTTGGAGACGCTCGATAACGATCCGTGGGGGCGCCCGTATAAAACGGTGCGCGGCAAAATGCGCCCGTGGGCGCCCCCCATGACCGAGCGTCTCCAGCCTCAGCAGCTGCGGGACATCGTCTCGACGCTGTTCCCGCAGGAGCAGGCGGGATTTACTCCGCCTGCTATGGGTGAGCTGCCGGATCACACCGGCGGTGAAGCCACTGCTGAGGTGCCACACATCACCAGAGATGAGCTCCATGTGGCCGTGGCACGGATGAGTGCGAAGGACACGGCCCCCGGCCCGGACGGCATCCACGGCCGGGTCCTGGCCTTGGCCATCAATGCCCTAGGGGACCGACTCCTTAGGCTGTTCAATTCTTGCCTGGAGTCGGGACGGTTTCCCTCGCTCTGGAGGACGGGCAGACTTGTCCTCTTGCGGAAAGAGGGGCGCCCGGTGGACTCAGCCGCCGGTTACCGTCCCATCGTGCTGCTGGACGAGGTGGGCAAATTGCTGGAACGCGTTCTGGCCGCCCGCATCGTTCAGCACCTGGTCGGGGTTGGACCCGATCTGTCGGCGGAGCAGTACGGCTTCCGGGAGGGTCGTTCGACCGTAGACGCGATTCTACGTGTCCGGGCCCTCTCGGAGGAGGCCGTCTCCCGGGGCGGGGTGGCCTTGGCGGTGTCGCTCGACATCGCCAACGCCTTTAACACCCTGCCCTGGTCCGTGATTGGGGGGGCACTGGAGAGGCATGGAGTGCCCCTCTATCTCCGCCGGCTGATCGGCTCCTACCTGGAGGCCAGGTCGGTCATGTGTACCGGGTACGGTGGGACCTTGCACCGGTTCCAGGTCGTGCGCGGTGTTCCACAGGGGTCCGTTCTTGGACCTCTATTGTGGAATATCGGGTACGACTGGGTGCTGAGGGGCGCCCTCCTCCCGGGCCTTAGCGTTATTTGCTACGCGGACGACACTTTGGTCGTGGCCCGGGGGGATGACTTCCGAGAGTCTGCCCGTCTTGCCACAGCGGGGGTGGCCCTCGTCGTCGGCAAAATAAGGAGGTTGGGCCTCGACGTGGCGTTGCACAAATCCCAGGCCCTGTGGTTCCACGGGGCTGGGGCTGTGCCGCCAGTCGATGCCCAAATAATGGTTGGAGGCGTCCAAATTGAGGTCGGGGTGCAGCTGAAGTACCTCGGCCTCGTGCTGGACAGCCGTTGGACCTTTCGAGCCCATTTCGCGGCCCTGGTCCCCCGATTGGTGAGGACGGCCGGCCAACTTGGTCTGCTGCTTCCGAACGTCGGGGGACCCAGCCATGCGGTGCGCCGCCTCTACGCGGGGGTGGTGCGATCTGTTACATCCTACCCTTGCTAGGGATATTGCTGACTCCAGCAATAGGGATATTGCTGACTCCAGCAACCCTCTTTCGGAATTAATATCTTAGCTGAGAGATTAGTCAGTTCAGGCCGATCTTCCAACCCGAGAGGTTGTGTTATTTTATCCAGAAAAGCGACTTCCAATATATAAAAGTGTATCCTAAACATAGTTTATTTTATGTGTGAAATAAAATCTTTTTTAAAAAAGGAACTTTTCTTCGTCGCGTAACATATTTGGTGGCAGCTCAAGGGATTTCTAAAATCCAGGAAACGCCTTCGATTGTGGAAAATCAATGACCCAGTGCAGTGAAAACAGTGAAAAGTGAATAAAAGTGAAAATACGTGTATTTGTACAAAACAAGTTATAACATGCTCCTGAACTCCATCTACACGTAAGTGATAACCTATCCAAAAAACTCACTGGTGGCGCGATTCCAAAAACTCTTAAAAATACTATTAAAATCCGAAAGTGTAATAATTAACATTCAAAATCATCTCTAATTATTGTTCGAGACATCCAGTACCGAGAATCCTTATCTAACGCGACGCATCCGCTCACCTGCATTAAACCTTGAACTTTATCGCAACAAATAATTCTCGGAAATCCATCAAAATGACCACTAAGGAGGAGACTAGACAAAGAGGACAAAAATCGGAAAGCGAAGAAAGAATAGACCTTAATATCCTATTGAAGTTTATTAAAAGTTTCGACGGCAACCGCGAAAATCTAAACTCATTTCTGACAAACTGTCAAAATGCGATTAATTTAGCAAATATCCAACAAAAACCTGTATTATTAAAGTATATATTAAGCCAGTTAGAGGGTAAGGCAGAATCAGCATGTACCATCCGCGACTTTGAATCTTGGGAACAGTTATCTGAATTCCTACGAGCCCAATTTGGTGATAAAAAACACTACGCTGCATTACTCTCTGACCTGCAAAGTTGCAAACAAAATTACAACGAGCCGGTCAATCAGTTCTCTTTACGTATAGAATCTTGTTTATCACGGCTGTTGGCCGAAATAAATATATCCATCCCGTCACGAAACAAAGGCGAACTGACAGGCCGTATCGCTGCAATGCAGGACTTAGCCTTATACACTTTTGTAACTGGATTAGATCCTAAATTATCTATGGCTGTTCGATGCCGAGATCCTGATACATTAAACCAAGCTATTAATATCGCTGTCTCAGAAGAGAAAATTTTACAAACGACTAATAGAAAATTTCCCTCGTCTTCATCCGGATATCCATTCAAAAATCCGCAATTTCCAAACAGATATCAACAACAAATGCAACCACGGTTCCAATATCGGCCTAGAATTAATATTACACAACCTAATGCAGTAAATCCTAGTACCAACGGACAACTCTTTTGTAGATATTGTAAGAGTAACGGTCATATTCTTGAAAATTGTCTCAGGAGAGAATATAACAACAAACGTTTCCAAAATCAATCCCAAAATTACCAACAACGGTTCCAACCGCGTCAAAACAGAGTAAACTTTAATGATAATAATGAAATTTTCTATACTAACACAAGTGAACCTCAAATAATTGAATCCCGCGATGAAGTTGATCATGTTAATTTAAACTGAGTCCTGGCCTGCGTTGGTGTCGTCCGGGTCTAAAATATAAAACCGACACCCAAACATATTCTAGTTCACTAAGTAAATCCACCAACGGCATTATACGACAGGGTAACCAGCCCCAAAAAGGAAATGCCCGATCCTTAAATGAAAATAAATCCACCAACGGCATTATACGACAGGGTAACCAGCCCCAAAAAGGAAATGCCCGATCCTTAAATGAAAATAAATCCACCAACGGCATTATACGACAGGGTAACCAGCCCCAAAAAGGAAATGCCCGATCCTTAAATGAAAATAAATCCACCAACGGCATTATACGACAGGGTAACCAGCCCCAAAAAGGAAATGCCCGATCCTTTAATGAAAATACTATGCAACAGGGTAACCAGCCCCAAACCGAAAGTATTTCATCATATAATCGTAGTAATCCTATTCCAATAATAAATAAAGTAAATTCGAATCCTGAAAATAATAATAAAAAAAATGTTATATATGAAATCTCAAGAAATACAAATAAAAAATATCTACCTTATGTTAAAGTTTCAACATCTATATCCTCAAAGCCATTAAATCTCCTAGTAGACACCGGTGCTTCGGTAAGTTTAATAAAAGAATCATGTATTGAAGACTATCCCGAAATAATTAATAAAAAAAATCGAAATCACAGGAATAGATTCCAATCGTGATAGTAGCATTACAACTCTAGGCCAAATTCAAATCGTGATCCAAGACAACGTAGATACTGTGAAACATTACTTCCATGTAGTAGACAATATTGATTTACCATACGATGGAATTATGGGTAATGATTTATTTAGTACACAAAGAAGTCACATAGATTATATCCATCAGATTTTGCTCATAAATAAAATTGTATTTCCTTTATTCTTTCAACAACCAATTTACGCAATTCCAGCTAGAACTGAAATGATAATTGAATGTACTGTCTCCAATCCTGAAATAAAAGAAGGGTTAATACTCGATCAACATTTAACAGATCATTTATTGGTAGCTAACTGTATTGTTTCGGTTAAAAGTAATTCTAGGATTAATATCTCTGTAATAAACACGTCCGAAAAATCGATTAACGTCAACTCCGACCTGAAATTAACATTACTTCCACTTGAAAACAAAACTAAACCTGATCATGCAACACGACACATTTTCCAATTAAACCAAAATATATCCACGAAAATGCTCTATCTAGAACAAAAAATGTAATTGACCAACTCCGCGCGTCTCATTTGAATAACGAAGAAACCCAAGCACTCTTTGATATTTGTACAAAATTCTCTGACATCTTTTATCTACCTGGAGATAAACTCTCTTTCACTAGCGCCATCCAGCATGAAATCAAAACCACATCCTCGACACCTATCCACACCAAATCATACCGCTTCCCAGAGTGTCATAAACAAGAGGTCGAAACCCAAATAAATAAAATGTTAGAACAGAACATAATCGAACCATCATCATCACCTTGGTCATCACCTATATGGATAGTCCCGAAGAAGATAGACGCCTCAGGTAAGAGGAAATGGCGTGTAGTAATCGATTACAGGAAATTAAACGATATTACAATAGGCGACTCCTACCCCATTCCTAACATTTCCGAAATCCTCGACCAACTAGGTCGTAGCAAATATTTTAGTACACTCGATCTCGCGTCAGGATTCCATCAAATTCCAATGAATAAAGAAGACGCTCCTAAAACAGCCTTTTCCGTTCCCCAAGGATCCTATCAATTCTGTAGAATGCCATTCGGTTTAAAAACAGCGCCCTCCACATTTCAGCGACTGATGAACACAGCCCTATCCGGCCTCCAAGGTATAAAGTGTTTTGTATACTTAGATGATATCGTTATTTACTCCTATGACCTTCAAACCCATATTAAAAACTTAGAATCAGTGTTTACAAGACTCCGAGATTTTAATTTAAAACTACAACCTGATAAGTGTGAGTTCCTTAGAAGAGAAGTTTCATACTTAGGACATTTAGTCACCGACGAAGGGGTCAAACCCAATCCTGATAAAATAAAAGCCGTCAAGGACTTTCCCAGACCACAAAACCCCAAAGATATAAAATCATTCCTTGGACTTGTTTCATATTATCGTCGCTTTATACCAGAATTCTCAAAAATAGCGAAACCGTTATCAAACCTACTAAAGAAAGATACGCCTTTCGAATGGACTCACGAACAACAACTTGCCTTCGAATCCTTAAAACAAGAATTAATATCCGCCCCACTCCTCATCTATCCAGATTTCTCTCAACCATTTGTATTAACCTGTGATGCATCTAACTTCGCGATATCAGCAATCCTATCACAAGGGCCTATAGGAAAAGATAAACCAATAGCGTATGCATCTCGCACTTTAAACAAAGCTGAAACAAATTATAGTGTTACTGAGAAAGAATGTTTAGCAATCCTATTTGGCACAAAAACGTTCCGCCCATATTTGTACGGGCGACGATTTAAAATAGTTACCGACCACAAACCACTCAAATGGCTTTTTAACTGTAAAGATCCAGGATCAAAACTCGTAAGATGGAGATTGAAACTAGAGGAATTCGATTACGAAATTGAATACAAAAAGGGTAAGACTAATTGCAACGCTGACGCTTTGTCCCGGTTTCCTGTGAACCCCATACAAGATACTCTGCTCAATCCTGAAACCCCTAATCAAAATTTAGACTTCCTGAACCCTAATAATGATCCTAATACTCCCAGTCCACTTCCTGAATTAAATTCCGACGACTTGGTAGAACTCGGTCCTTCAGACAACCTATTTCACGACCTTAGTCCCCTTTCACCTTTAACAGGAACGGCAGATACTCCCGTAGACCCTTTATCCAACATAGAGCAAACTAATAATGACTATTCGCAATTTCTTAAATCCATGAACGAAAAAGATACACAATTCGACACTAAGATAATCGAGTATAATGAAAGTTTAATGAAAAGTTCTTCAAATATAATATTAATCCCTTCATCAATCGATTTGGACGAATCAAACCCCTACATAGAAGAACTCCTAAGTAATATACCCAATTCCGATGAAATTATCTATAAAGAAAAACAATTGCATTCATTCCAAGCTATAAAATATAACAATAAAACTTATTATATCCTATACACTAAGGTTCATCATTTCGACGAGTGCTCGTACAAAGATATATTCGATGTAATAAAAAAAGGTAAGAAATGAAATCTTACTCTTTGAAAACACCACTGAATTATCCATATCCGATTTCAAAAACAACTTTGAAAAACTCTCCTTCACAAAACTTTATAATATTTTAACATATATCTTCCACCACACCAATATAACTATAAAACTCTACCATAATAACATAATTTATCCTACCCCAACGGAAATTCCAAAGATAATGAGAGAAAATCACGACATACCGATAGCTGGACACCTAGGTTCAACTAGGATGTACAAACGTATAAAAGAAAAATATTATTGGAAAAATATGAAATCCGAAATAGAAAACTTCGTGAAGAACTGTAACCTCTGCCAAACTAACAAACCATACAGACACATTAATAAAGCTCCAATGCAGATAACGACATCCTCAACCCGACCTTTCGATAAAATTAGTATTGACATAGTAGGGCCATTACCAGAAGCTGGTACAGAAAAGCTGAGATTTATACTTACTATACAAGATGATTTAACTAAATATTCTGTTTCATATCCCATCTCAAATGCAACCGCCGAAGAATCATGCGAGTGCATAGTTCATTTTATTTCAATATTCGGAATTCCCAAAATCATAGTCACCGATCAAGGCACAAACTTTACAGCAGACCTGTTTAAGAAAACTTGTGAATTCCTGAAAATTAAACAACTATGGGCTTCTCCCTACCATCCTCAGACTCAAGGTGCTCTTGAACGCAGCCACTCTACTCTCAAAGAGTACCTGCGTTCATTTGTAAACGAAAACCAAACCAATTGGCACAGATATGTGTACACAGCGATGTTGTCATACAACACTAACATACACAGTACAACACAATTCACTCCGTATGAACTCCTATTTGGCCACAAACCTTTCATTCCAGATTCAATTTACGAACTCCGTACAGACGTAACCTATCCCGAATACTTAAAAATGTTACATCACCGTTTGAAATTATCCAGAGAGAAAGCCTTAGAAAACATTAGGGCATCCAAACAGAGATCAAAAGATTATTATGATCGATTCACTAGACCTGTAAAATATAAGATTGGAGACTTAGTTTATTTAAAAAATCATCTCAGACTACGAAAGGCTATGTCCCCCATTTGGAAAGGTCCATATAAAGTTATCAAAGTCCACGGGAATAATACCCTATCTCTGCTAATTAATCGTCGACACGTAAAACACCACTTCGATGAAGTCAAGCTCGCATCGGAAAGTAGAACTTAGCATAGTATACATATATAAAGATAATATTTACAACAACATTTACAAATATTTTATATTATACAATCATTTTTATTATTTTCAGACTTATACTCTGCTATTCAGCATTGGCCCATAATGACGGCGAATATTTACAAACCATTAACCAAAGCCCGGGTGTCTTCTATGATCCTTCAGGAACAATAAAAATAATTAACGATTATATCCACGTTGTTATGCCCTTAGAAATATCATTTATTCGGAAACACATTGACAATGTTAAAATCACCTTTGCTACAATTCGTTACCTTTGTCAACAAAGTAAAGCTATCAAAAATGTAGAATGTCAAAACATAGTTCAACCACTTGATTCTCTCCTTCGAGACATTATTCGAGATTATGCATCCATTTCCCATCTCGTTGGCAATAATAATAGATTTAAAAGGTCAGCATGGTTCTCAGCCGTAGGCACTGTGTTTAAGCATATCTTTGGTACTCTGAATGAAGACGATGCGGGAAAATACGATAAGCTTATACAAAATCTTCAAAACTCTGACAAAACTTTGATATCAAGTGTTAAGGAAAATATTATGATTTCTAAATCAGTGATTACGAATTTCAATAAATCAGTACAAGAATTAAATAAAAATGAACTCTTACTGAACAGCGAAATGAATAAATTATCTACCAGTATCAGTAATATTTCAGAAATCATAGATTCTGTCAACTTCGAAGTTAAACTAAACGAAATACTGAATGTCTTACAAGCTAATTTGCTCACTCTTTCATTCAAACTCGAAGATATAGTTAATAGTATATTATTTGTAAATACTAATACTCTACATCCGTCGATTGTTACACCTCGTCAACTATATAACGATATTCTTAGTAACTTTAAAAATATACCCAAATTTGAGGAATTTCCTGTAGATTTAAGTCTGGAGAATATCCACTTATTATTAAGCTTAGCTGATTTGATATCGTACTTTAATAACGATCAAATTGTAATAATTGTTAAGATTCCATTAGTAGATATAATTAATTATAGTTTATATAAAACTATACCTATACCAGTACCACATAATGGTACCGAATCCAGTTCATTTTCCTTAATTATTCCTACGAAATCCTATGTTGGTATAAGTTCTGATAGAAAATCATATTTTAATATTAATAACCTTAACAATTGTAAACCAGTAGTTGATAAGTTGTATCTATGTAAGAACATTGATATATTTAATGTTATAAGTAATCCAAATTGTGAAGTTGATATAATGACCAAAGCTGTGAAAAGTTTACCAAATACTTGTATAACTAAATTCATCTACGGAAAGATAAACATATGGCATAAATTAAACGGCAATAGATGGGTTTACACCCAATCTGAACCTGTTAAACTTTCAATTGACTGTAATTCCGAAACCTTCGACACTATCATTAGTGAACCGGTATACTCACTCTCAAACCTAGTTGTAATGCCTTTTGTAAAGATATTGAATTAAATGCCATGAATGACTTTAAAACCATATTAAAACCTATTGTATCAGATTTTAATATAATAACAGACTCTTGTTGTAATATTGAAACATTCTCTAAACTCAAACTAAATATTTCAAATGTGAAAATCACAGATGTCAATCTGGATAACCTTAAGTATATAAACAACCTAGCTGATAAGACTCTTAATGATATTTCACTGTTTTCAAAATCCTACGATAATAATATTGTATCCACTACCCTATTTGGCGTTAATATAAGTTTTAGTATTTTAGTTTTGTTAGTCGCTTTAGGTTTAGTTTTCTATTATGTAAGAATTGGAAGTTGTTTATCTAATTGGAAAAGTAAACCACAGAATGAGATCCCTAATACCGATATCGAGAATACCTCATTAAAATCAGTCGCTTCTATTCCTCCACCTAGACTCCGTATAGATTGAGAATAACCTTCGTAAACTTACACTAGGGTAAGTTTACTCTTAACCGGGGGGTTGTTACATCCTACCCTTGCTAGGGATATTGCTGACTCCAGCAATAGGGATATTGCTGACTCCAGCAACCCTCTTTCGGAATTAATATCTTAGCTGAGAGATTAGTCAGTTCAGGCCGATCTTCCAACCCGAGAGGTTGTGTTATTTTATCCAGAAAAGCGACTTCCAATATATAAAAGTGTATCCTAAACATAGTTTATTTTATGTGTGAAATAAAATCTTTTTTAAAAAAGGAACTTTTCTTCGTCGCGTAACAGATCGATGGCCCTATACGGTGCGCCCGTCTGGGCCGACCCACGCGTTCGGGTGACTATCGCCCGATACCTGCGTCGGCCACAGCGCATCGTAGCAATTAGGGCCATCCGCAGTTACCGCACCGTCGCTTTTGAGGCGGCGTGTGTGCTGGCGGGGACGCCGCCCTGGGAGCTGGAGGCGCAAGCGCTTGCTGGCGATTATCGCTGGCGATGCGACCTCCGCTCCCGGGGCGTGGTGCGTCCCTTGCGGGAAGCGGTCCGCGATCGGAAGGTCCAATCTCGGCGGTCCGTAATGGTAGCGTGGAAGCGACGTCTCGCTAACCCCACCTGGGGTCTACGGACCGTCGAGGCGATCCGCCCCGTCCTGGAGGATTGGGCGGGTCGTGGCGTAGGACGCCTCACCTTTTGGGCGGTGCAGATGCTGACCGGGCACGGGTGTTTCGGTCGGTATCTGCACCGGATCCAGGCCGAGCCGACGGCGAGGTGCCACCATTGCGTGAGATGTGACCAGGACACGCCGGAGCATACGCTCGCACGCTGCCCCGCATGGGAGGAGCAGCGTTGTGTCCTGGTCCAACAAATAGGTCCGGACTTGTCGCTCCCGGGCGTCGCGGCGTCGATGCTCGAGAGCGACGAGTCCTGGAAGGCGATGCTCGACTTCTGCGAGGCCACCATCTCGCAGAAGCAGGCGGCGGGGTTCGAGAGGGAGAGGTTATACTCTGCTCTCAACCTACCAACCCGCCGCCGTCGAGCAGGGGGCCGGAACCGGGATCTCGCCCGGAATCTGGCCCCCTAAGTGTTTCGGGCCCCCAACGCATGTGAGTGCGAGCGGGGGCCCAAGAAGGTGTCGTGTCTCGCTCAGCACGCCCTTAGCGTAAGAGCTACCGGGGGATGGTAGACCGCGCTCCCCGACCCACGCTGGTTCTGACCCAGCGGGGTATTCCGCGGGAGGGTGACACGCGGTCCCATCTTGGCGGGCTTCGGAAAGCCCGCCGACCGAGAGAGCCGGTGGCCGTATTCGCCGGCGGCCACCGGTTCGGCGTCCGGGGACGGAGCGACGGGAAAGAATGCCAAGCGCGTAACGCGTCGCACCGTCCCTCCAAACCCCGTGCTGGGTTCTGGCCTCAGCCGGGGTTCGGACGCTGAAAGCGAGCGGTTGGAGGTTTTAGTGCGGTTCAACTCCCACATACCCCGCCCGCGGGGCGGGCGGGGATCCGGTGATTTCCTCCAACTGAAAAAAAAAAAAAAAAAAAAAAAAAAAAGGTATAAGAAATACCAACTACAAAAATACTTGAAATATCAGTTTTTTTAGCTAAATGTAGTAACTAAATATCAACAATATATCATAGAACCTAGATTCAAAAGCATTGCCATAAACTTGCGTTTTACATTCAGCAATAATCTTATTAGCATTATTAACTGTATCGTTATAACTATTGATCTAAATAGTATAAATACTCATCGCAACCTCGTGACCTCGTATTAAAATACCAGCACGAGGCTGCGTCAATATTAAATTATTTATTAATAAATACTCCCGCAAATAACTAACCTGCAACCATCACTGACTTGCCACTGACGAACACAAGAAACATAAACAGAAGTCAAATTCATATTCTCGGTTAAACTTCGCAACGTTGGCTCACTAATATCATATACTATGCAATAGTGCGCGTAACACATCGTGTCACCCCGAATAATTCAAAATAAATCCTAATAGGATAACATATAACTATGACCTAATATACAGGGTGTCCCAGAACTATGCGACATGAACGGGAAATACCAGAAATATTGGAAGGTTGTTTGAATGTCGTATAATCCTTCCCGAATAATACCACCCTGTATAATCTAATTGACTTTATTACCACGATCATGACGTCTTTATGTCTTCATGTTGGTCTTCTCGTGATCATGACGTTTGCAACAACGTTGAAATATGGAGACCACTCAATTAATTAAATATCGTGGTAAGAACCCGTTTAGAATGCATGAAAGTATTTTTGTAAAATAATTAACAATGAGATTCAACAAAATGCTAAGTAGAACGATTTGCATTAAGATGTACTTCTGCGTGTATATGTGCTGTGTATATCTAGGCTAGGGCGGGAAATAGAGCGGCTAGTTTTGCTCAGAACATCGCACCAATAACATCTCTACCACTACCAATAACACAAAAGAACCTAGAAATAAATATAGCAAGACTGAAATAAATAAAATATAACAAACGATGTACGAGTTGGAAACAAAATTAAACAAATATATTGTGACAATTAAGTCAAGTTTTATGATAGGTATAAATTCAAACTTTTAACTTTGAAAAATATCAAAATGTAAATCCGTAATTGCCAAAATTTTTGTTTTTTTTTTATTATTATTTATTGCCTTGTAGCGGCGCTACGAGCTAACGGGCCACCTGATCGTAAGCGGTTACCGTTGCTCATGGACCTCTGCAATGTCAGCGGACACTGCGGGGTCGCTACCTAAGGCCTACCTTTTAAGGACTTTAATTTTAAGTTGCATTTAATTTTTAAGCTGTGGATTTTTGTTCAATAAATAAATAAAATAAAAAATAAAAATACCAGTATTAAAGTAAAAAAACTTGCATTTAAGCACAGGAATCTTCACTGACCTGGCGTTACATCACGTTTAAACTTTAGTATTTCAACAACTACATAAATAGTCTTATATTAACAATAACAGTATTTATACAATGTATAATAATTGTGAAAAGAGAATAAATAAGAGAATATAAATACCGCCGTATGTTCTGATCTCAGACGTTCTGTTGAACAATATAATATTATTTGAAGCGTTGATTAAGTTCTTAGATCTTATTCTGTTCTTTGAAGTCGTATAATTAATGTTATTTTGTATTCTGAAACTCGATGTTTATTTAATGTTAGTTGTTCTAGCGATAACGTTTTAATAGTGTTCGTAAAACAAGACTCAATAATACGGTTTCAATATTGTAACACTTTGTAACTACGATGTATAATAATTATTAATATAAATTAACAATTGAAAGTACATTTATTATTATGTTGGGATTGACAAATATTAAGTGCTGTGTTGAAACAAAAAAAAAAGTCTAACAAGCCAAAATAAATAACTCATTAAAAGAAAAAACACATCTGTTCGCTTTTCTTTTCACGATTACTGGTAGCTTTTTACCATCGAATGGGCCATATACTCGTCAACTACAAACTAACACACAAAAATGTTGTATTATTGATTGGATTTTTTACCAAATTGATTTTTGTATTAAGTTAAACTGTATTGAAGAGCTGATATTTACTACCGTTGACCCCATTACACAGTAGAAGACATCACTATTGAAGCGCCGGTTGCTCTGCGCTCGTCTGTTCGTGTGTGCTTCGAGCAAACACACGTCAGGTGGAACTCGGCCGATGTACACACACACAAACAACACTTAGTGAAAAACTCACATAACCCACAAACATGAGTTTTAAAATTTTTAATTTTAATTGTAAGCTTAAAATCCATCCATATTCCTTAGATACTAGACATATTTTGTATGTATATTGAAATAATTTAGTATATAATATAAAACGAATGAGCTCTCCTCTTCGGCATTTCCTGAACGCTATGACTTGCCCTTCTTGCAGGAAGTACTTAAAGGTAGGTCATAGGTAGCGGGTGGGCAGTGTCCCCTGACAATACGCCGTCCATGAGCGCCTGTAACCACGTCAAAAGTCACTGCAAAAAAATCCTATTCATTACCGCCTTTATTTCCAAAACAGTCTTAAAAATCACGTCAACTTTATATCTCTAAAATGTTATACTCGTAAACAGTTTTATGAAAGTTACGTACACTTCCTTAGTGTGTTCAAGGGGAGACCGGGGCGGGTTGTGTTTGTCGTCGTAATTGTCTGGCTCACCGCCGACTTGCCGTGACTCTGATCAGGCCGCACTACACAGCAACCACATCAAAGTTGCATCGGCTATACTGGCAGGCACGTACGTACTGACAATTCTAGAAACAGGGTATTGAGGTTAATTGTAATGATTAATGTGGTGCAACTGTGAAGGATACCTGGAGTATTCACTATGTTTTTCGTATCGTTTAAAGATTTTTTTGTTAAAAATGAAGTGTTATAAAGTCTCGTCGAACAAATTTTGGCTTATTCCACATACAAACAAAAACCAATTATGGTTCGTTTCATCAACAAGGGGTGGTGTGGTTAAGAATTACAAGTTTCTAAGGTTAGTTAGTAACCACCTCAAAAAAAGCCTATGTTAGTTTAGTACATCATTTTTTTTGCCAATTAAACAATTTTCATTTATCAAAATTTTATTTAAATATTTAGATTGATAATACATAAAGGCTTCCAGTAGATTACAAGCAGAATAAGTCATCAAAGAGGTACTTAGATATTTGATCAATTTGCTACATCTTCTTAATCCAATAATTATGAGATTATCAAAGTTTTTATGCATGCTTCGCAAATATTTTGAACGAATTCATCGCTGATTCCACACATTGCTTCATCATCCTCCGTCCTGCTCACACATGTACGTAAACCGTATCTTCCATCTCTTTCGCTCGCAGCCTTCTTACCAGTCATCACTCCTGGCGGATTAATTAAAACTTGCGCTTGCTTGTTTGTTCTTGCGTACATTGAAGGTAAAGGTTAAGGGAATTTAGACCTTGTGCCCTTGTGATAGAGGTGTGGTAGAGGTTGTTAGTGAAATTGATATTAATTTCGCGGTTCTGCTGTGACGTCACGGGTTAAATTGATTGTTTTGTTAAAAATATAACGGCTTTGAACACGCGCCGGTTATTAATATATGTACGTAACGAGATGGTTAAGAAGTATAGTTAGTGGTTCAATTAGTAACCAATAAATTGACAGATGTTTGTTTTGGTTGCGGTTTTCTTTTTTAATAAAATTGTTTTAGCTTTGTTATTGTGTTAGTTATAAACTACGAGTAACTACTATAAAATTAAATGCTTAAATGCTTTTAACGCTATATTTAAGAATTGAAGTCCATAAGACTAATTAATATTATTCATTTTGAGTTTCTTGTAATTATACCGCGCTCCCCGGCCCACGTTGGTTCTGACCCAGCGAGGTATTCCGTGGGAGGGTGACACACGGTCCCATCTTGTGACCGAGAGAGCCGGTGGCGCGACGGGAAAGAGTGCCGTAGCCCGTAACGCGTCGCGCCGTCCCACATAACCCCGTGCTAGGTTCTGGCCTCAGCCGGGGTTCGGACGCTGAGTGTGAGCGGTTGGAGGTTTCAATGCGGTTCAATTCCAACAAAAAAAAATCTTGTAATTATGATTTTTTTAAGATAGTTTCATCGCAAGTACTTATCTAATTTATAAAGGATTCCTATCAAAGTACTTCGATTTGAATTTAACTGAATCATCCGAATCGGTCCACCCAAACTATAGTTATGAAAGCACAAACATAGAAAATCTACCTCCTTCTTTTGAGAAGTCGGTTAGTAAAAGTATCAATTGAAATACAAAACAAACCAATATTGTATTATTTCCAACAGACAGGATGTTAATGTAAGCTCTATTCTCACTTGGTTAGACAATGTGATTGTGGAAGCGTTAAACATTCTCCATTGTAGAGTCGCGTAGAGTCATGTAGAGCCGCGTGTAATGTAGAGCCGGACGAGTGCTCTATGAAGCTACCTGAACAACACAACCAGATCTCATAACTTTGACTCGCTCTAGGGTTGACAACAGAAGTTTTATTAATGTATTTTTCAAAATGATAGACTAACCATTGTTATTACCATTATGTTTTATAACAGATACAAAAAAACAAAATTTAGAAATACACAATTGCATCACTTTTAGTGGAGAAAAAATTAATTCAAAAGGTGTTTTAATCTGTAATTTTTATGCATGTTAAATTATTTAGTTTTGCATGTTTAGCAGTCTGTTTGTAGTGCGTTAAGTGAAATATAATTAATTAATGTTGTGGTAACACAAATCGTTTTTTTAGACAAAAGCAAGTCGCCGGACTTCCCGCAGGTGTCAGACCATAAGGTTTATATATTGCTTCGTCACCCTCAACATAATCACTGAGCATGTTTACCATAAATTAATTAATTAACTAATTAATTATAAAGGTACAAGCCCTGTAACTCACACGTATGTAGTTGTGTGAAGCATACTGCACACTGCTGGTTACTGTTCACTGCAGAGAGGAGAGGAAATGAGCAGCGCATTGTGCATGAAACATTCCGACATGTTACACATACGCACTTATTGATTACATGTGGTAGTTATTTGAAGTGTTTCTACTCATTATATATGCAGGAATCTGACATTGCAGAGGTTCATGAGCAACAGTAACTACTTACTATCAGGTGGGCCGTTGGCTCGTCTGCATATATGGCAATAAAAAAAATTTAAAAAAAATTAAAAATATATTGATAAATTTTAAAAGTGTAATTTTTAATAAAGAGTATTTTTTTTTAATTCATCATCTTAATTGACGTTGATAAATTTAAGTACAAAAGCAAGGGCAATAAATATTTTTTTAGTAACTCATAAGATGTAACATTCAAAAATAATCCTAATAATATTGTAATAAAGTGTTTTTGTTAATTACGACGCAAACGAAATAGCGCAGATTTCTGAGCCGACTGTCCTTTCGAGTCACATTGAAATGTGAGGAAATTACCTTCAATATATCTACGACTCATACTATAATATTATGAAATATCTTTAGATTTTAAAAGACAGGTCAATGTCACTTAACTTAAAATATTAACAGGACAGACGTGTCCTAAAAGGTGGATGACACTTTATATGTTTGCAAAATATATTTACATATTATTTAAGATACACATTATGAGAACCCAATTAAATTAATGTGAAATGATGGAGGATATAATCAACAAAGTTATTTTTACTAACATAAAAAAAAAACTTCAGAGGTGTCAAGGGACACCCGGATGGAACGAAGTTCAGAAGAGAGAGAGATAGAGACGTTGTAAACTAACTAATTATTATAACTTATAAAATATTTTGATCACAGCACCATCTAGCATTAATCATATGAAACAAAATAAGGAATTATTTTATAAAAGATTATTATCACAGCGCCATCTAGCAATAATCATCTAAAACAAAAAAAATGTCGTGACAACTTTTTCATAAGAATTTCCGTCTTCCTTTCCTTTCGATAACGCGTGATAAGGAACTTCGTTCCAAAAAAAAAATCTTATTATACTAAGTCTGAATAAGGCTAGAGCAATCATAAATGCTTAAAACAGCTTTGTTCAAAAACTCTTTGAACGACAAAAAATCAACTCTACATCAAAAACCTAAATATCATGATTATTCTGTGCATCCTAGTTGAATATTCGCAGCATAAACAGTAAAATTGTGGTATTCCTCGTTAATGTCCGTGATCAAGTGCAGGTGACCACAGCGACGGCACGTGGCGTGTTTAACTGTTCAACGGTCAAATATTAATAACATTCACAGAGGGAATTAATTGTGGTCACAGATCGCGCTCTACATAAACTCTACCTACGCTCTACATCATTTATATAAACTCTACATGTGCTCTATTATTTATGGACAGCGGTCACTGCTTCGATGTTTAATATTTAATGATGACAGTTTAATATATTAATAATACATAACATCAAAGAGTACGTATCAAAATAAATTCACTTTGATATCTGTATGTAGACACAACATACATTAAATTTAACGTGTTTTATCTCGAATTATATCTGACGGCGTAAATAGTGTGTTGAGATGTAATGGCGTTGTAATTAGTCGATCTTCATTTGGTTTTGTCAGGAATGACGTCACAATGTCCACTTGAACACTTGATGATCAACACTTTTGAATAACAACTTCAAAATAACGAGTTTTAACAGTTTATTACTTTTACTTCCGAGAGGTCCGTTCGCCTCGACAATTCAAATACGAATGAATAATAACAGCGCCTGTATTTATAGCAAGTCTCCACTTCCGACTACCCGCACGGTGAATAGATCGGTTTCCCTTGTTACCACCCTGTTATATCAAAAAGAAAATGAAAGCAACTGAATAGAATCTTCCTAAAAAATAAGATCTAGCAGATGACTCTTCAGTGTCCCCTGACATTGCAGAGGTCCATGAGCGACGGCGACCACGTACGATCAGGCCTACATTGCAAAACAAAAACAAAACACATGAGTTAAAACTGCATATGCTACACTGATTCTTACTCCACACTCTTATGGACAAAAATCAAAATGCACAACGAGTATGTGCGAGGGAGTTTTGGATGGTTTGGTAATATGTTGCATAGATCTGAAGATCATCTTAAAGAGTGTCTTTTCATGGCAACACCAAAAAGAGGGAGGTGTACTAAAAATACATTAAAAGTCGTGGTCTGACACCGGACGATACACAGCAGCTGAGCAAATGGCGCCTCAAACTAAAGACAGTCTGATAATGCAGAGGTCCATGAGCAACGGTAACTGCTTACAATCAAGTGGCCCGTTAGCTCGTCTGCCTACAAGACAATAACAAAAGAGATCTCTACAAGAATAAGCACCGTACAACGAGAAAAGGTGAGAATAAAGAATCATTTGCAATATCTAAAATATCGACATTCGCAACATCCCTGGATATAGGTATGTGTTGTAAGAGAGAGTACATCGCGTCGCGGCGCTAACTAACCGAAGCCGAATTATCGTGTTTACCGACCGACAATCACATTACACGCGGCATGCGTCACAACGATGACGTCACCGGTACTACCTCATATAAGAGGAGCGATAATTGCAATATTTCTTTTTATGATTTAGTGATGTACTTTGTCACACAATTCTATAAAACTTATTTCTTTAGTTGAAGCAGCTGTTATTGTTCAATTCGGGAACCTCTCGGATTAATAAGATAAAGATCTTTTCAATAGCTTACAGCTCTAAAGCGTTTTTAAGTGACATTAATGAAAACCTCGTTTTCCTTCCTGTCATGTGAAGTAAATAATCCGCTCCGCTCATCACCCTGTATATAAGTAAGTGACTATGGCGGTACATACCGCGCAGTCGCGACTCTACGCGACTCTACGCGACTCTACATGACTCTACGCAAACTTCTGCTCTACATCTTTTACTTTCACAATGTTTTGTATTACGCGAGCATTATTAATAACATTAAAGCGATTTAAGTATTGCTATTGAATCGGCAGTAATACAAGTATAGATCTTGTTTTAATTTATAGTAAAATCTTATGTTATTATATATATATATCTATTGTTTCCACCAAATAAGTTGTTCCAGCATGTTTTTATTCAACCGAGCTTCAATAGAGAGAGTTCTTAAGGTAATCGTTGGCTAATTTGAATACGACATTAATTAGACCGTTGCAAGAAAACTCAGTCTTAACAAGTTTTTATATATTTTTCATTAAATTACCAAACTTTTCATACATAACAATATTCTAAAACTAAATCAATGTACGCCCAAAACAAAATCCCGCCTAATACAAGAATGTATTTCTTACAGTCAACAGTAACATCTGCCAAATAAGATTCCATGTTAAGGACACGACGAGGCACAACACGAGGTCGTACAATAACACGACCGAATGCAGAGTGACCCGGGAACGACGGACACCCGGGTAATGCACGACCCATCCTAATCCGCCGGGTTACATGACAATACATCATTATAAAATAGTTACTATACAGAAATCAAACTTATTTAAAACTTGTGTGTGTATATAGGGGGTGGGCCATATAAAGTTTGCATTTTTTAATTTTTCGACTGTCATGTTGGCTGTGTGGCATGTTGCGCCATCCTGTTGAAACCAAATGTCGTCCATGTCATACTCTTCAACTTTTGGAAACAAAAATCCGTTGAGCATGGCACGGTAACGCTCGTTATTGACCGTAACGGCGGCTGGCCCAATGATGCCGCCGGACCAAAACCCACACCAAACCGTAACTCTTTGTGGGTGCATTGGCTTCTCAATGGTAACAATTTGGCTTATATATATTTTTATGGAATTTTTTTTTCACAGTTCTTAGAGTTTGGACTGAAGACTTACCACTTTGGAAGTAACTTTTCAATATTTCCCAATTTTGTTCAAGCGTATAGCGTCACATTTCGTAAATGTCAAACCTTTAACTAAATTATGAACACAAATTGAATGATATTTGAGCTGTCATTCTCTAAATATACAGTAGTTCAAAATGCAAACGTTAGATCGCCCACCCTATACAATGTCACTAGATGGCTTATCTGTGGTTCGTGCAAAAGGAGTTTGTTCGAAATCATAACCTTGTTTGAGTACAGTTTTGATATTAATTTTTTAAATTTTGAATTCGAGATTTATGTAAACCTACACTATACTTGTTAATTGTTATTTTTAACAACACAGCTGGCTCAAAACGGTAAAGGAAAACATCGTCTGGAAACCTACATGTAAGTAAAGGATTCTAAAAGTTCTTCGAGCTTGGTGTTTGTGCCTCTTCTGAGGAGACCTGAGTCCAGCAGTGGGCAGCAATGGTTTGTAACAGTACAGTACAAAGCTAAACGTTTCAATTTGTCACAAAAATTGTATAAATGTTTCTCTCTGTATAAATATATTGTGTCACGGAGGGATAATATATTCCACGATTAAGCTGTGTCCTCATGTTTGCAAACCGAAAAATAGTTTTACTTCGAGGAAAATATCCGACGTCAGATTCACAGATGATATTGAAGCTTCACGACCTTTTCTAAATGTTAAACAACTACGTATAATGTAATCTACTTGAGTACTTGTTATTAAAGTACACTATCTTGTTCTTTCAAAGTAATTTATTCTCCATTTAATAATTCATAATATTAATATTTTGATTTCACTTACTTCAATTACTTATGTTTTTGATTTGAATTTATCTTCTTAGTTTTAAGTGTAGTTGTACATTAAGAACTTATTATAATTGGGGGTGAAAGCCACCCTCCTGACGATAGACAGACTACATAAACTCCGAGACAAATGGGGATGTTTACCCCATACAAGATAACATCGCCACTTAAATAATAAACAACAAAAACTATATTTTCACGAGATGAAGTAAACAAGTTTTGATCCCTTTTGTTAATATTTGTTTAATAATATATTGAACTTAGTTGATATTTATGTCCATTATAAAGAAGATAAAAACATTATTAATAAATGTATCTCTGTACCAATCCATTACTGCCCACTGTTGGGCTCATGTCTCCTCAGAAGAGGGATTAGGGCTGATTAGGCATTAATAAATGTATAATATTCTATTATGTATATAAATCGACTATTATTCTATTATAATGTAAAGATTAAAGATAAACCAAAGAATGACTTGTAAATCACGTACACACACATACAAGCACATAGAAGTAAAGACCGAAAACCCTCGTAACTCGGAGTTCTGTGAAGAAACCAGTCAACTGACGTGGATAACATAGAATATAATAATATCACTGCAGATGAGACAAACATCGCTGATTAGCATACGTTCATATTCTCAAAGTAATGTGCAACACATACGATTGTATTAAAATTAAGTAAAAGTTTTAGAATGAACCAGTTGGCAGACTAATATGGACGGATGACCTGGTCAGAGTCGCAGGAAGTCATTGGATACAGACAGCGCAGGATCGTGCATTGTGGCGAAGTCGGGCCATTGTTTGGACATAGTTCATCTCCAAATCATGGACGTCTACGGACTGATGATGATGAATTCATATAAATTCAACCATGGAATATAAAACAGCGTTAATCAGTATTGGCTACTGGCATTAGTGACTGGGAATTAGTTAAAATAATGTATTATGTCAATTTTTGTACAAACGATGATGAAGCTTTTTGTATGTTTCATAGGGCCCATTTTACAAACAATATATGAGTCAGCTTCATACCACATCTCAGGCAGCATGTATTAATAATACCAAGTACAGTATCTCATCTAAAGTAGTATGTTCTATGTGTGAATGACTGGCACATATCACAGATAGCAGGAGCGCAATCCGCGAACCTCAGCCCCGACGGCTCCTACTCACTCGACCACAGACACAAAACTGTACAGAGGTAAACGTTTATACAATTTACACTTATTTTCACGACTTGTCTTTTTTAAATAGCGGCTTGAAGAGAGTAGATAGCGGCCTTACAGTGTACCTTGTCATTGTTGAGATCCAAGAAAGAACACTTATGTATGTAAGGGTGTGACAAGCAAGAGAGCCCCACCTTTTCTTACTGCGACCCTTTAGTAACCATCCATATTAAAATTCTTCATCAATGCACACAGTTGCAGCTGACCTTAGTTCTAGTCAATGTTTGTTTGGTACATAAAATAATTATTACTTCTGTATCTACCTTTTCTGTGTCCCAATCCCACAACCCACAGTTGACAGTCGAGATAGCGACTGTCTCAACCCGTGTCCTTACAGACGGGATCTCGACTTTACTTTTATATCTTCTCACTAGCTATTGCCCGCGACGTCGTCTGCGTGAATGCTATGTACTACACCATAATAATATACCAACAATTACATCTTTTAAAATAACATTCATTTACTGGTTTCTTCTTTACCTTTCATATCTACACTAAGCAGAGTTACAAAATAAGACTGTTTTTTTTTGTAAAAGTGAAGGGCAAGAAGTGCTAGTTTCGACCCACTTCGAATAAATGACTTTAAGTTGATTTTGCTGAATTAAGTCAAAAGTTGTTACTGAAGCAGATGTAGAAAATAATTAAATTAAGATAAATATAAGATAAGATTAAGACAATGATTAAGGAATAGGGTAAAAAAACATGTTTATAGAACTTCTCGATAAACCACATTAGTGGTTTGGCTCTTCGCAGCCAAAATGTAAAGAGATTCCGGACTGGTGACGCGGGAACAGGTGACGTACAGCTGCCCGGGTGAGAAGTAGCCCGTCCTGAGGTCGACACCCGCTGCCGCCAGTATCTGCCCCTGCGACTTATTGATAGTCATGGCAAAGCAAACACTCACGGGGAACTGTACGCGCTTGAACTGGAACGGGAAATTATGAGGTATATGAGAAGAATGCGTGTTACAAATACTGCCTCGCCGACGCCAGAACCCGTAAGAATTTCCGCCTCAATTGTGTGACTGGAGTGAGATGACATTAAGACGGGTCCCGTTGCACAACTTCGGAGGAGATAGGTTCCGAAGGAGCATAATTGGGACACCGACCTTCAGCTTGATAGTATGCGCTGGAAATCCACTTGCTGACAGAGAGTTCAGAAATTGCACAGGATAATGTGTGGCAACATATTGCTTGACGACAGTATTTATAGAGTTGTAGACCACTTCATTTCCCTCAATTTCTGAAAGAACGCATTCAGACACATATAGGTATCTAAATGGCTCTCTCACACACCCAAGAATCTGCTGGTGTGGTATACGACTAATGTCGTTGTACACACAGCGAATGAGTTCTTCTAAGCTGGATACAACTCTACCGAGAGACATTCACATTGTGTTCTTCAAAATCGCTCACAAAATAAATTTGCAAATTTTTTGGAATGTCTGTAGGTAGCAGCGAACCAATTTGATGGTAAACTTGTCCCTGGATCTTGAATGTCGGCATGAACCCTGTTTCAACGATTTGATTTGCACCAAACGAAGTCATCTGGAAGGCGTTATTATAAGCACGGATGTTTTTTAAAAAATGGCTGGACTTTGGATGTTCGCCGCTTAGTAAGTTTCAACAGTTCAGGTGGGTCTTCCAGACTCCAAGCGTACCTTACCAGATTGCACAACACATCCCATTGGGTTCCCCTATTCATTTGCGGGCTTGACAGAGGACACACACTTCTAAGATGCCAATATCTCCGTGTGCGGCGTAGTTAATCGCAACATTGTACATGAATCCACTTCCCTCTTTATTTAGCCACGGTTGCTCTTGCATTCTGTCCCGGTCTTGCGATACATGAGCAGAAGTAAGTACATAAGTAAGTAAGGAGTACGTTAGTCATGGTAACGCTGCTGAGCAGCTGCACTACGCTCTTCATGCTGCTCATCAGTCTCCAACGACCGTGAAAGAGCAGGCTGAGAGTGATCTGTCCTTAACTGAGTATCCTGCTCTTCAAGATCTTCGATCGACTGAGTTTCCGCAATGTGTTCTCGAAGAGTAGCCAACCTAGCTTCACGCTCAACGGCGGTTTCTACACATCGAGCTAACCTTTTCCTTCGAGTATCGTTTGAGCATTGGGATAAATTAGATCGTTTTCCAGGCATTTTAATTATTTTAAGTCGAAACTAAATAATAATATAATGATAGCTAAGTAGTTCAAAAAGACCAACCACACGATAACTTATAGAAAAGCAGTTTGCCAATTCTGCCAAGCAGTTTTGACATTTGGTGTACGAAATAATAGCGCGATTCAGAATAATTCAAATTTATACGCCAACGCCATCTAGTTAGCAAATAGGAAACATTGTCCCACAATGACATAATCAAATTTACATTATTTATATCAACAAAAAAGTGCTTCCATATATATGTAATTCGACTTGAAGGCCAATAGATGTCGCGATGACGCGTTACGCCATCGGCATGCTTTCCCGTCGCTCCGTCCCCGGACGCCGAACCGGTAGCCGCCGGCGAATACGGCCACCGGCTCTCTCGGTCGGCGGGCTTTCCGAAGCCCGCCAAGATGGGACCGCGTGTCACCCTCCCGCGGAATACCCCGCTGGGTCAGAACCAGCGTGGGTCGGGGAGTACGCGGTCTACCATCCCCCGGATGCTCTTACGCTAAGGGCGTGCTGAGCGAGACACGGCAACTTCTTGGGTCCCCGCTCGCACTCGCATGCGTTGGGGACCCGAAACTCTTAGGGGGCCAGAATCCGGGCGAGATCCCGGTCCCGGCCCCCTGCTCGACGGCGGCGGGTTGGCAGGTCGAGAGCGGCGTACAGCCTCTCTCTCGCAGCCCCCGCCACCTGCTTCTGCGAGATGGTGGACTCGCAGAAGTCGAGCATCGCCTTCCAGGACTCGTCGCTCCCGAGCATCGACGCCGCGACGCCCGGGAGCGACAAGTCCGGACCTATTTGCATGACCAGGACACAACGCTGCTGCTCCCATGCGGGGCAGAGCGCGAGCGTATGCTCCGGTGTGTCCTGGTCACACCCTACACAGTGATGGCACCTCGCCGTCGGCTCGGCCTGGATCCGGTGCAGATACCTCCCGAAGCACCCGTGCCCGGTCAGCATCTGCACCATCCAAAAGGTGAGGCGTCCTTCGCCACGACCCACCCAATCATCTAGGATCGGGCGGATCGCCTCGACGGTCCGTAGACCCCATGTGGGGTTAGCGAGACGTCGCTTCCACGCTTCCATTACGGACCGCCGAGATTGGACCCTCCGATCGCGAACCGCTTCCTGCAGGGGACGCACCACGCCCCGGGCGCGGAGGTCGCATCGCCAGCGATAGTCGCCAGCGAGCGCCTCCGCCTCCAGCTCCCAGGGCGGCGTCCCCGCCAGCACGCACGCCGCCTCAAACGCGACGGTGCGGTAACCGCGGATGGCCCTAATGGCTACGATGCGCTGTGGCCGACGCAGGAATCGGGCGATGGTTAATCACACCCGTGCGTCGGCCCAGACGGGCGCACCGTATAGGGCCATCGATCGCACCACCCCCGCATAGAGGAGGCGCACGGCGCGGCTGGGCCCCCCGACATTCGGGAGCAACCGACCAAGTTGGCCGGCCGTCCTTATCAATCGGGGGACTAGGCTCGCGAAATGGGCCTGGAAGGTCCAACGGCTGTCCAACACGAGGCCGAGGTACCTCAACTGCACCCCGACCTCAATATGGACGCCTCCAACCATTATTTGGGCGTCGACTGGCGGCGCCGCCCCGGCCCCGTGGAACCACAGGGCCTGAGATTTGTGCAGCGCCACGTCGAGGCCCAATCTCCTTATTTTGCCGACGACGAGTGCCACCCCCGCTGTGGCAAGACGGGCAGACTCTCTGAAGTCATCCCCCCGGGCCACGACCAAAGTGTCGTCCGCGTAGCAGATAACGCTAAGGCCCGGGAGGAGGGCGCCCCTCAGCACCCAGTCGTACCCGATATTCCATAGCAGGGGTCCAAGAACGGACCCCTGCGGAACACCGCGCACGACCTGGAACCGGTTCAAGGTCTCACCGTACCCGGTACACATGACCGACCTGGCCTCCAGGTAGGAGCCGATCAGCCGGCGGAGATAGAGGGGCACTCCATGCCTCTCCAGTGCCCCCCCAATCACGGACCAGGGCAGGGTGTTAAAGGCGTTGGCGATGTCGAGCGACACCGCCAAGGCCACCCCACCCTGGGAGACGGCCTCCTCCGAGAGGGTCCGGACACGTAAAATTGCGTCTACGGTCGAACGACCCTCCCGGAAGCCGTACTGCTCCGCCGACAGATCGGGTCCAACCCCGACCAGGTGCTGAACGATGCGGGCATCCAGAACGCGTTCCAGCAATTTGCCCACCTCGTCCAGCAGCACGATGGGACGGTAACCGGCGGCTGAGTCCGCCGGGCGCCCCTCTTTCCGCAAGAGGACTAGTCTGCCCGCCCTCCAGAGCGAGGGAAACCGTCCCGACTCCAGGCAAGAATTAAAAAGCCTTAGGAGTCGGTCCCCTAGGGCATTGATGGCCAAGGCCAGGACCCGGCCGTGGATGCCGTCCGGGCCGGGGGCCGTGTCCTTCGCACTCATCCGTGCCACGGCCACATGGAGCTCATCTCTGGTGATATGAGGCACCTCAGCAGTGGCTTCACCGCCGGTGTGATCCGGCGGCTCACCCATAGCAGGCGGAGTAAATCCGGCCTGCTCCTGCGGGAACAGCGTCGAGACGATGTCCCGCAGCTGCTGAGGCGGGAGACGCTCGGTCATGGGAGGCGCCCACGGGCGTACCTTTCCACGCACCGTTTTGTTCGGGCGCCCCCACGGATTTTCGTCGAGCGTCCCCAAGAGAGTCTCCATGTATCCCTCCTTGGCCAGCTTGATGGCCAGCCGCATGGCGCTCCTCGCCTCCGCGTACTCGCCATGCAGCCGGTCCTCCTCCTCCGCGAACGCGACGGGATCGTCGCGACGCGCGAGGATGCGGCGGCGATGTCGGGCGCACCGGCGCCTCGCCCGGACGCATACAGCACGAAGCTGCGCTATCTCGGGCGACCACCAGTACGCCGACTTGCTCGGAGGCCGAGGGCCGACCCGGGGCATCGAAGCATCGCTAATGCGATGCATCGTGTCCCGGAGCCATTGCGCCTCGACCTCCACATCCACAGGGTGTGGACGCATAGGCGTCCACGCCGCCACAGTGGAGGCTTCCATCAAGCGCTCCTTGTCCAGGAGCTTCAATGCCCACCTGGGGAATGACCGAGGTGTAGTCCCCTGGGCGACCGCGGCTGGCGCGGAGGCGGACAGATCAAACCGGATGTACCGGTGATCTGATAGAGATTCCGCCTCCACCAGCACTTCCCAACCGCGGATGCGCTGTGCGATGGCAGAGCTCGCGAACGTTACGTCCACGATGGACTCGCCCTGCCACCGCACGCAAGTCGCGACCGATCCTCTGTTCATAAGACAGAGCCCGGCCGCGACCGCCCACTCTTCCAACAGCCTACCCCGAGCGTCTGAGCGGGGGGAACCCCAAGCGACAGATTTCGCGTTGAGGTCCCCCGCAAGTATCACTGGACGGGGGGCGGAGCGCTGAGTAATCGCCCCGATCCCGTCCAGGAACTGCTCAAACTCGTGAGTAGGCCGACTTGGAGAGAAGTACACCCCGATCACGACGGTATCTTCCATCTTTACCGCAACGAACCCTGGTCCCCTGGCCACCATTTCCAGGGGTGGGATCGCTGCGGCTCTCCTGATGTGTATGGCCGCCAAGCCGCACTCATCCCCGAACCAGCAGTCGTCCGCTGGGGGGACAAAATACGGCTCGGCGACCACAGCCACGTCAATGGACCACTCCGCCATGCTCTGGACTAACATGTCCTGAGCCCTGACGGAGTGGTTCAGATTGCCTTGGAGGAAGCGACGGGTGCAGTCCATTAAGGTTGGACCACATCCATCGCCCCCTCCCCTCCTCTAGCGCCCCCGCCTTCGGGCGCATTGGGCGCCACGGCGGGGTCTGAAGCGTCGGCCGGTACTCCCCCGGCCGACTTCCTCTGTTGGCGCCGCTTAGCTTTGCGGCGCCTATTTCTGTCGGTGTTCACACCGGACGGGGAGCAAGCCTTGCCCCCCGCCCGATGATCGGCCCTGCGCCCGGCCGCCGCGCACAGCGCGCAGTGCGGCGCGGCCGAGCACGCGGCCGCCTTATGTCCGGTTTGACCGCAGCGGAAACATAGACCGCTGCGGTCAACAGTGCTGGTGCACCTGGCGACGCTGTGCCCCGTTCCGAAGCACTTGAGGCATCGCCAGGCGCGCGATTCTAATAGCCGCACGTGGGCTGCGACCCAGCCCACGCGCAGCCTGCCCGGATCTCCGGCCGGTCTTCCGGGCGGAGGAGTGGCCAGGGAGTTGGCGGTCTCCAGTGGGCACCGCACCCAGACCGAGCTGGCCCCGGTGTAGCCTCGGCGAAGCTCGCCTACGGCCACATTCTCCGGGGCACATTTGCCCCGGGCAGCGATGGCCACCACCACCTCCTCCCTGGTGGTGCAGTCGTCCAGGCCGGTCACCCGCAACTCGGCCATTTTGACCGGCCTGTGCACCTTGACTTCCTCCTCCGGCCACACCACCCGGAGGCCCGACGCCAGTCGGTCCGCGATGCCGACACTGTCAGCACCGGCGGGACACTCTAGCAGTCGGGCCCCGTTGGCCGTGTGCCGGATTCGGAGGCCATCCTCCGCCCCTATCTCCGCCAAGTCGACGGCAGCACGCGCCTTCGCCATGACGTCGGGGTACGTCAACCCCTTCGCCTGGCCGGCTGGCAGCAGTGTGACTACCACTGCTGCCCGCCTCGGCGCGCGCTGCTTCTTCTTGGCCTTTTGGCTCTTCTTCTTTTTTCCGGCGGCGGGTGCTCGACCCTGTTGGGGAGCGACCGCAGCCGCCGGAGTCGTGTTCTTTTTCTGGGGGGCGGCAGCTGGCGCTCTTCCCGGCTGGGAGGTCGAATTGGCTGCTGCCCCTATCTTAGCCTGTGGTTGTTGGGCCGGAGCCGGAGCGGCTACGACCCTGGCCCGTTTGGCGCCCCGCTTCACTACTTCTGTCCAGCCTTCATCCATATTGGATGGGGCTGGAGGAAGTGGGCGGGGCTGTGGGGGAGGTGTAGTAGTTTTGGCACCACCCCCGTTCTTCTTTTTCTGTCGGGCCACAGACGGGCCCGAACTCTGGGGAGTGATCGGTTGGGCGGGAGCGACGGGAGGCGGCGCGGGTGTTACGGCGCCGTGTAAGGCCGCAACGAGTTCGGCCCTGAGCTTGGCAAACTCTTTGCCAAACTCCTCCGTCAGTTCCCGCCTGATGCGGGCAGCCATATCCTCCGAGGATTCCACGGTCTGCCGCACTCTGGCCCGCGGCGACGCAAGTCGCGACCCGCGCACCGTCTTAGACCGTGGGTACGCAGACCACTCGTCATCATCCTCTTTGGATGCCCGCGGCGGAGGCCGCGCTTTGCCAGTGACCCGAGAGGTGCCGGGCTCGGGCTCTAACTCGGTTAGTCTTTTCTTAAGGGCGGTGACTTCCGCCCTTGTCTTTTCCAGCTCAGCTTGGAGCTTGGCGTCGCGGCTGATAGCCGCCGAGACAATCGGCATGAGTTTGCCGGTCCCGGTAGCGATCGCGCGCATGTCGCTCACCTCATGTTTAGCTCCCTGTTTGCGGAGCAATTTCGTGACCGCGTTAACCGCTCGTCGCCTTATTGTCTCCAAGGCGACGACGGGGCTCTCGGAGATTTCCCCGTCGGACGTCTGGGCAGAAGCGAAGGACGTCGCGGAGCGCGCCGGCGAAGCCACAATAGGCTTCTTTTTGGGCCTCTTCTTCTCCTCCTTCCGGGCCGGGGCAGGCATCGCCTTGGCATCGGCCGTCTTCGGAATCGGGATCCTGCCCGTTTTCGTCGGTTCGGTGTAAGACGTGGCCGTAGTGGCCGCTCGTCTTACGAGCCTCGCCCTCCACGTCGTCTCATCGTCGGAGGCGGAAGTTACGCTCGTTTCCGAGCTCCGGCGCGCCGCGGACTTCCGCTTGCGCCGGATTCTCCTGCTTTGCTCGCCGGAGTCAGAGCAGGCATCGCTCGCGACGGTACTCGCGATCGATGCCCGCCCCGACCTTACGCCAGTAGCAATCTCCGACACAGGGGCCTGGTCGCCTACCCCTGTGCGGGCTTCGGAGGTGGACTCCGCGTCCATGACCTAGCACGAAGTTGAGGGGAGCAGTCGCAATACAGTGCGACTACTCCCAGGCGCTCAACTCCGCAGCTACCCACACGTCACTGCCATGGCACCGCCCAGGAACTACGTGTGGGGTGGGCCTTCACGCATGAAGGTGGTATCACCCACGGACGCCAGTGACGCGAGTCCCCTCCCGACGTTGCTAGCTCTCGTACTAATAAAAAAAATTGGTTACGCGGTTTTTAGCGTAGCATGCCGTCTCGTTCTCGCTTGCTTAGTCTTGGTAAGATAGAGGGAGGCGACGAACTGTCATCGCAGTCTCTCGCGTCGCATACGCAGTCGTGCTGGCATCACACAACGCATCGCCGCATTAGTTGGTCTCGGATAGCCTGAGACGACTCACGCGCATTTTATCGCGACCGCATCCCGCATTCAATATATCGCTCAGTTCATATTCGCCTTTCGAGAGCGCGCACGTATCCGCTGCCTCGCACCGCTGCTGGCCCACGGCCGGCCGTTAATGTGAACTCAACGAACCTTTACGAACAATATAACTTGGACAGTGTCGTAATCAGTGTGTGTGTGCCCCTGTTGAGCTGCGATATAAGGTAAGTCACCTCAATTTACTTGCCAAGACGCCACGCACCCGAAATCTGACGGCACGTAAGCTTCCGCCATTTGCAACGCACAAAGACATTGTTCGGGCTATATTTTTATTCGCATTATTTCTTCGCACCACGCCTAAATACAGTCCACTTATTATATCATCTCGCATCCACACATTGCGACCTCAAGTTTGAGGCTGCACCTCATCGCATATATTTTACGCATCTATATATTTCGGCCTCAAATAACTTGAGGCCGAACGCACCGCTGGCCTTTGTAAGGTCCATATGTATGGTCCTTATCGAACCGGATAGTTTGATCCGTATCGCCGGATAACGCATATTTTGATCCGTATTGAACGGGACAACGCATCGCATTTATTTTAAGTACTAATTAACTTATTACCGCTTATTTACACATTTTTACATTTATTTTTCACACACCGCAAAAACATTGCTGATTTTACAAATCCGCGTATTTCTTTATGATCAGTGCGTATGGTAGTATTTTTACAAGCGCAGCTTATAATAAACATACATTAGCATAGATATAACGCAATATTTTTACGAAATAACGATATTTGCATCATTATTACATTTTCTTTGTTCTTCATTGTTAAAACTTTTCAACATGGCGTCCGATCGAAAAATTAAAATTATTATCGCTAAGAAACAAAGTATGTTCGCTCATATTGATACTATATATCAGAAATCTAAGAAAGTAGGTACTTTTGATACGAGAACAAAGGAAGATTTTTTGTCATCATCAGCTAACATTGAAAAATTATATTCTCAATTTAATGAATTATGTGATAAACATAATGAAATACTTTTAGATGAAAATCCAGATTGTCAACTGAACTTCAGTGAATGGGATGCCTTTGAAACTCTGTACGCAAAAATAAGTCATGCTCGTACATTATTGTTACGACCTGTTGAGTCTACTGCTTTAAAATCTTCTCCACGAAACTACTGTAATTTACCTCCATTAGAATTAGTGAGTTTTAATGATTCGCTAACAGAGTGGCCACAATTTTATGAAAGTTTTAAAACTAACGTTCACCAAAATGAATCTTTGACAGATGGTCAACGCGTACAATACCTGATGTCAAAATTGACTGGTAGTGCTCGAAACATTTTTGCTGGATTAATACCAACAGAGGAAAATTATTCCATCATCTGGAAATCATTAATAGATAAATACCAAGACAAGCGAATGTTAGGAAGTTTGTATCTGAACAAAATCTTAGATATAAAACCGGTTTCTGACACCGCTTTGCAGTTAAATACCTTTATTGAACAAATTATATCTTCATGGTCAGCGCTTAAATTGCTCAATATTAAAAATTTAGATGATTTTATTTTTACACATATAATACTTAAAAAATTAGACACAAAAATAATTGAAAGTTTTGAAACATCACTAAAACATGACTCGCTTCCAACTAGTGATAGTTTAATAAGTCATTTGAAACATCGTGTGAAGGTATTTGAAAGATCTGGTATATTCCGTCAAGATACACCTCATAAATTTAATAAATCTAGCCGCACATTTTTAGTCACTGAAAATCTTAATAAAGTAAACAAATTATCTTGCAACTATTGTAACAAAACAATTCACATACATCTTTATGAGTGTCCAGACTTTAAAAACTTATCAACTAATGATCGCTTTAATTTTGTAAAATCTAAAAATTTATGCATAAATTGTTTTAGCTCTAAACACAATACTTTAAAATGTGCTTCTTTAAACAAATGTAAACATTGTCACAAGAAACATCATACTTTGTTGCATTTTGATCAGAATAAAAATTCTGAGAATGAACCTGAACATTCTTCATCTATTGAAAATGTTTGCATGCATTCTAGTTTAAATACTCAACCTAAATGTACATCTATACTACCTACTGCAAAGGTCATTGTCTATGAAAATAATAAACGTTTCTTAGTTAGGTGCTTAATTGACAGCGGTTCACAAAATAATATCATAACCTATGAATGTTGTCAAAAATTAAAATTAGTTATTAAACCACTTAAATCATCATTAAATTCAGTGGGAAATATTTCTGTACCTATTAAAGGTCAGGTCACACTCAAGATACATTCTCAATTTTCTAATGTTCAATATACTTTAAATTTATTAGTCATTGATCATATATCATACTTGCCAACTCAACGAGTTGAGATTTCACATTTAAATAATTTTAATCATTTGTCTCTAGCGGATGATAGCTGGTATGTGCCTGGAAACATTGAAATCATTTTGGGCGCTTCCATGATGGCTAATATTTTGCAGGGTAACAATATGGGTACTCCCTTACCCATGCATACTTCTGTAATGACGCGCTCTCATCCACATGCATTTAATACAACGCTTGGATATATCATTATGGGGGAGACCTCTTATGAAAATTTATGTAATTCTACTTGGTCATTTGGACCTCTCATAGAAAACTTAAATAAAACAATGGCAAAATTTTGGGAACTGGAAGAGATATCTTCTGCAGGTACTTTAACCTCAGATGATAACCACTGTGAGGAATTTTACAAATCCACTATAACTAAAAATTCACATGGTAGGTATATAGTGTCATTGCCATTCAAGGGTGACTCTACGATCTTGGGTGATTCTTATGCTACAGCTCAGCGTCGCTTTTCGACGTTAGAGCGTAAATTTAACGCTATTCCGGAATTACGACAAGCTTATGATGACGTCATCAGGGATTACATTAAACAAGGCTATTTATCCGAAATACCCCGCACTCCGTCGGTTTTGAATGAGGGTTATTTCGTTCCGCATCATCCTGTACAACGTCCTGAAAAATTATCAACTAAAACGCGCGTTGTTCTTGACGCTAGTTCAAAAACATCGAATGGTATTTCTTTGAATGATATTCTTCATCCGGGACCAAATTTACAAACAGATTTATTTTCATTATTGTTAAATTTTAGATATTTTAAAATCGCTATTACCGCGGATATAAGACAGATGTATCTTAGAATTTTAGTAAGAGAAGAGGATCGCAAATTTCAGAAAATAATTTATCGCTTTAATAATACTGAGGATCATCGCATTTTTCAATTTAATTCTTTAGCTTTCGGACTTCGCTGTAGTCCATTCTTGGCCATGCGTACGGTTCACCAGCTGGCCGAAGATAATCGCGCACGCTTTCCTCTTGCTGCAGAAGTAGCCAGTAGGGAATTTTACATGGATGACTTGACCACCTCTGTCAGTTCCATAGAAGATGGCATCCGCTTATCGGATGAATTACGCGCTTTATTCGCTGAAGGAGGTTTTGACTTGGTCAAGTGGGCCAGTAACTCACTTGAGTTACTCAATCATTTGCCTGAGGCATGCCGGGTGCCGATTGAATTCACCGACCATAGCGATACGCTGAAGGTGTTAGGCCTGAAGTGGTTAGCTCAGACGGATGTGTTCACTTTTACCACGTCTCCTCCATCCTCTGTTAATACTAAACGATCTATATTATCTACTATCGCTCGCCTTTTTGACGTTTTGGGCTTCGTCGCACCAGTTATTCTCTACGCCAAGCTCCTAATACAGGATCTTTGGCTTACCAAGGTAGGTTGGGATGATGAACCACCAGAGGTTATCATCAATCGCTTCGTTAAATTTAAAACCGAGTTGCTTCTGCTCTCGAACTTGCGCGTTCCTCGCCATTTGGGCGTTGGGGCAGGTTGTGTAGTGAGACTGTTGGCCTTTGCTGACGCTAGTCTCAAGGCTTACGGCTGCGTCATATACCTACACGTTACGCATCCTAACGATGACATATCGGTTGAATTAGTTGGAGCTAAGTCAAAGGTAGCTCCACTAAAAACGGTATCACTTGCTAGGTTAGAACTTTGTGCCGCTTTAATATTATCAAATTTAGTTGAACAAGTATGCGCGGTTTTCAACAACCGCTATCACGTCACTGAGACATTTGCCTTCAGTGATTCCATGATCGCTTTGTCATGGATCAATTCTTCACCACATCGATGGCAAATTTTTGTTGCTAATCGCGTAACTAAAATACAAGAAAACTTGTCTCCGGACCGTTTCTTTCACATAAACGGAAAGGAAAACCCCGCTGACTGTTTGTCGAGAGGATTACTGCCTTCTCAAATCATAACGCACCCGCTTTGGTGGTACGGTCCAGAATGGATTCGTCCTCCAATTGCTGCATGGCCTATGGAACCATTCAGCTCATCGCTCGTCGAAGGTCCTATACCTGAGGCGACCAATGTAATCGCTGTTGCCACTCCATCCAATGTGGATGGGTCACCGCTACTTATACTATCGTTCCAGGTATCTTCCTGGAAGAAATTATCTCGCATAACTATTTATATTTTAAATTCTCTTTTGTTCTCGGATCTCAACTTAGTCCGTTACCATTACAATAACGCGCTTTGTTAAATATAATTTATACCACTTTCGCTTTCTTTACATACTTAGCTTTAATTTAACAAATTTTTTCGCATATTTATATTGCGACCTTAACGCTTGAGGTCTCCTCGCATCGCAACAATCATAATATGTAATAGTTTAATTAATTTTTCGCATTTAGGTTAGTTTTTACTTTATAGCTATTTAGTCATAAGTTAGCTGCGCTCGCATTTATATTATCATACGCATTTAAAATAATCGCTCCGTGGTTCTTTGTATGCTATATAATGTTTACACTTACTCACACAACATCACACGCATATTTTTATGTATGTATCATTTATTGACACATACTGCATTCTTGCTTATAACACATGACTTTGTGCTTTGTAAAGCCCAGGACTGGGCTTTGGCGGGGAGCATGGTTACGCGGTTTTTAGCGTAGCATGCCGTCTCGTTCTCGCTTGCTTAGTCTTGGTAAGATAGAGGGAGGCGACGAACTGTCATCGCAGTCTCTCGCGTCGCATACGCAGTCGCGCTGGCATCACACAACGCATCGCCGCATTAGTTGGTCTCGGATAGCCTGAGACGACTCACGCGCATTTTATCGCGACCGCATCCCGCATTCAATATATCGCTCAGTTCATATTCGCCTTTCGAGAGCGCGCACGTATCCGCTGCCTCGCACCGCTGCTGGCCCACGGCCGGCCGTTAATGTGAACTCAACGAACCTTTACGAACAATATAACTTGGACAGTGTCGTAATCAGTGTGTGTGTGCCCCTGTTGAGCTGCGATATAAGGTAAGTCACCTCAATTTACTTGCCAAGACGCCACGCACCCGAAATCTGACGGCACGTAAGCTTCCGCCATTTGCAACGCACAAAGACATTGTTCGGGCTATATTTTTCTTCGCATTATTTCTTCGCACCACGCCTAAATACAGTCCACTTATTATATCATCTCGCATCCACACATTGCGACCTCAAGTTTGAGGCTGCACCTCATCGCATATATTTTACGCATCTATATATTTCGGCCTCAAATAACTTGAGGCCGAACGCACCGCTGGCCTTTGTAAGGTCCAAAAATGATTCAACATGAAATTTGACTTGAATGCCGATAGATGTCGTTGCTCTAAAATTCTTTAATGATATTTATTATTTTTATATCCCGTTCCTCGGACATGATAGCACTATAATGTATAGCCTATGTGTTGACCCGACTTTAAGCAATATTCTTGCCAAATTCGAAGTACATCGGTGCAGCAGTTTTCGAGTTTATCCCGGACAAAGCTGATTTTTTTACAGTACTAAATGTATGGATTCTGAATCGCGCCATCAAAATTTTCAACGGTTGTTTGACTTGGAGGAGTGTATTTTGCAATGTTGACTTTTCTATCATTTTATTATATGTATATAGATTATTTGTCACGAATATTATTTATTCCTTCCTTTAGGTTACGCAAGTCAAGTCTTATACAAAATAATTATCAACTACTAGCAAACTAGTGAAACTTCGTTAGCGTCACAAGAGGAGTGTGGACCACACGGCATTTGTAACTGTTTATGCGCGTGAGTTGTGGACAGTAATCGAACATTGAAACATTTATTTATTTATTTTTTTTTTTTTTTATAAACACACAATACACATTAAAAGCTAATACAAAAATTTATTAACTAAAGTACAATTTAAAGATCTGGCTTGCAACGTAAGCTATGTGCGCAATGCAAAACAGAGCAGAAGCGTGTACAAGTACACTTCAAAAATAAACTTTGAACTACCCATTATTACATACCAACTTGTAATAGTCGTGGTGGCCGAGTGGTTGAAGCGCTTGCCTTCCGTACAGGAGGTCGCGGGTTCAAATCCGGCCGGCTTGTACCTCTAAATCTTAATTTGAAAAAGATTTATGTGCAATATTCCACAACACCACTGGCTAAAAACGGTGAAGGAAAACATCGTGAGGAAACCTGCATATCGGAAAAGGGTTCTAAAAATCCTTTGAAGATATGTGAAGTCCCCAATCCGCATTAGGCAAGCGTGGTGGACTATGCCTAATCCCTCTTCGGCGGAGACCTGAGCTCAGTAATGGATTGTTACAGTACAGTATACCAACTTGATAGTACTAAAAGAAAAGTAGCCTAAGTTTCTCGTAATTACATCAGCCACTATGCTGTTTTATTCACACTAAAACCTAGTAGTTATTTTCTGTTTTTTCAAGATTCTAATGAGTATCGATACAAAGGATTAATTTGACTGATAAGTATTAGTAAGATCTCCACGAGACAGGCTTAACCTAATGTGGAGATCTAATTGTTAATTGCGTACTGTAAGTTTTGGCTGGATAAATATTTTTAATCTCTAGATAATAGACTGTATGGTTGCTGAAGTCGCTTACTCGGTCGAGTGAGCATCTCGTTAACGCGCTCACAAACACATACTTCACTGCACACAATATGCCGATAATTCTAAGGAAGCCCACACATAGTGCTATTGGTATTTTTAACGTGTGTGAGGAACTGTCGGAGACGTAAATTTTTCTTAAATCACTTCCTTTGCCGACATTCACTGTCTAATGAATTTAAAAAATCTGTTGTCCTGCCAACGATTTGAAACGAAGTATGAAAAGAATTGTTTTCCCCTTTCTAAAAAGCGTTATTTGACTTTATAAAATAGTTTTTGGGTTATTTTTATTATTTAAATGGAAGTCGATTGATTTATTTTAATTTTTTTATCTTTAAATACTTTGGACTTCTATTTAACTAGGCCTTCAATTAGGTACTGTTCTAGATATCTCCTACTAAAGTGTTTCAATACAGATATCTTGGATTAGTTCAAACATATTGATACAAAATGACGCCAGAGGGCAGTAGTGTCGCGGGGTGCGGTACAAGAAGGGGTGCAGGGGGAGAGGAGGTGGGCACAGGTGCTACTTCTCTAACAGACCATTTGTTTTGGCACGCAATCGACTCGCGTGTATGGTTAGAAGTCGCGGTGAGGTTTGATGATATAATGCTGTCTTCTTGCTGCTTGTAGACGAGCTTTGTCGACAGGCCACCTGATCCGAATTGGTTACTGTAGTTCATAGACAATAATGCAATTTAACCAGCAAAGTGTATGTATGTAGTTTAATCCCACAATATTGTGCGAAAATACACAATACACGTTGACGATCCTAAGCTCACGGACCACTTGGAACCTTTGGGTCTGCGAAGAGACTTCGGTTCTCTTTGCATTCTATACCGCTTGTTCCACGGGGAGTGCTCCGAAGAATTATTCGAGATGATTCCAACATCTCCGTTCTATCATCGCACCACCCGTCGTCGAGGTGGAGTTCATCCTTACTATTTGGAACCACCGCGGTCATCCACGGTCCGTTTCAAAAATTCTTTTCTGCCACGCACCATCCGACTGTGGAATGAGCTCCCCTCTTCGGTGTTTCCCGAGCGCTATGACTTGTCCTTCTTCAAACGAGGCTTAAAGAAAGTCCTTAAAAGGTAGGCCGTAGGTAGCGGCCTCGCAGTGTCCGCTGACATTGCAGAGGTCCATGAGCAACGGTAACCGCTTACGATCAGGTGGCCCGTTAGCTCGTCTGCCTACAAGGCAATAAAAAATAAAAAAAAATAAAAATAGAATAAGTAAATAAAACGCAAACCGGATACGAATGTATGTGTAATTGTTACTTGAAAATGATGACATGGATCTGATATAGTAAATTCCATCCCAACAAAAACCTACTTATTCTATACAAGGTCTAATTTCCAGTCGTTAACGCGAGCTCACATGTGGTGTACGTGTAAGGTTGTCGCGAGCGTTGATTGTGGACACACATTGTAGACTCGTGCCAGTACTTACCGCCCACATATACACATGTGAGCTTTCTAAAAATAACCAATAAACCCTTGTAACCCATAAATGCAAGAAGACTGCTAATCTGAAGAAAATCAAGGACTATCTTAATATATATTATAAAGGCGAAAGTTTGTAAGTATGGATGTATGGCTGTTTGTTACTCTTTCACGTAAAAACTACTGAATGGATTTGAATGAAACTTTACCACAATATAGCTTATGCATCAGAATAACACATAGGCTACAATTTTTCATAATAATCTAGACGGGACGAACCTGAAGTCCACGCGAACGAAGTCGCGGGCAAAAGCTAGTATATAATAATTTACCATGTGTGGCATTGTGACATTCAATGTTTAACAATTTTTGCAAGAATATTTTTACTACACGACCCCATGACGGCCATCACCATTCATCTAACACCAGAATCATTCAAATCGGTCCATCCAAATTAAAGTTATGAAGGAACGAAAATAAAAAAAACAGACGAATTGTGTACCTCCTCCTTTTTTGGTAATCGATCAAAAAAAGAAAACTTATACAGAATCTGTTCGTTCACCTAAAGTATATTATGAAATAGCTCAGTGCTATAGTTGTTTTTTTCTACTGGAGTTTCATTGATTTCTATCTCTTCCATTGCTTATCACAAGTCTATGGGTGCTACCAGGTCTCAACACGTAAAGTGCAAAAAATACTCGTAACTAAATAATAAAGCTAATAGTAGTGACAACAATTGAACCCATAATTACGCATCTACCTTACTTACTACTGAAATATTTTTGATAAACGAAAATTTAAGTCGATCGAATTCTAACCTCTTGACCATGGGGGTGTCACGACGGGAAAGTGTGCCGCAGTGCGTAACGCGTCGCGCCACCCCTAATAACCCCGTGCTGGGTTCTGGTCTCAGCCGGGGTTCGGACGCTGAGTGTGAGCGGTTTGGGGCATACCCCCACATCCGGCGATTTCCTCCAACTAAAACAAAAAAAATAATAAAAAAAAACCTCTTGACCATTTGTTTTAAATATCATGGATAAGTGCGGATAACTCAAATGCGTAAGTTTAATGTGGCTCAATTGTAGGTAGTCAAACAATCATATTTATTTTCTTAATAATTAATGATACTTATACTATTTTTGGAGCATAACCTCTCGACCTTTAAGTAGGTAGATTTGTAATATAAAAGTGATAGTATAAGTTAATACTAGTGTGTCTGTCTGTGTGTGTGAGTTCTGTGATGGATGAGGGACCGCTCCTGGAGACATCTACTGCTCAGACCTTGACAATAAGGACACTAACAGGAGGTAGCGGAAACGATCGTTGATAAATATATATAATCTACACTTTTAAAAGATTAAGTTTAATTCTTCCAGAACATACAATGAAATATGGAGATGTTTAACATACTTTGTTCTCAAATTTAATTTTACAAAATAATCAAAAATAAAGTACATTTGTCTATTTTTTTTTTTTTTTTTTATTTAAGGTCGCTTTTTAACATCAAGGTCATTAACGACCACAGTTTACATTTACATTTAAGGTAACATTGGTTTCAAACTTATATTAACTTATACAAATCTATGATCTTCAAAAATTTTAGTGTCTGTTTATACCCTTCCTGAGTCAGACAGTCCGATAGGTTATCTGATAGTTTACAAGATTGTCTTTCTTTGTCATATTCTTTGCAATCGATTAATATGTGTACCACAGACTGATCTACCCCACATTTACGTTTGTTTTTATCTTTTTTAGTTATAAGATGTATGTGAGTTAAATTTGTATGTCCAATTCGCAATCGTGTTAACACTACTTGATCATTTCTTTTAGTTAAGGGAAATGAAAATTTATCAAAAATTGAATTTCTAATTTTACTCAAAAATGAAGTGTTTTCTAATTTCCAGAGATGATCCCAATGAGTTTTAATTTTGAGTTTAATGTGTTTTTGAAAATCAGTTGCAGTGGAATTAATTAACTGTACCTCTTCATAATCACTTGTTGCCGTTTTAGCTACCTGGTCAGCCTTTTCATTACCAGATATTATTATACCTTGGTGACTTGGGATCCATATTATTTCAAATTTGTAGTTTTCTTTTAATAAATTTATTATTTTTTGTTTAATTTCTAGAATAAGGCTATTTGAGTTGTTCACATTATTTAACGCTATTAGGCATGATTTCGAGTCTGTGTATATTATATATTTGTCTGTATTAGGTTGACTATGGATCAATTCCAAGCCCTTAAGAATAGCTATTCCCTCACAAGTGAAAATAGAACTAAAATTTACTAGTCTATACTTGTAACAATCATTAGCTGATACTACGGAACAACCTGAACGCCCATCTTTAACAGAACCGTCAGTGTAATAAGTTTTATAATCCCTATATCTATCGTCAATTTCAAAAAATAATTGTTTATACGAACTCTGAGGGGTTTTACTCTTTGTATATTTGGCCAATTCAAGGTTAACTGGTAATTCTAAATTTTCCCACGGACCAAGGGCTGGTGTTTTTTTTGTAAATAATTTCGGGATTTCAAGGTTTAATTCATTTAAGTATTTGACTGCTCTGATTCGTAATGGTTGGGATAAATTAGGCTGAAGCTCATATTCAGAGTCGACTGCTGATACTTTGGTGTAATAATGGTAAGAGGGATTTTCAGGTTGTGTCATTATATTTGTTACATAAGTAAGTATTAGTTGCTTCCTCCTAAATTCTAATGGTATTTCACCAGCTTCAGCCAGAATACTTTTAATGGGGCTCGTTTTAAAACCACCAATACTAAGACGAAGGGCAGTATTTTGGATACTTTCTAAAGAGTTAACTGTTCGACTTTTTGCAGAATCATAAATAGTACTTCCATAATCCATTTTTTGTCTGATTAGAGTACGATATATATTTATTAAACAACTTTTTTCCGATCCCCATCCTGTAGATGATAAGGACTTTATGATGTTTAGCCTTTTATAACATTCCGATTTAAGGTTATTAATATGTGTATTCCATGTCATTTTTTTATCAAATATCAATCCCAACATTTTTAGACTACTTACTTCTTTAATGATTTGATTATTTAAAGTTAATTCAGAGTTCCTGGGACATTTTCTTTTATTTGTAAATATCATGAATTCCGTTTTTGTGTTCGAAAATTTAAATCCAACTCGTTCTGACCATTCCTGTAATTTATTAAGTGTATTTTGAATGAGCTTTAAAGTAGGACTTAATGTTCCGCCACTGCAAATTATTGTAAGATCATCGGCAAACAGGAAACCCTTTACTGGTTTTTCAATATTATCAAAAACGTCATTTATGGCTACTAAGAACAAAATAACACTTAGTACTGAACCTTGTAGCAAACCATTCTCGACTGAGATAGGATCGGATATACAGTCGTTTATTCGTACTTTCATTGTTCTATTTGAAAGGAAGTTCCTGACAAAAGCCAAAGAATTGCCAACAATGTTCATACCATGCAATAATTTCAGTACTCTGTGTTTCCATACCATTTCATAAGCCTTTTCGATGTCTAAGGATACTACTACTGAATAGTTACTATTTGCAAATCCATCTAGTAGCTCACTCTCAATGTTCATCAAAAAGTCAGCTGTTGATCTACCTATATTGCCGAAACCCATACTGAAACGGTGAAAGATATTGGTTGGTTTCTACATACCACCTCATTCTCTTACTGATTACTTTTTCTAATATTTTACACATATTGCACGTCTATAGCTGGCTTGTAAACTAGCAATTTTGCCTGGTTTTAAAATCTGAATCACCAGTGCTTCTCTCCAACTGTCAGGAAATACTTGATTTTTATATATAAAATTATAAAGTTGTAACAAATATTCTAAAGCTCTTGCAGGTAAGTGTTTGATGAAAATGTTTGGTATATTATCGGGTCCAGGACTGGAATTATTGCTTTGATCAATTACTTGTAAAATTTCATGTAAAGTTATATTATTATTAATTGGATTAGAATTTTCTATAATATTAAAATTTGAATATGTCTCTTCATAGTTTTTTATTTCTAGGAATTTTGGATCATAATTCTCAGAACTAGAATTTGTCACAAACTTTTTAACCAATAAGTTAGAAATTTCCATAGGATTAGACGTAAATGATCCATTTTCTCTCTCTAATACTATATTATTGAATTTACTGTTTCTATGACTTAGTTTTTGAATTTGTTTCCATATATCGCCAACAAGAGTATTATTATTTATAGACGACACCCAATTCTCCCAATAACGCTTTCTATTTTCTTTAATTAGCCTTCTGCAATAAGCTCGTTTTTTTTTATAATCTACTTTGTAATTTGAATCAGGGTCATTTCTAGCATATCGTTTAAACAATTTTAATGCTTTTTTAGTTTCTTTAGTTGCAGTTTTGCATTCATCTGTCCACCAAGGTAGGTTGTTCTTTTTTAATATCCCTGATGTTTTAGGTATTGACTTTTGAGCTGCTTTAAGAATAATTTCGGTAAATTTTTCTACATAATCATTAATAGAATAATTAGGCATGTCTACATTTAAACTAGGTAACTCTGTAATATATTTATTTATCTCTTCTGTAAACATAACCCAATTGGCCTTTTCAGTTTTCCATTTTTGAGGTACTTTAATACTATCTTTTGTATTATCGTTAGAGATCTGAGAATTAATTATGATCGGAAAATGGTCGCTATCATACAAATCATCTAGAGCATTCCATTCAAAATATGGCATAATATTTTGTGAAGCTATTGATAAATCTATAATACTAGTGCGACCTGTATTACTATCGAAATGGGTGGGTTGTCCGTTGTTTAATAAAGCGATATCGTCATGTTCATCGAGCAAATCTGCTATTATCTTACCTCTACCATCACATTTGTTCGAGCCCCAATAAAAATGGTGACTGTTAAAGTCGCCTAAAATTATGAAAGGTTTTGGTAATTGTTCAATGAGTTTATTAATTTCTTGTTCAACTAATGGATGGCTGTTAGGTATATAAATGTTACATATTGTAATTGAAAATGGGAATTTAATCCTTACTGCTATGGCTTCAAAGTTTGTGTTTAGTTTTATTTCCTCGGGGATTGTATGCGATTTAATGTATATTACTACTCCGCCACTAGCCCTACCACCATGTATTCGATTTCTATAGAACTGGTCATATCCAGACATATAAGCGCAATAGTTAGAGGTAAAGTTAGTTTCTTGAAAACAGATACATGTTGGCCATGTTCGATTTACTAGTAGTTTAATATTCTCAAGTCTCCTAAAGTAGCCATTGATATTCCACTGCAAGATATTCATCCTAATTAGATATATTAGTTGTATATATATATATATAAGTGTCCAAGATTTGTAAAAGTGAGTATTGTTATTATATATATTAGTATAAATTGTGTGTATAGTTTAATAGTTTAGTCCGACTACAAAGAAAAAAATAAATCGTCTCAGTCTGACAACAAGAGTGGGTTTAACAATTCGTGTAGTTTCCTAGAGAGGCGTGAACATCTGTTTTTTAAGCTTTTGTTCATTTTACAATGTAATTTGTTGCACATTTTTATGAGATCTTTAATATTATCTGTGTATGAAAATACTAATTCTTTAACGTTTTGCTTGCCTTTTGAGTTTTCTAATAAACTAATGAACTGGTCTAAGTCTATAGGGAAGGAATTTTCAGTGCTTAGTTCTGTGATATTTTCTCGGATACTGTTCCAAACGTCTTCATTGGTGCGGGTGTCAGCTATCTTTATTTTTTTTTTAGTTCTCTTATTTATATCTTCATTATCATCTATTGAACCATTGCTTATTGAAACATTGCTTCCCGTCTCATCAGTCTCATACTCCATTTTATCCGGTTCTTCATCTTGTTGCTGCTGTAGATTGTCTTCAATTTTTGAAGATTCAGTTATGGTAGGGGAATGAATTCGTTTTTTTCCCTTTAACGGAGTCGGTACGGGGAATCCTTGTAATTCATCGAACGATTGAGTAATTTCGTTATTGTCTGTCTCTTTTTCTAGGTCTTGTTTATGTGATGTACAATTTTTGGCTAAATGACCTAGTGAGTTGCAAGAAAAACATTTCAAGGCATCGGTGGAAGTATAGATCCAATAGTTGGTTCCTTCAAATGTTATTTGGAAAGATTCTGGTAAGTGTATTTCGTCATCGGGACTTATAAAAAGTTGTCGCCTAAAACTTAAAATGTGTGAAAAACCTGGGTCGCTCACACCAATTTTCATAAAACTTATAGGTGATAAAACTTTAATACGTAGTTCTTCAAATTTTTGTTCGATGATATTATTAGGGATGACTGGGCAGACGTTGGATAGGACGATTCTTTTGTTCCTCGTAATCAACGGTTTTATTTCTAATATATTGGATTTCACGGAAACCTTCATTTTTTCGTCAATTAAGTTGTCGGCTGTTTTCTTGGAATCTAAATAAATGCATATTCTAGCATTCGATATACGTGATATAAAACGTATGTTCGCGGGTGGTGTAATCGCTGACAAGGCAACAAGATATTCTCTGAGGGTTATTCCGTCAATAGAATCTAATATTATTGCTTGGTCCTTTTTGGGAAAACTCGTTGATGACGTTACGTTGGCGTAGCTTGATGGTTTGGGTGTTGAGTTCATTGTGGGATGTTGTGGCGTTGTGGGTTTATGGGACGTTGGGTGATTATTCATTGTTATTATAGGGACTCCTGTTGCCAGGAGTAGCCCTATTAAAATCCACTATAATCACAATTTATGCACGGTACTTCACTAACTCGTAGGTAAATAACAAGACGCGATTTTCGATTGAACGACGAGAGACACGCGCGTCCGCTGTGACTACCTGATCGGGACTGATTTGTCTATTTTGTTTAACTTGTAAGTAGATAAACAATAAAATAAACAAAGTTTGAAAAGAGTTGTATGGTATTTCATAGATGGCAGCACTGCAATGTACGTAAAATTGCAGGAGTCAATGAGCGTCGGTTGTGTTTTATAAATTAGGACATATATTATGTTACCTATGAGATAATAAAAAATACCAGATATCAACAAATACAAACGTATTCTACTCTCTCCCCGCTGATCGCTCCGCCTGTGTCGTATCGCACACCTTACCCACACTAAGAAAGTGCACGTAATAATACTTCGTTCATTATGATTCTCACTTCATCTTTCATAATTTTTCTTACACAATTTAATTTGGCTCAATTCATTTCGTTGTAATTCGTTTTTCCGCTTTTTTACTATATTTTTTGTCGTCATGGCTCCCCTCGCTGGCCTCTCGCTGGCCGGACGCCAAGTTTATGTTTATTTTTGTCATATTTAAGTTAATTAAGGTCTCGAAGTGATGATGACATTGTTTTCCTGTAACTTTAATTGCACTTGACTAATTATTAATTAAAATATTATATTTCAACAGTACCTATGTTACAAAGATTAGTGAGTACTTGTAAATAAATTGAATGATAATATAATTTAATTGAAAAATATTGCGAATGTTGGCGAGCGATGACAAAAGCAAGAAACAATTTTCAACCCTTTCTGGGCAGAATGCTTTTTTTATAAAATTTTCATACTGATATTTATAAATTAGTTCATTTAACTCAAAGAAATACAAGCGTTAGCAGTGATATGATCTGATACAAGTATACTACAATAAAGTACCAACTGTAAACATGGTCTAAAATTCTCACACCACTGAAATTCACCCTATTCAAGCTTAATAATAAATTCATTTTAAATAAACAATAGAATCATAAGAAACATTTTAAGTATCTCGTTCATTATTCCATCGTATTTCCTCGTTCAGTAGGAAACGTAAAAACGTTGTAAAGAAGCGCCCGCAGTCATAAACAGATAATCAGTTCATTTGGTTAGAGCAGCCGGAGTAATGTGCGCTGGTCTCAAGGGAAATACAGGAACAACCTACACAATATATGTGTGAACGACTTGGAATTACTAGTTTTATATATAACTTCTTTTTATCAGGAATAATTCACCGGATTTCAGGTGGTGTATGTGGGAATCGAACCGCACTAAAACATCTTGTCACTCACGCTCAACGTTCTCCACCCGTATGAGGACAGAACCCAGCACGGTATTATAACTAAGTAATATTTTAATGCACATTTTGGTGAATGTTTAAACTTTTATAACAAGATTAGGTATTTTCAGGACGCTATAGATTTCTTTATAGAGTTTCCTTCACATCGTCGAAGTGTTTTTAATTCTTTTTAAAGGTATGGGTGGGCCAATCTAAAGTTTGCATTTTAAACTACTGTTTATTTAGAGAATGACAGCTCAAATGTCATTCAATTTGTGGTCATAATTTAGTTAAAGGTTTGACATTTACGAAATGGGACGTTTTCGGTTCGCCCAATGGGCAGAAGATCGTTAGACCGAAGATGAGCATTTTTACCGAATAATCTTCTTTTCAGATGAAGCCCATTTTCACCTCGGAGGCTATGTCAATAAGCAAAATTGTTACATCTGGGGGTCGGAAAATCTACACGTCACCATTGAGAAGCCAATGCACCCACAAAGAGTTACGGTTTGTGTAGGTTTTGGTCCGGCGCCATCATTCGAAAATAAGCAAGGAGCCGCCGTTACGGCGAGCGTTATCTTGCCATGCTCAACGAATTTTTATTTCCAAAAGTTGAAGAGTAGGACATGGACGACATTTGGTTTCAACAGGATGGCGCAACATGCCACACAGCCAACATGACAGTCGAACTTTTGGAAAACGCAAACTTTATATCGCCCACCCCTTACTTAGTTTTCCACAATGTTTTTCTTCACTGTTTTTAGCCAGTTGAGTTGTAATAACTGGACCTAATCTTTAACCGTTTATGGGAATGTTAAGAACCGAATATATAGTAGGTATAATTCATACGTTAAGAATATTCCCAAATTCTTAAGGAACACTTGTTATTTTTCTTACTATAATCTATTTCCACAACGAGTATAATAAGAAACGTAGAATATATTCGAGAATATCGTTAATTCAGTAGATCATTTAGTCGCTGACAGAATGAGAGCGGCATTTTGTCGGATAGATTAAATCTTCAACACGACGCCGGTATTGATCACAGAATATGGCCTTCATTAGATACTCCACTTACAGCACATTTAATTTACATAAGTAAAAACAATATATATGACGGCGTAAATAGTGTGTTGAGGTGTAATGACGTTGTAATTAGTCGATCTTCGTTTTGTTTTGTCAGGAATGACGTCACAATGTCCATTTGAACACTCGATGATCAGCACTTTTGAATAAAAACTTCAAAATAACAAGTTTTAACAGTTTATTACTTTTACATCAAGAGGTCCGTTCGCCTCGAAAATTCAAACACGAATGAATGATAACAGCGGCCAACGCCTGTATTTATAGCGAGTCTCCACTTCCAACTACCCACACGGTGAATGTCTGTGAATAGGTTGGTTTCCCTTGTTATCACCCCGTCATATATCAGCTCATACTGATACATAATAAGTACTGGTTGTAATGGCGTCCATTAATATAATATTATACAAATATACATAGCATTCATATTGTTTAAAGTGTGCAATAAAAGACAATTATTGCAATTTAAAATAAAGTTTGTGGAACTTTATATTAGGGACGACGCAACGGGGCAGAGTGCCGCAGTACGTAACATATCATGGCGTCCCGCATAACCCCGTGCTGAGTTCTAACCTCAGCCGATGTTCAGACGCCAAGTATGAACGGTGGGAGGTTTTAGTGACGTTCAACTCCCACATATTCTGGTCCGCCGCTCGCGAGTGGGAATCTGGTGATTTCCACAAAAAAAAAGAACTTCATAATTATTCAAGTGCAATTACTAGTTATTGGAACGACACTTTTTTGTTTTAGATGATTATCGCTAGATGGCGCTGTGATCAAAATATTTTATAAAACAATTCCTTATTTTGTTTTATATGATTAATGCTAGATGGCGCTGTGATCAAAATATTTTATTATAATTCCCTCGCTAATTAATCGAAAGGAACTTCGTTCCATCCGGGTGTCCCTTGACATCTCTCAAGTTTTTTTTTTATTTTATTTCAATTCAATAAATTTTAATGAATTTGTAAGTATATTTTGCATGTAAGTTAGTTTTCAAGTAGTAGTAAGTGTACACTCACCTCTATTAACCCAGTAAAGGTTGAGTTAGCGTGTTGTTTCTAGTAAGTGAGTTAGTGCGCGCCTCGACTCGGATTAACACTATTACAAGGACCGGAGCGGAGCAGAGCGCTTGTAACGATCACTAAACAGTTTATACAAGCCGTTTGATTTCTAACTCTGTAACAAACATGAACTTAATTACGAATTCAACTCTAATTTATTTTCATCTTTTTATTAACTTGCCAGCAAACTATGAGCTACTTGATCGTAAGTTAATGTCCACTTACGAAATTGATTCACGATTCAATAATGAAATGAAAAATTATTCCTTCACCCATTAAAATCATATTTTTACATAAATTAAAGGAAAGCCATTCGAATTAAATAATTAGTATCGAAATTTAGGATTAAGAGTGGGTTAGGATTTGTTAGATGAGGAGTGGGTGAACTTCGTCAATAAACACAGAAGCCCGTAAAATCGTCTTTGAAATGTATGTCCATAAATGAAATGAAATGAAAATTTATTGAACCGAAAAATTTGAAGCCAGAGAACTAATCAAAACTTAAAAAAACTATACCTCCTTACATGACACAAACAGAAACACCATTCAAATATGGATTTAGATGAACATCCCGTCTCTAAGTGAACATGAGTTGAACAAATACTCAACAGATTCGAATATTCTGATTGGAACATCAACAGAGAGAATCCATGTTTAGATATAATCCTGCTGAATCGCGATGCTCGTTGGGACACAACCATAGAATAGTTATTACACAGAAGTAAAGTTTCCTTCGATAAACAGTTCCGAACAAAACGTTCGATAGAATTTGAAGTTTACTGTCAATAGTTTACTGTTTTTCCTAAATAAATAAAAAAACTTGAGAGGTGTCAAGGGACACCCGGATGGAACGAAGTTCCTTTCAATTAGTTAGTGAGGGAATTGTAATAAAATTTTATTTTTTTTATTTAATACACAGGTGTACAACTTTGCTTCCGCCGTTTTTTTCCGAAATTTGAGGCTTTATTGTAAAAAACTGGTTATACATTTATGATTCAAAGTATTGTCCATCGGTGGCCACTACTTTCTTCTATATTTCGGCAGCGTACGAATCCCGCGTTGAAAAAACTGGTCATCTTTTGAAGTGATCTACGAATCGATTCAATTTTTTACTTATTCATAAGATCGGAAGTGCTGGTCAGCCAGGCCGTGTGCCATTGATCGAAACAAGTGATAGTCCGAGGGAGCAACGTCTGGAGAATACAGCGGGTGGGGTAGGACTTCCCATTTCAACGTTTCCAAGTATGTCTTGACCACTTTCGCATGGGGTCGAGCATTGTCGTACTGTAAAATCACTTTATCATGTCTCTCGTTGTATTGCGGCCGTTTGTCTTTCAATGCTCGGCTCAAACGCATTAATTGCGTTGCGATAACGATCGCCTGTGATTGTTTCAGTCGGTTTCTTCGACTTCAAAATCACCGTTCTTGAAGCATTGAAACCACTCTCGGCACGTTCTTTCACTAATAGCGGCATCATCATAGGTATTTGAGAGCATTCGATGAGCCTCAGCCGCAGATTTCTTCATATTAAAGCAGAAAATTAAAACCTCCCGCAAATGACGACAATTTGGCTCGTAAGCTGACATGTTTAATCGAGAATAACTTTATGATCCAGATACAAATCGACTAATATTTCGATGGCGTTATGTTTACAAATGCCTAAGCTTATTGTATGACATCTACGATCTATTTATTTCGACTACCACTTACCGCTACAGCCATCTATGCAAAACGGCGGAAGCAAAGTTGTACACCATAACTTAAATAAAATATTTTGATCACAGCGCCATCTAGCATTAATCATATATAACAAAATAAGGAATTGTATTATAAAATATTTTAAGAACAACGCCATCTAGCGATAATCATCTAAAACAAAAAAAGTGTCGTGCTAACTTTTTCATAAACGTTTTGGTCAATCCGCGACAAGTACAAAACGTTGCCTTCGCTAAACCTGACATTGGCTGGGCCGCCCACAAAAGCGGTGGCAATAAAGCCATTAAAAAAAAAAACTTTTTCATAAGAATTTCCGTCTAGCCTCCTTTCGATAACGCGCGATAAGGAACTTCGTTCCAATAAGTATAGACACGACGTACTATTGAGTAAACCATCAAAAACATTTTCAAATTAAATATATTTTATTGTCAACATAGGTGATTTACATTTAGGCCTTTTATTTGAAATAGTCCAGTCTGCCATGCTGCGCCATTTTAGGCTTATAATATAGGTAAAAATGATAGCGAATGACGTCATTCTTATCGATATGCAGAGCAGTATATTTTTAAATCATTAAATTAAATCATAACGGTTGGAAAATGCCATCTTAGTTTTATTTTACGCTTAAAAAAATGCATTATGTGTAATTGGAGATAAGTCTATGACCGCTACCTTCCAATCACCGCCACTACCTCCTCGTTAGTCCCGTACTAAATCCTTGCTTGTACTACGGAATTCTTTTACAATAACCAATACGGACATGTCGATATACCAAATAATAATATAAAGAGAGACTTCTGTAGAGCAGTGGTGTTGTATTCGAATGGTCGTTTGAAACGAGCCGGATTATATTCGAGAACGAACACGATTTGATTTAGCTTCGACCCGGCTTCTGAAACGAATTGAAATGAATTTCATAGCTCTCACAGGTATTGGTTTTATCCTTTAGCAGAATTATGACTGTTAGGATAATGTTTAATACATCTGTTTTAGCTTTGAAGATAACGTGGTTGTATTTTATTGCGGTTTCATAGGTTAATGGATTTTTTAGAATAATGTGTAGTTTTTGAACTATTAACTAATATGTGTACTAGTATTAGTGATATAGTTATAGTTTTTAATATACAATGCAATAGTAAATGGAAATAAACAAAACAAATACAAAGAAAGTATATTGTTTTTTTTTATTGCATAAAAATGTATACCATAACGAAAAACCAATAAAGAAGTGGACTTTTCAATTTAAATATTCCTTGAAATTTGACAATTATTTCAATATTAATTAGCCACATCGGTCCCGGCAGTTTTCAGTCGAATATTCCCAATCTGATCTTTAAGATCACATTATGTCCTATTATCTTTGTTATCAGACTTGCTGTATGAAAGTACCATTCTGACAAGTTTTCATTTTTTTAGGTACCGCACTAAACCTCCAGCCGCCACTGTGAATCTTGACTGAGGCCAAAACCCAGCACTAGGTTATGTGGTATGGCACGACGCGTTACGCACTATGGAAGTCTTTCCCATGGCGCCGCTTCTAATATGTTTACATAACTACATAAATAGTTGTACTCCTATCATCATGTCAATTATTTCGATATCAATCATCATTATGTATAACAGCTGTCATGTCAACTATAACAGTAACTAGTGTCTATGTTATCAGTGAATGTTAACAACACATTACCGAACCCACGACCTGCTCGTTAGCTCGTTACTACTCAACATAATTAATTACTAAACTAACATGTCATTAATGCGCTGCTCGTAGCGTTTCAACTACGTAATGAGCCGCGTAGACATGGTCTACGACGTAGCAGGTCTATTGGTCTTTGATGATATTTTTTTTGATAAAATTTTTAACTTTTATCTTTGTTATGTGAATGGTGCTAAGTAATATAAGTAGTTAAATAAAATTCTTTTTCAAAAAGACAATACGAATCGTTCTTTATATTCTCAAAAGTAAAATATAAAGATTTTTCCTGAAACTATTGTAACACATAAACTAAAGATTTAAATCTAGTTATTTGCAAATTACTTTAAATTAAGCAAGAAACCACAATAATTCCTACTCTTAAGTAAACAGTACAATTAGCTGACACACGCTAAACTTCCTAATTATCAAGATAAAGGTAATAGAAGGTAACATCCTGTGACGTCATCAGTTTGATAACAATCAGCTGATCCCACTATTACTCCACTAAGAAGGGTTGGTAAGAAATATCCCTTATCTCTATATTATTAAGTTTTTGACATTTTATGTAGAGATCATGTCTTTGAAAAAGATACAGTAAAAATAAGTGCAAAAAATGTTTCGAGAAATTTATTACGTGTGTAAGTATTTTTTGGAACAAAGTTATCGCGCGTTATCGAAAGGGGACAGCTAGACCGAAATTCTGATGAAAAAGTTGTCACGACACTTTTTTGTTTTAGATGATTATCGCTAGATGGCGCTGTAATTAAAATCTCTTAAAACACGTTCCTTATTTTGTTTTATATGATTAATGCTAGATGGCGCTGTGATCAAAATATTTTAAATATTTTAAACTAACTAATTATTATAACTTAAAAAAATAAAATTTTATTACAATTCCCTCACTAATTAATCGAAAGGAACTTCGTTCCATCCAGTTGTCCCTTGACACCTCTCAAGTTTTTTTTAATGATTTCTTTGATGATCACGATTTATCTGATTACTTTAGTATCGGACACGCTATACGGGGTGTGCTCTATCTCTGGACCTCCGCTTGAAATTACATCCTGGTACATCCTGTATAAAAAGAATAGCTAAACATACTATAATATTTTATTTCAAAGAATGTAGCAAAGCGCCCGGCATCATTCCGAGACATTTCTTTATAATAATATACAGAAATTACCATATTTTTCCCTTCCATTAGAGACGGAATGCAAAACAACCCCTTTTAATAATTACTCAAACCCTTTTTATATTATAACTCGGTGTAACGTGCACGTATATTATGAGTATTTAATTAAACATGTTCATATTTTATTACATAATTAATGCTGATTAAAATAATCTCTGAGAGTCTTTTAATTATTTATCTTTTTGTTTTTGGACACATTTAATAAGTTGGAGTGGAACAGTATTAAAACATTATACCGTTTAAATCCCGGCTGAGGCCAGAACCCACCATGGACGGCGCGACGCATTACGGCATTCTAATCACCTTATTAATTTACTTACTAATCCTAACCTACTACTCTAATTACTCCGCGGTTGGTATTTGTAGGAATTAAACCGCACTAAAATCTCTAACTGTTTAAAATCAGCGTCAGAACCCTGGCTGAGGTTATGTGGAGTGAGACGACGCATTACACACTGTCTCCTGGTAAAAAAAAGTCGGTCCTTGCTAAAAGCTAAAAACACAAAATCTCAAGAACCAAAACCACAATAAGGATACCACTACCAACAATAACCTCCAGAATACACACTTAACTACATTTCGCTACAAAAGCCGCACACGTCCAACAACAATCCCGCTGCGATTGTTCGCCGCCATTTTGTCGAGTGCATTTTATATTCCATTTCATTCGAATAGTTCTGTTATTAGCTGTAACAATGAGATCTCTGTATTGTGGCGTCCATTGTGAAGAGTCGTTCGGTAAACGTCTGCTGTTATATTATATAGAAGCTATTTATGAATTACTGTTTCTAGTTCAGGTTTGTGTGAGCCTCAGGTTTTAAAATGATTCTGAATTTTATTTTTGCCTTGTAGGCAGACGATCTAACGAGCCACCTGATCGTAAGCGGTTACCGTTGTTCATGGACCTTTGCACTATTAGGGGACACTGCGGGGCCGCATCTACGGCCTAGCTTCAAAGAATTTCTACAAGCCTCGTTTTAAGAAGGACAAGTTATAGCTCTGAAATGAATGACTCTAACTTTGAAGTAGATAAAAATAGCCCAATATCTATACTATGTTACGAACGTCATAATATATTTTTATGGCCTGCCACCTCAATAGTAAACAGTTACCGACATTTTTGCCGATGACTTACACACACCAACAGACAAACACAGCAAGTGACAATAAAACACATATTTGAAGATCCTATTGAATCCAATTCGAAGTTAAAGATCGATTATCATTACATCTTTATTGGATGTAGACTGGAGGCTGTATGTGCGGGGTGGGGGGTAGGGGGGGGCGGTAAGTAAACCTTTAGTTACCCCCTTACACCGGCGCCCTTACAAACTTAGCGACGTGACCGTAATAACTCTGATGTGACGATTCTAGTCTTACATATGGAGATACAGTATGACGATTTTATATCTATAGTTTATTTTCATACTGTAACTACACTGTAATACAAGCTCTTATAAACAACAACAAATTATGTATAAAATAATAGAGTTCTACTGTGCTAGTGCGGTTTTACCTACACAATTTTATTTATAACCAGCGGATCTGCGCAACTTCGTCTTCGTCACTAAAGGTTTCAGATATCACTTGCGAGTTGTGATGCTATCGAGATAATTTTGTAGCGGCTGTACCAATTCTTAGCAAGCAGAATCATTTCATTACATTCTGTAGTGGTATAATTAATTTTAAAATAAAAATCACATTAATCTTCCATACTGTTTCTCCCTGTACTACGCACTCCCCCCGGCCCGCTTCCCCCGGCGTCGTCATACACAAGCAGTATGACAACAATATTATCAATAAAAACTAACCCAATCAAACACACGCGGTACAAACGACCACAGAACACAAACTACCAGAAGTTAAACTACGTAATTAATGTTTATATATAAGGATCTCAAGGATTATTTGACACTGTACATATTGCGTTTTTTTCTGATATTTGTAGCAAAAAAATATTTTAAAGATTTTTTTTTTAAATAGTTTTAAGATCCTGGATATCGTAAAACAGTACAGTGCTAGCTAATACAAGTAAAACGAGCACAAACACGATGGGTCTATCTTACTTAGCACAAGAGTTCCTATGACCACCTTCCGAATCCATTATCAGATCAGCGCCCGCGTCGTATTATTGCATTGTCACGCGATATACATCTGCGTGCAAAATGTCAATCGAAAACCGGGAAGTTTGTCAAATTTAGCTTGCAAGATTTCACCCGAGGGATCAGCTAGTACAAAACTAAATGACATACATCTTGCCTTCTGTATAATATTAATGTTCGACACACATGGCTCTCGAGTGAAGTAGCCACTTACACAAATACTGTATTGTTGCGATCTAAATAATAGCTCAAAGGATGAAACATGACATAAAATATATTCCATTTATATACGTGAAGAGTTTGTTAGTTTGATTGAAATGTACTTAAGAAGTATTACGATTTTTGTTATCTTTGATAGAACACTTAACTTCTCATTTTCACGGAGTTTTTTTGTCGCATGACTTTTTTTTAATTTTATACTCATCAACTACCGTATTATAAGGTTCCAAATGAAAATCTTTACGAATAACAATAAAAAAAGTTTAAACTAAATCATTTAAGCCTTTTAAAGTTTGGTTTTATACAAATCTGAAAAGTGTGCTGAAATAACTCAATTATTTGAGTCATAAATTACAATTACAGCTTGCATGTGCTTGAATAAGTGGTAGTCAACTATAACATAATTCCAAAAGCAGTTCTACTGAATTACTCTTTTCATATTTTAGACAATGTTCCATTATTTTTCAATAATTAGTATTTATGTTTGTCCAAGATTACACAGTCATAAGATTCTCAACTCTTAGTTTCTTGCATTTACTAAATGCTACGTCCTGTCACACAGCTGCATCCAGTAACGAGCGGCACGTGACCGGGGCGGGCCCGGACCGGCGCCGGATCGTTTCTCACCCGTCGCAGAGTCCTCTATTAATGACGTTTCCTACACGACACAGAATAATAAAGGTACACAGAAGTTTTATATGAGTATCTATCAATTTCTTTTATAAACACATTGCTTGCAAACTTGAGGCTTGAAAAAAAGTCTTAAAGGTTGAAGATAGCGTTCCCAATGTACTAAGCGACGGTAACCACTTACGATCAGAAGGCCTGATAGCTCATCTGCCTACATAGGCCACCTGATCGTAAGTAGTTACCGTTGCTCATGGACCTCTACAATGTCCCCTGGACACTGCTGGGCTGCGTTTAAGGTTTTTCTTACAACCTTGTATAAAAAGGACAAGTAATGCTTTACGGGAAACATCGCCTAAGCCATAAGTATGTAAAGCACGATTTGTACGAACATTTTCTTCTGTAGAGTAGATATTTGGTGGCTCCTATTATGCTGCAATCTTTCTTTTTGTTCATAACTTTTAAAACTTATGTGATGGAATGCTGCGACGTGAATACTAAGATTCATGGTTCTTCTTCTAAGTTGAAGAATAGTTTATTAAAAGAAACATATTTTGCGTTTCTTAACAGCATACTATTAAGACTATCCTTCTTCGAGGCAAAAAACATGTCTACAATACATACGAAAAAATATTTCCCGCCAAATACTACATTTCTATTTCAATAACAAGGACTATTATTTAATAATCCGCAGTTATTATTTTTTTTTTTCTCATAATAAGGAAAAAGTTAATCAACTCATAAATATCTTCGTTAACGAAGACCTAGATCCCAGTTACAGATTATGTTATATAGAACAATCGTATGAAACTCATATAGGTAGATATAAAACACCGCAACCTTCATCAACGTACGTTTTATTCTCGAATTTTCTTTCACAATCGAACCTAAGAGCCGGTGTCTGCTTTAAATAAATATCTCCCACTTAAGATTGAGCCGGATTCCGAATTCCCGACCGAGCCCGGCAATAGCGCTCCTCCATTATGTATGAGTTCCCGGCTACCACGACCTGGATACAACTATCAAACAAACATACGACTTACCTCCATGAACATAAGCATCAAATTGCAATATCACAATGTTGTGATAAGACCTTCTTAGTCTGTAAATAATATCTTCATTTAAAATAACGTTCTATATCGTTGGTAGTAAGGTTGTGTTTCTATTGTGCGATGTAGATGGCAGCCTTTTCGCTCGTCGATCGTCTGTCCGGCAGTATTGAGGCGGCAATGAATGATGTTTAGTTATTAATGAACGAATTGATGGAGCACTTGTTATTCAAGGGGGATCTCGCGTAATTACTGTACTAATGTTACAGAATATTTTGTTAATTAACGAATTCATTAGCTCATATTCGTAGAAATATGAAAAAAATTAGTAAAATTCAATATCGCTAGATGGCGCTGTGATCAAAATCTTTTAAAACACGTTCCTTATCGCGCGTTACGTTAGGAAAAAAATTATAAGATATCTTTTAATCGAAAGGAACTTCGTTCTATTCGGGTGTCCCATGACACCTCTCAAGTTTTTTTTAGTAGATATTCCTGGATTTTATTCCCGTTTGACTAATTTATAGTTTTACACATTCTACTAGTACAAACACATAGCATACTACTCGATTTAGGTAAAGATTTTTCTGTCCTACTGTCGCCTCCTTCCGTATCCAGATATAACCTATGTTTCATTCTATTATTCAAGTAGCTTGACACATAAAGTCTTAAAAAAACCATTCAGTAAATGTTACATGAAAGACTAACAAACATCCATACTCACAAACTTTAGTAGAATTATCTGAAAGCAAATTCTAAAATTAAAATATTCTACCTAAAAACCTAAGAGCTATTTGAGTATTTACCAATGACAATAGAAGTTTGTTGAATCACTAAGTTTGTCTCACAAAAAGCAATACGTAGGTTTTACACACACACACACACACACACATATACACACACGCACACACACATACGTACGTTGTTGATATAGCTGCGGGAAGCTCGCGTGAAAGTTTTAATGAATTTGCCAATCAAAGGAAAACTCGAATCGTCGTGAGGTTTCATTAAGACTCGTCGTGTGTTTACAGAAACCAACTTCAAGAGTTTGTTTGAATCACAATACGTATCATTATTGAGAAGATACATGAATAAAGTATTTAAAGGTAGGTCGTGGGTTCCCTTGACATTGCAGAGGTCCATGAACGAAGGTAACCACTGTGATCAGGTGCGAGCCACCTACATAACACCCTTAATTTGTCATGACACCCCTATAACCCATTTTGGGCTCAGTCAGGGATCGAACGTAGTCTATGAGCAATAGAAGGTTTTAGTACGATTCAACTCCCATATACCCTGCCACAGAACGGGTGTAATTGCGATATTCTTCAACACAAAATAAGAAAAATAAGTAAATATTATAATAATTATACAATGATGTTTCTGAGACTTCTTTCTGTAACGTTTTTTATATTCTATCTAATATGAGTCAATATTATTTTTCTTGGTTAGTTTATTGGAACGAAGTTCCTTATCGCGCGTTGTGAATGAGGGCTAGACGGAAAAAAATGTAACGAAAAGTTGTCACGACACTTTTTTGTTTTAGAGGATTATCGCTAGATGGCGCTGTGATCAAAATCTTTTAAAACACGTTCCTTATCGCAAAAAAAATTGTAAGATATCTTTTAATCGAAAGGAACTTCGTTCTATTCGGGTGTCCCACGACACCTCTCAAGTTTTTTACTGTTTCATTTTAACCTATTTACAGAACGCGTAATAAAGCTCTGTATATTATTTGAACACTACAATAGCTCTCATAAAGTCAGATAATAAATTATATTATTTTTTACTACCCACGTTATCTTTAATTACTCTTATATATGTAAATCTGAGTGCTTCTAATTAAAAGTGATTGTCATGAGATGAATGTGTAATGAACACGCTCAGGTGAATGTTAATGTTTTGAAATCGTAAATTATTATCTAAACTTTTTTTACTATGATATTTTAAATAAAAATGAAATCGAATTCATTTTTTCACGAATAGTATAAAAATATGTAGTGTGATAAAAAAATGGCATCTTAAAAATCAGTGCATCTAGGAAAGAAATATGCGAGCACAAAAAATCATGTCTTCAAAAAGTACATCTTTAACACGTTCACTGCTAAACGAGGTCTAAATGATCCTGCAATTTTCCTATGGTACTAAAAACGTGAACCTCTGTGGTGCAAAGAGCATAACTTTGTTAAATAAGGTGGGGTCTAATGGACCTCGTGTCGCCCTAACGTCTGGTCATGGTGCGGGTCGCAACAAATGTTAAGTATGCAAAAATCGGTTTCGCAGCTAATGTGTTAAACATATCGTCAATAGTACTTGTTCGATCTTGGAACGGTTCACTCTGTTTAAATCAGTCAAAATTCTAAAGTTTGTGCCTAACTTTACTGTTTCAGTTTAGAATATTTAGTACCAACACTACATTTCACGCCAAAAATACGATTTCAAGCTAGAAAATTATATGGAACTCCACGACCACTACCACCTTATTTGTAGTGTACAATAAAGTGTTTAAATAAAAAAAAGTGAGAGGTGTCAAGGGACACCCGGATGGAACGAAGTTCCTTTCGATTAATTAGTGAGGGAATTGTAATAAAAAAATATTTTTAGTAAACTAACTAATCATTATAACTTAAATAAAATATTTTGATCACAGCGCCATCTAGCATTAATTTGATTAATGCTAGATGAATCATATAAAAAAACAAGTGTCGTGACAACTTTTTCATAATAATTTCCGTCTAGCCCCCTTTCGATAACGCGCGATAAGGACTTCTACGACTACTTCGACTACTTCGTTCCAAAAAATATACAGTCAGTCAAAAAATAGAAATAAATATCGTCCATTTAGTCCATTTCAGTATGTTATTCAGAGCGAAGTCAAACGATTTCATTAGTACTCGCATGAAACTCAGTATTTTTGAATATTTAATGTAAATTGAAGCTTCACAGGAAAGCGCCCTGAGCTTTTATATGAAGTTTCGACACAACATATTAACTAAACAGAAATATTTGTATGTACCGTAGATTTACAATTTTAAAGTTGGATAAAGATAGCTAGTAGAAGAGATAGCAATATATGAAGAGTGCACGAGAAGAAAGAGTAGAAACAGGTCAACCTTATCTACGCTAACGAGCCATGTTTTAGATTACTTAGGTGTACGACAAAAAAAAATTTGTTTTAATGAAAAATAGTCTTAACTTAAGTTTGTTTTTATTTTTCGTTATAATAGTTTAGTATCATTAGGTCCCGAAGTTCGGGTCACTTACCACTTACCAAATAGATATTTTTGTCCAACGCCTTAATACACATTACCAACCTTTTTATCATTCTACGTTTATAGTATTCACATTATACAGGCCTAGTACTTATGTACCCTTCTAACACATTTTTGACACTTTTTTTTATTGAAACGAAGTTCCTTATCGCGCGTTATCGAAAGGGCGGCTAGACGGAAATCCTTATGAAAAAGTTGTCACGACACTTTTTTTGTTTTAGATGATTATCGCTAGATGGCACTGTGATTAAAATCTTTTAAAACAATTCCTTATTTTGTTTTATATGATTAATGCTAGATGGCGCTGTGATCAAAATATTTTATTTAAGTCCAGTAGGGGAGCGAGGGGCTTGTTGTAACAGTTTTCATGAAAATTAATATATTTTGAGATCTGTTGATTTTATTCCTACCAAATAAAGGTGGATGGATGCTATAACTCTTCCTCTACCAAACCAAGTAAAAATAATACCATAACTGTTAGTCATTACTTTACAATCAATTATTTTCTAGAAAAAGTGCCGTGTTACAACTTACCCCGTGCTTGGGGCAAGTTGTAACATCTACCGGGGCAAGTAGTAACGACAAAAAAACAACACTAATATCTCTAGTCATTTCTTCTTTGTTTATTTTAAACAAAATTGACATCTTTTATATATTATATTCTGTATATATTATATAATTCTTATCAAAAATCAATACTGCATTTTTTTCCAAAACATCAGCTGCCTCTAACTCGGACACTTCTTGGCTTTGTGTTGCCCGCTCTGACTTTCTTTTATACACCCTCATTCTAGAAGTAAGAAAAAAACTAAGAAGGTATCTAAATCATAACATGGGGCATGTTACAACATGCCCCGGCATTTTGTTACAACTAACCCCATTGTATGATTTTTAATATTTATTAAGATAACTATTTAAACAATTAAGCAATCTCAAAAACAGTTATACATTATCAGAGGTAGATAAATTTGAATGTAAATAAGTTATGGAAAGTTTATTATTAGTCGTATTAATAGCGCAAACCAAAATTTTACTATAGTTAAATTTTATATTACCTGGCAAAAATGAAGCGCGTGCACAATTCCACTCACTGCGTCGGTCGGCGGGACACTGGCTATGGCAATACGACGCGACGTGGTTTATAGGTTAAATCAAGTTAAACAAATACGTTAATAAAGTTTAAGATCTTAGAGAAAAAAGCCTGTTACTACTTACCCCTGTTACAACAAGCCCCTCGTTCCCCTATCCATTTATTTGCTCATTTTTTACAAAAATACAATATAAAAAATTTAAATAATTATTTAAGTTATAATTATTAGTTAGTTTAAAACGTCTGTCTCTCTCACTCTTTCTATGAAAGAAAATTTTATTACAATTCCCTCACTAATTAATCGAAACGAACTTCGTTCCATCCGGGTGTCCCTTGACACCTCTCAAGTTTTTTATTTTATTTGGCACACAGGTTTTAGGGTCAACAATGTGCCTTTTAATTTTATTATTGCATTTTTTTTTGCAGACATGACGTTTTAAGAAACATTTAACTTTTCCCGTATTCTTTTGAATTTCATATCACTGAGTGTGTTTATGTGTTAGTTTGTAAAAACAATTTGTATGAAGATTTTTCTTTCTGTATAATTATTCTGTGGTTTCGTCGAAAGCTCGCCTCACGTGTGACGTGTGAAGCTCTCAACGCTCTTTGAGTTCACCTTTTATTTACATTCGAATCATTAAGCTGTGTGTATGTATGTATGTTTGTATGTATGTATGTATGACTGAACTTATATCAAAGCCTTAATTATGCAGTTAACAGCCTTCTTTTTAGCTGTTGATTTTGGCTGTTTTTATCGACTTATAATTTTCAGCTTTAATATTAGAGATGTCCCTTGATATTGTAGAGGTCCATGGATACGATCAGATGGACTGTTATCTAGTCTGTCTATTTGACAGTAAAACGTTATTACTTTCAGTTATTTAAACAAAAACTTACTTTATTCCTATTTTTCGTTAATTAACAATTAACACTTGTTTCGTTCAGTTTTATCATTGAAAGAACTCAATTTATTAATTAAACAATGCTTTGCCAATAATTAACTTTTCCAACTTTACTCATTTGCTCTACATTTATAAAACTACGTAATAGCTTACATTAAAAGTCCAGTATCATTGTCATCAGTATAAAATTTACGTTTGCTACATTTTCCCAAAAAAACCCCTCTACAAAATTATTTCCGCATCAAAAACCGGTAGGGAAGCTCCACAAAGCCTTGAAATAGTCTGAATATCCGTAAAATCCGTAAAAATGGCGTAAAGGTGAGCACAATAAAAGCGTAGTACATAGTTAGAGTCGAGTTCGGTTCGTGTGTAGTTGTGCGTAGAGTCACTTCGTTAGCTTGACTCTACATTGTGCTGCCTTTACATATACAGATACACTGGTGCTGCGTTTACACATACCAATATGATTTAATTTTTAGAGTGTGCGACGTCGATTTTAATTATTTCAAGACTCGTGAAGAACGTTTATATTGCACTTTTTGGTTTTTTTCTGAAATATATCTTCGTATTTTATTAATAAAACCATAAAATGCAATTAATTTATTGTATCAAAACATGACATGGCTTACGTCAAATTTAACAACAATGATATATTAGAAATCATAGAGTTTATAGAACATAACAATTTCGTTTTGTGTTTAATGTAGGTCGATGTTGGAGATACTATTTTGAACTATTTTATTTGTTACAGTAGCTATATCCAGTAGTATTAGATCAACACTGATATTCTTAAAGCTAGTTAAATATAGTCGTGGTGGCCGAGTCGAAGAGCGTCCTTCGGAACGGGAGGTCGCGGGTTCAAATCCGGCTTGTACCTTTAAATCTAAATGTAAAAAAGATTTATGTGCAATTTTTCACAACACCACTGGCCAAAAACGGTGAAGGAAAACATCGTGAGGAAACCTGCATGTCAGAAAAGAGTTCTATAAATCCTTTGAAGATATGTGAAGTCCCCAATCCGCACTAGGCAAGCCTGGTGGACTATGCCTAATCCCTCTTCTGAGGAGACCTGAGCCCAACAGTGGGCAGTAATGGGTTTGTACAGCTCAGCTAAATAATTAAAATAAAATTTGTATTAGTAAATCCAAGTTGATTACCGTCGCTCATAAATGTCACTAAATCTACAAAAAATAAGTAAACAGAACGTAGCACAGTACTGTATGGAGGTACTCGTAATGTGTGTGTATAAAGAATTTAACGAGCGAGTGTATGAGTCCTCCGATCCCATCGTCTTCCGTCCTCCACTACATCACATTAACATTTCAAATGACATGCGTAACCGGGGTCTGGACTAGTTAATAACAGATGGTCTGCCTTTACGTTTATTATACTTTAAACTACTGTTGTTATTATTTTACTAGTAGTTACTGGTGCTGGTATTGGAACGAAGTTCCTTATCGCGCGTTATCGAAAGGGGGCTAGACGGAAATTCTTATGAAAAAGTTGTCACGACACTTTTTTGTTTTAGATGATTATCGCTAGATGGCGCTGTGATTCAAAACTTTTAAAACAATTCCTTATTTTGTTTTATATGATTAATGCTAGATGGCGCTGTGATCAAAATATTTTATTTCAGTTATAATAATTATTATAACTTAAAAAAATAAAATTTTATTACCCTTACTAATTAATCGAAAGGAACTACGTTCCATCCGAGTGTTCCTTGACACCTCTCAAGTTTTTTTATTTCATTTTTGAATAACTAACTTCGTTTGTTTTTAGAGCTATGATTGCTGAACATTTTGTTTAGATTTATTTTCTGGGTGAACCTATTTCGATGTTTTTTTGTGTTTGAAAGCGAGTTTATTGAGATATTTTCGTATTAATTTCATTAAGATCGGAATGGAAGTTTTTGTGTCGTTCTTAAATAAACTTAAAAGTATCTATCGTTTTCTTTTCTGTTACAATTCTTTCTTAAAGGTCAAGTCTGTTAAAAATACAACCATATCTTTTCAATCTTATTAAGATAGTAGGAATTTTGGAGAACCCAATGTTCGCTTTAGGGATGTTGCGAATGTCGATTTTTGGACAATTCACGAATGCGAATGTTGACCTTTAAAAAAAATCAAGAATTTTTACTGACAAATCAACTGGATTTATATAATTTACATGGTACTAAAAAACTGGTACCTAAATATGATCTACACCGGGGCTACTTGGGAAGTAGGAGGTACTTGCCTAGTTGGCTCATTTTAAAGGGCAGGTAGAGGTCTTTAATTTGGCTCTGTCAGATTCCTTAATCAACACAACATCCTCCGAACTTTTGTCAAAACATTCACATGATTTTTTGGGAATACGAATATTCATAAACATGCGAATAAAAGGTTATAAATAAGTAAATTTATAGAACTAAACTCCAGTACTGTTACAAGTGAGTCATCAAGTTGTTACATATTCATGCAGTGCGCTCACATGAATATTCTGGAACATTATAAAACAGCGGCGACGTGACCATGTGCCCGCGGACCACACACTCATTTACATCTCTTAACTCTACTACATACTTAAGATAAACTGCTTAATATTAATAATAGGTAAAATCTAAACTGAATTTTGACTTCAAGAGTTTATCTATTTTGTCTGAAGCAATCATATAAGATCATCATTAACATCAACATGAGACCGCATCCAGTGACTTCCTGCGACCTTGTGCAATTATACACCATTTTAAATCGAGGAAATCGTTAGACTTCCACCCGTCCCGAGAGTGTGGTATTTGATAGTCGAACAGCACTATAGCCTCCTTCCTCTCACAACATCTGAATCTCTTTAAAGGCTTTCTCCAGCACGGAATTATGCGGAGCGGTACTGCGCGTTACGAACTACGGCATTCTATACCACGGTAGCTTCTTGCGATCAAGTGGCTCGTTAACTCATCTAAACAAAAATAATAAATAAAAATATCCTTAACTCTGCTTAGGAATTTCTTCAATATTTTCATAGTACGCTACTTATCGATTCTAACCTCATTAAGTATTTCCAAAGATTATTGACAGAAACCCAATATATACACAAACCCTACATCATAGCATCGTTCCGTAAAAACTAAAGCAAAACACAAGCAGATAAAAGATACAAGCCATCCATCTTGAGGTCCGTATTTTCTTATTAAGGTTCGAGGAATAAAACCCTCCGTATCCGTAACAAGTCGAGTGCGAAGGGAGGCGTCTCCATTTCATAACCAGGAAGGCTGCATTTACAGGAACGTTTTAAACGCGCGGTCAAATGAAGCTCTTTACTATATCACGCTCTACGTCCGCCATTGAATACTTAGATCACACAAGCCGAGACAGCGACGAAATGGAGTCTTCAGTCGAACACTCGGTATGTATAAACAAAGGGATTGCTAATAATGTGAGGCTTGAGGAGGGTCCTTAAAGTTAGATCGTAGGTAGCGACTCCTCAGTGTCCCCTGACATTGCAGAGGTTCATGAGTGATGTAAACCACTTACTATCAGGTGGGCCGTTGGCTCGTCTGCCTACATGGCAAGAAAAAAAAAACTAATTTATATTATGTTATCTTGTGTTTTCAATTGAATGCCTACCTTGAGTTTATGAGGGTATATGGCTGCGACAGTGGCGTGCAGTCCATAGAAGCCATTCAAGGACCTTCGTCTGTCAATATCAGAGGATGTTTCGTGTACCATATAGTACATCTGGCTTTTTTAAACCTTGTTTAATATGAATTAAGTCACTAGATTTTGAACTTTGGATGTTAGATATTGAGCATTATAATAGCATAGCATATAATAGCTAGCGTAAGGAACCCTCAATACAGTATTCCAGGCGGAAACTATGGGTATCTTGGCAGCAGCAATAGCCATTAAGAACAGGAACATCAAAGGCTGCAAAATCACAATATTTTCGGACAGTCAAGCGACTTTGCTAGCCCTGGAGAGCAACATACACACATCAGGTATCATCCATGAATGTCACGAGGTCCTCAGTGAGGTATGTACTGATAATTACGTTACCTTAAGGTGGATCAAAGGACATAGCGGATCACGAAGCAATGATTCCGCCGATGCTCTGGCCCGGCGTGGCTCGGAAACCTGGGCTATCGGACCAGAACCTATTATACCACTCCCATTTGTAACCATAAATTCACAACTGAGAATATTTGCACATAAAAAACACCAATGTTCATGGTCACAGTTACTAGAATGCCGTCAGGCAAAACTTGCAGTCCCAGACATTAATCCAAAACTTACAAAACAACTACTGCGCCTGAAGAAGAAAGACCTAAAAGCAGTAGTAGGAGCTATAACGGGACATGGACCGTTTAAAAAACACCTTTTCACCCTAGGTATAACTGACAGTCCGCTATGCAGAGCCTGCATGGAGGAGGAAGAAACAGCTGCTCATGTGCTGCTGAAGTGCACAGGAGTCGCACACTACCGGGCATTACACCTTGGCTCACCGAAGATGCTCTCTGAGGCGGTCGCCAGACCTAAGAAGCTGGCTGGCTTCCTAGAGGAACTGGGTTGGAGTACATCCTAATTTCTTCTTCACCCCCACGCAAAATAGGCGCATTTACGACGTCGATTTGCGGAAAATAGCCCTCTCAATCTATCTATCTATCTATCTAATAGCTAGCGTAAATAGCTTACGTTTAAATAACCGTCCGTGTAAAGAGCCTTAAAGTTGGTGTGTTTACGCGGCGTGTTGTATTGATCCAGGGCCGGACTGGGTCGTAAACTGCGAGCACAGGGCCGGAGTCAGGTGATGAAGGATTTTACAGGATTAAACGGATTTTTGTTACGTTATATGACTTGGATATCAGTTTTTTTGATGATACCTGGAGTATTTTTCGTTAGACTTTGCCACAGACTAGACTTAACGTGAGCCAATATACTTCCTTAGTTAATTCAGTGTAAGTAGAGATAATGGAGTAGAAATCTGCCCATACGCCTACGCCTTTATTGGTTTTTTTTCTGTGTGTGCTTTCAGCCTATTTTGTGAACAATTCGACATAATTTCATACATATTTGACACATTTTACTACGCCCTACAAGTCCTACAACGCATACGGTATTGTATATATTTTTTTGTTTTTGCTGATGAAAAAAGTCATTAATGTCATTTTTGTTTTGAATTGTGGCTGAAATTTTCGGGAAATCAGAGGGAAAGGTTTTTACGGTAAGACAATTTACGAGAACTCTTATTTATTTCGTCTTATATAACGCAGAAGATGTTTTGCGGCCAGGTAGTATCACAAATATTGTTATAATAACTTCAATTTTAAACAGCTGGTATACCTGTAGTAGTATAAATATTCCACCTATCTTCTAACAGGGGCGGCGCAACGGGAAATAGTGCCGATGGCGTAACGCGTCGCGCCGTCCCTCATAACCCCGTGCTGGGTTCTGGCCTCAGCCGGGGTTCGGACGCTGAGTGTGAGCGGTTGGAGGTTTTAGTGCGGTTCAACTACCACATACCGGTGGTTTCCGGGATCCGGTGATTTCCTCCAACTAAAAAAAAAAAAAACCTATCCTCTAAATCGGATCTCACTACACTAATACGTCAAAGAAATCGATATTCCCTCTAAAGCGGAGTCTTTCAGCAGAATTGGAACCGGCTACGTTCAGTACGCTCCTCGTGAACGTTTGGAAACACATCCAATACGAAATAAAAGGATTGACCCAGTTTGTACTACTGGATGAATGCACTGGATCGTTGCTTACGTGTATGTACACACATCACACATGTGTGTAGGTATGGTTTGACGTTATGATGTGGTTCTACGTTTGATCGTGAATAGATATGACATTTAATAAATAGTACTAATCTAACTACTGGGCGGCGCTTCCCGTATGACCTCGTGCTGAGTTCTGGCCTCAACCGGGGTTGGAACGCTGAGTGTGGGCGATTGGAGGTTTAAGTGCGGTTCAAATCCCACATATCCCACTGTATGGCGATTGCCTCCAACACGAAGCTGGAATAATTCTTAAAATATCTCACTGAATCGTAAATAATCTTGTAAATATTTCTAGTGCTTTTGAACGATGTAATATAAGCAGTCAAGGGAAACCAGTAGGAATTGGCTTCAGTAGGAACATCGCCACTGATACACATCCAATGGAGCCTAATGAACGTATAAATAATAATAATATGAGAAAAAAAAACTTTTTCACATTTTTAATAAGGGATATGTGGCAGTCGAACCGCAACATAACCACCCACCTCAGTGTCTGAAACACCAGCTGATGCCAGAACCTAGCACAAGGTTATTAACGGCTCGACGCGTTACGGATAGCTACTTCTATTCTAGAACACAGCTAAAAAATACGAACAAATTTACACTTTTAACAGTCACATGTATTTATTACTCGAATATAAATTTAAATGATAAATGTTGAACATACAATATAACGTGGACACAAAATGGCGGCATTACGTTACTTAATGACTCCATAAATCAGTGGTTTTATTAGTCGTAAACAGAAACATCAATAGTATAGAGAATCTATGGAACATTTCGTGAAACGTACACGCGATTGTCATCAAGGTATACTAGGTTTCATCATCATCATCATGATTATCATCATCATTACCAAACATTGGCTACTGGTTTTTAGTGTTTTTACCAATGATTCGAAAGTCAACAAGAGTCATTTGTTGTTAACTTGCAGATAGTAAGACCTTTGTATTGTTGGTCTCTTACAAATAGAATTGTTTGTACTTTTTATTTTTTAATTTCTTATGTCACTTTTCAAAAATATCATTCTCACAACATAAGTTAAATCGATTTTTTTAAAAATCTCTGTTGTTATTTTTATTTAATTAAGGAGGTTTATTTCAAGTAGTTGCTACATATTTCCATCGATAATTTTTAGACGTACGTTTTTAAGAATTATTTGAAGTGTACAAATTCCGTGTGACAAAGATGAAGTGGCACTAGTTAGAAAATACACAGCGAATAAAACAATAGCCAGTCGTTAAAAGTTCAAAAAAATAGCTTTTCGACGCGTAAATCGAGTGACGGAAAGCTCCAAAGCTTCGTATATCAAAGCTTTTGTCACAGAATATACATTTACAGACGTAAATCTACATACAAATTGTTAGAACTTCAAGAATACTAAATCTGAAAATATTTTCATACGTAAAACATGATTTAATCAACATCATAGTGACAATTCTCACCCGTACTGGATGATAATTATAGTAATCATTGTATATGTCGGGGTGATAACAAGGGAAACCAACCTATTCTCAGTGCGGGTAGTTGGAAGTGGAAACTTGCTATAAATACAGGCGTTGGCCACTGTTATATTCATTCGTGTCTGACTTGTCGAGGCCAATGGACCTCTTGATGTAAAAGTAATAAACTGTTAAAACTCGTTATTTTGAAGTTTTTATTCAAAAATGTTGATCATCAAGTGGACATTGTGACGTCATTCCTAACAAAACAAAACTAAGATCGACTGTTTACAACATCATTACACCTCAACACACTATTCACGCCGTCATATAGTTTGTTCACAGTATACAGGGTGTTGTTGCCCGGTGAAACAATACTTTAAGGGCTTAATCTATATCACATTTCAAATCATATACACATACTTTTGAAACTGAGATAGTTACTTTATTTTCCCATACAAAGTTGAAAAAATATTTTTTTTTATTATTTTTGACAACCCTACTCTGACCTAAATTTAGCGTACTATATCTATAAATGCTATTTTCACGCACACAGGCGCATCCGATCGCAATTTTAGAGTTCTGTACTATAATAATCACCTACTAATAAAAAAATTTATACTAGTTTTGATTAGTTATAACTTATGATATATTATGCCTAGAAAACCCAGACTTGGTGGATGGCTTCTACATCAAGTATACTATTTGCTGTGAAAGTATTGTTTCATCGGATTTTAACACCCTGTATATATAATGAATACGAGCTACCGCGCAATTTTATTTACGTGGTGAGAAAAGTTTGTTCCCATGAAAAAACAGATTTTTTTAAAAGTTACCTTTTTACCATGTTATTCATGAGCTACCTTCTAGTTAAAATCCGATGAAAATCTATTTATTTCAGAGAATTTCCTTGGATAGATGGCTCCACTTGTATTTGTGCTTGCGACACTGCTATAAGACGCTTATTGCATGATCCGAGTGACTGAGTTTATTAATTTGTAGAAACATATATTTTACTTAACTCGCATCTTTGCACACAAAGTGTTTCTTAAGTAGCGTTTCCACATTGGCTCGCCAACGTCCATCACACGTATAAAACAAATGACGGTTACCAATATGGTAGTTGGCGAGTCAATATGGAAACGCTACATTAAACTTAATGATACCTACCCGATAAAATTTCGGGACATACATAAAATTTGATCATTTAATGCCTGTAAAATTACCTTCTGTATATTCTGCTGTATGGTTTAGTTGTATAAAGCGCATGTAGGTACGTACACACATGAATTATTAAAGTCCGGGCGAGCGGTCACATGCGGCTCGTATTCATGAACCATCAGCGTCATGTGTGATTCGTGTGAGGTCATAGGTTTGGACGAATTTTGTTATATCATATTAGGCGACATATTTTAAATGGGTATATTAACATGAGTACTTAAGTACGTACATGCAAGAACAATAATATAATAATGATACAACTTCGTCTGTGTCAAAGTATCCTAGTTTAAGTAAAGTTTAATTAAATTCAAATATTCATATTATCAATGTGCTGTAAATCTACATTCTACTTTTACTTAATTTACTACTTTTATTACCACTTTTACTACTACTTTAATTTTGTACAGTATTTAATTAGATAAGGGATAATAAAGACATACTGATCAAAATATAAGTATTTCTGAAAAACCCGCTTTTAATTATGTAAAGTTTTAAGGATTCCCGTAGTACACTCTCAGCGAAAAAAGTTCATCTAAATAAGTTCAGAGCCATGACTCCACATACACACTCAGATCAAAGTTCAAATACATAAAACCTCTTCCAACAATAGTTTGATCGTTTCCTCGTCGAGAGCCATGTGATCGATAATCTAATGCAGAGTGCATCGTCCAGCATCCGCAGAGAACTCCTTACTATGTAATTATATGCAAACTGCTCTCTCTTTGTTCGAGTTTCTATATAGACTAGCTCAAGATATCCATCCATAACTACTTTATAGAATCGCTTAGTTCGATAGCTTTTTTATTTTAATTGTTATTGAGCTCTAGTTACTTAACTCATTACTACTAATTCGTTTTTTTTACTTATACATAGAGATTTAAGTTTCCAATATAAACTTCATTTATAAATTGTACGATTAATAAAGGTATTTATTTTTACGATAAGTCATAAGAGTCCACGTGGAGTCTTTGGAAACAATACCTATTAACATTCTATATTTCACTAAAAAAAGACAAATTTAAGTTTAAATGTTTTAAAATCTCCTATTCAAAACGTAATGAAATAAATACTATAACCTCCAAATACTATAGTCATAACTGAATTCATCAAACCACAATCACATACATTACTTTCACTTGGTTTGAAAATAAATAAACAAATATTTTTTAATAAAACACGTTTGAAATTTCAACAAATAAAAGAGTAAAAATCAATATTGATATGCGAATAGTTGATTCGATTCATCCTCCCTCCGTTCACATTCTAATCCGTAAAACAAACTGAACAACTCGATGGAAAATCGAATAGTTTATATTTGAGTACGTTGTTTGTGTCATACATCAAATAGGTAATTGTTTCATGTTTCATTATTCACGCTAGAGCACTAATAACAAACTGAAAAACTAAATATCTACATGCTATGTGTTGGATGCTATAGGATCCAATAAAGAGAAAACTTGTTGGTCCAAAAAACTTTAAAATTCGTTGAAATAATGAAAAATTTATAAAATTACAAAACATGACTACTCTCCTATATGGCTAGAAAAAAAAGTGTCATAGCGCGAGACAGTCACTGCGCTATGGAAAACAAAGAGTTTTAATTAAAAATAATATATAAAAAGTTTATATGTTCAATATGGATAGAACACTATGTATTAAATGTATGAAAATCTATAATCTTCCGACATCGCGATCGCCGTGGTTTTCTTAAGACATGATAATCAAATTTCCATCAAGTTTTATTATCACTACCACCGACTTTCCAAAAAGGGGTTAATATAAATAGATTGTATATTTTTACTTTTATCCTCACATATCATGTTACCTACATGTTAAAACTATGTTTCAAAAATATAGTCACAATCAGAGCTCGAATATGGTCTTCACAAGTTTCACAACACTAGTACAATAAGAGAGGAATGTAATGTTATTTATTAAAAACATTCTCTGTTATCGCGTTCCCTAATGGGCTAAAGGGATCGCATTAGAAGCAAATCTCGAAAACCGTTTAAGATCGCGCCGAGAAAATTGATAAACGAGATAAGTAGAGAACGTGGCCGTTCCAGTTGCCGCTAATTCTCTATTTGTAGGTAAACATAGAGTAATAATGTAGAACGGTTATATGATATTCTGAAAGTTAAAGCAAACAGTAACTGTTTCTATCAAACATAACAAGATCCAAGAACCTAACAATTTCTTCGAATAGAAGTTTCAAAAATAGGACTGTTAACAGCTATGTATTTAGAAATTAAACTATAAATATTTTAACAAATGTATTACAATAAAAAAAATACATTTATACATGAAACGACGAAGCTAAAAAATTGGGATTATTTTTACTTTGGTCGTAATTGGTACAATTTTTGCCTTCAAGGTAATTTTGCATCTAGTTAGTTGCTAGCTGGTTGGTAGCTAGCACATTCACTGCGGCAAGTAAGATCATAATCCTTCATCTAGTGCGGCAGCGGGCCTAATTCGACCCGCCGTCCCAACATGCAGCTTTCGACCCTATACCAGGCCGCGCGCCTAAAAGCCTACCTACCTACTTTGATGGGGAACATCTACAATTTAGACTGCAAAATAAATATATGTTTGTCTCTGTCATATTTTTAAAAAACTCCTGAGATAATCGTTTCGAACCAGCTGGAGGGATATTTCCAGAAAACTAGGCAAAAAACTAACTAGGCAGAAAACTAGGATGCAAAGAAAACTATTGTTTTTGTTGGTTGTTTTTAATAATTATACACAATAATAATATAACACATAACGCTATTAGACCGTGCACAGATACAACGATCGGAACAATGATGGTCGATTCAACACGCCACATGTCGGTCACCTCGTGGGCCAAGTCCAAATATTTTAGCTGTTTTTCTTTTACAGAATAACACATTTAATAATTATTTTGAAATTACAATGTGTAAAAGGGAGTAACACTGAGAGCAACGTATATTTCAATTAACAGAAAAATTAAATTGCTATATTAACAGGCTGTGTCCTGTTTGACTTCATGTCGCGGTGTTCATAAAATACAAGAAAGAGTAACAAACACATACCCAACCAAACTCACAAACGACAGAATTTCTAATATTATTGTAGTCCAGAAACAACACGTAGAAAATTTGTATAAATTAATTGAAACACTCTGTTATCAACATGTTCTATGTCAAGCGACGTGAGGAATAGGTCCCACGCGACGGCTTCCAGCTTCCCCGATAAAACTACCTACACACACATACATACATACACATACGTGACTCTGTGTTATGTAACACGTGCCTTGAACACAAACAAATACGTATCGAAACGTAAAACTGAGAGTTTCATTGGTTTACTTACATTATAGAAATAATAATGGTTCAAGATTTTAATGAATAATAAAATATATTATATTGTGTATGAATTATTTTGGTAATGTGTCGTTAGTTTATTAGAACGAAGTTCCTTATCGCGCCTTGTCGAAAGAGGGCTAGACGGAAATTCTTATGAAAAAGTTGTCACGACCCTTTTTTTGTTTTAGATGATTATCGCTAGATGGCGCTGTGATCAAAATATTTTATTTAAGTTATAATATAATTAATAAGTAACTTAAAATAATAAAATTTTATTACAATTCCCTCACTAATTAATCAAAAGGAACTTCGTTCCATCCGGGTGTCCCTTGACACCTCTCAAGTTTTTTCGTTCTCTTTCTTTATAATTAATTCTCAAGTGACATAGAAGTGTGGTGATGAAGAAGGTGGCTGATTGCGTCTATTATTTTTCTTAAACTAATAGATCTGACTAGTAAATTTAACCTAGTCTTTTATAAGGTAACTCAAACTTAAAATTATACTCTTACCTAATCCCTACTAATATTATAAATGCGAAAGTAACTCAGTCCGTCTGTTTTGTCTTTCTATCTGTCTGACTATCTGATACGCTTTCCCGCTTAAACCTCTCAACCGATTTTGATCAAACTTGGCAAAGTAAATTTTTAGAACCTGAGAAAAAACATTGAAAGTGACGCAGACGGACTTGCGCGGGCTAGTTTAAAGATAAAATCGAAACCAAAATCGTTTCATCCGTTTGAGAGTGACATAAGAAACATACACACAAACAAATACACCCCGTCGTTTTTCGTCAAGTACCTCATTAGATACTATTAAATCATTGTCCATCGTAATTTCAACCTTCTCCTGCAATTACTTAAGGTTGTATCTCACTGTGTCCGGAGCGTCGTAAATAACCGTCAATAAGTGTCTCTGTGTTGTACACTCGCTCTAGTGTCGGACATAGAATTATTACTTCTGGAAACAACTTCATGAAGCCAATTGATAGTATGCCAATCGTGTTTAACTACACGACATTCTGAATCAACCTCATGAACAACAAAGTTCCAAAAAACTTATTTATCGTTCAGAACACATACAGTCATTATAAACTGAAGAATAAAATAAAATTAAGATAAATCTAAATCTAGAGGTTCCTAAATTAGTTAAATTATACGTTACCATAAACCACTACAAAAAAACAGTTTTGATTTTTTTTTTAACGTTATACAGATGCATAGCAATAATAGTTTGTATTCAATTTACATGACTACAAATTTCTTAGAAACGAGACTTATATCATCATCATCAGTCTTTAGAAGCCCACTGCTGAAAATAGACCTACCCCAAACGTAGCAAACCTGACCAGATCGTCGGTCCATCTTGTGGGGTGTCTGAAAGAACTAATATGTGTAATATTTTAAATAATTGTTATTGGCACCCACTACCGTCAGAATGTACTGCGGTTACGCGGCATACTTTCAATTGGCTTCATACTGATGTCCATGATGTTGATTATAGATGTAATAATTCTACTATACAACTCTAGTTCGCGTGATTCATCATCATCATCAGCCTATAGACGTCCACTGTTGGACATAGGCCTCCCTCAAACCTCGCCACATCGACCGGTTCTGCGCCATTTGCATTCAGTGACCTCCGGCGATCTTGACCAGGTCGGCGATCTATCTTGTGGGGGGTCAACCTACGTTGCGTTTACCGCTTCATGGCCGCCACGCCGCGTGATTGGTTACTCAATAATCCCTAAGTCGCGTGATTGGTTCTTCAGTAGACCCTATTTTATTTTATTTATTTATTTCGATTACACATGATCTAGTGTAACTTAGAATAAATTTTGCATGCGAGAAGATAATAATTGTGTTAAATGTTGTGATGTTGATTCCAGATGTAATAACTCTATGTAGTAGGGTAGAGAGACCGGACACTCGGCCCGATGTAGGTTAACCGAGTTATTTATACGCGATGTTTCCTCTTTTATTAAATTTTCTTCGCGATGAGATTACCTGATATTTTCTATTAAATGACGCATTTTTGCGAAATTGGTAACAGTATGAAGTAATCACTTGCGTATTTTACCATCATTTTTATATATTAAGAAATCGTTACGATTAGGTAGGTACTGTACTATACATACTATAACAAGTAATGGGCTCAGGTCTCCTCAGAAGAGGGATTAGGCATAGTCGACCACATTTCCCAATGTGTATTGGGGACTTCACATATCTTCGATAGACATTTAGAATCCTTTTGGAAGTTTCCTTCCCAATATGGAGGTTTCCTCACAATGTCTTCCTTCACTGTTTTAGCCAGAGGTGTTGTGAAAAATTGCTCATAGGAAATCTTTTTCACACTACGATTTAATAACTGGCCGTTTTTAAACCTGTGAAAGCGCTTCAAGCATTCGCCCACCACGTCTTAGGTACTTATGGTATAGAAAACAGTGTTATTTTAAATTCCACTGTTCTGTAACAATCCATATCTAATATGCCCACTGTTTTTTCACTCTTCAGTAGAGGGATCACATCAGCTTATGTCATGGGCTATTTTCGTTTTGATTTTCAATAGTGTTTTTTCCTGACTTTTTTATTTAGGTAGAGTAAATTGTGCGTACTAGTTTTAACCAGAGAGATAATTTAGTTAGTATACTATTATGATTAATTATTTGTAACTGTTCGTGGCCGCCACTCCAGAACTTTTCGGCCCCATCGGCCATCCGTTCATCACACAATGTGTCCTGCCCATTGCCACTTCAAAGATGCAATTCCCACAAGATGGAGCGAAGATCTGGTCAAGATCGCGGGAGGTCACTGAATGCAGATGGCGCAGGACTGGTCGATGTGGCGAGGTTTGGAGGAGGCCTATGTCCAGCAGTGGACGTCTATAGGTTGATGATGATTTTTAAATGATTAGTACATAGAATACAATCCCATAAAAGTATTAATAAGTGTTATATTTGTCGCTCGACATATAAACAATAATGTAATTGTATTCGATGGGCCGACTAATGTGTAGGGGAATGTGTCCAGTTATGGGGGCATGCCTCCGTCATGGCGGAATGATCACGTGCTTGAGGGTACATTTTATGGTCTATTAACACGAGGGAATTACTAATATATTTTATATTTATTGTTTATGGGGTGACGCTACAAGACATGTATTATTATCTATATAAGTTAGGGTAAAGGCTTGTGTTGTGTTTGTCAAATGTAAATGAATAAACAAGAGAAAGGCAGTGCACTTAGTATCAAAATAATATCATAAACCTAAAATTATTAGATCAATGTATATCTGACATGGATATTTCTTATTGCGTTATAGATAAACGAGCCTGTGGCTCACTTGATGGTAAGTGATTACCATCGCTTCGGGAACACAGAGAAGTTACCTAAATTTTGTAAAACTAGACTTTTTTAAGACAATAATTTGTAAAACAATAGATTTTTAGCGCAGGTGATTTTTTGAAGGAAACTATTATAATAATTTAGTACTGTTTATATCTTGCACATTGCATCTATTAATAATAATAAACCGAGTTATATAACGTTGTACTTACAGAAAATAAATAAAGACAATCCAAATTCGATAAGTACTAGTGAGCGGCGAAGGAATATGATACAATTTGCGTTCAGGCGTCGCAAATCTAATTCCGTCGCTCCAGCCTCCGGCCTTCAGCGCTCCCTTGTTCATACTACCGAACAATACAATTTTATTTCACTTGAGATGGAGCATTTAGTATAACAAAAGTGAAGCCGGTCTTTGGGGATCCTATTTGAATATTTTTGGTTTGTGAAATTACGTTTATTGTTTGCATTTTATCATATATTTTTACAGATTTTAATGTTTTTTACCGTCTTCGCTTCATTGTTTGGTGTACTGGTTTCAATTATTTAAAACTACTAAAACAGCTATGAAATCCACTCTTTTTTTTCTTTCTTTTTCTTTCACAAGACGTCTTAAAAATAGTGCTTAAAGATCGGTGTTAGGTAGAAGGGCAGTGTCACATTGCAAAGGTTCATGAGCAAAAGTAGCCACTTAAGATCAGGTGTCCCGGTATGGCATCTGATACTAAATTTTACTGTTACTTTACACCTCACAGAAAAAGTAAAAATAATACAATAATAATACATTCTGTAGTAAGTACAAAACTAACATTTCTATTTTATTATCTTCCCTTGATTGATAAAATATATCTCCCACCCCACTATTAGGACCCTAAACACACAACCTAGATATCCAGAAAAAACGGATTGTATCTAGATTACTGTAATCCAACTGAGATTCTTCGAAATTTATTTGTTTTTCCAAACCGTTAGCTCTGGTTGATTTGTAGCTGACTTAGACTATGATATAGACAAAAATAAATACACTTCTTTTTAAAGGGAGGAAATTCCACATCCCAAGCATGTATTTAGGAGTAGAATGAACTTCCGAACTCCGGCTGAGGAGATACATAGACATAGAATACCCTTGGAGTTATGTGGGGCGGCACGACGCGTTACGCAATGCGGCATTCTTTACCAATGTATCTCCACTATACTCTAGTATAACAACAAAATAATAAAAATAGATGGGAAATACTTATCTACCACATAAAAATACAATCCAATTTATAGAAAGAGCTCTCTTTTGTGGAAGAAAAATACAAAAACTACAATAGACTACATTTTATGAAATCATCAAACTATCCAGGACACTCGGAAGATATAAAATAACATATAAAAGTGTTAACGATCTCCGGAGACGGTTTATTAACATTATGATGGAACTTAAACTTATATTACGGTATGAAGAAGGCAGCCATTATTACCGCAGAGATACACGATTGTACTGTTCACTATAAAATGAAAGAAAAAATAATCTTAAAAACGTAATAAAACGAATTATGAAAGTAAGTAATATTTAATACATCATTAAAAATTAATTCATAAATCTACAAATATTGTTAAATTTTCAAACAAATTCATACACAAAAGTAAATAAAAAGAAGTAGCTATCATGAAGAAATATTGATAAAAAGGTCATTTTGAACAGATATACTCTTATTTTTCATTAATTAGTAACACTTTTTTAGTATTCACTAATTGCATTTTACTTCTGGATTATTAAACCAGTAGTACCCTCAATGTACTTTATTAGTTTTAAATATAATTACACTGTGTAAATTACATAATTATTATTTCATAAATATTATCCTCAACTTATCATCGCTCCACTTTATTCCTCAACTTATTTATTTACACAAAATTTTCATAATATCAAAAACTAATTAGAACTATGAGCTTCATCAAATTCCCCTAAGAGTAGATCTCCAGGAACGTGCGATGGAATCGTCTGATGGAGTTCATCATGTGTTGGAACTCAGCCCTCGGATGTAGAATGGTGGTTCTGAAGTGGAAGGTTCCTGCACGCTGACCGAACCCTGTGCCCGGGATCACGCACACTCCTGGAAGCAGATGATTAACCATACTTATGTGCTATGTATGTATGAGTCACATTAGATAACAGACCCATTAGACAGTCGTGGTGGCCGAGTGGTTGAAGCGCTTGCGTTCCGTACGAGAGGTCGCAGGTTCAAAACCGGCCGGCTTGTACCTCTAAATCTTAATATGAAAAAGATTTATGTGCAATTTTTCACAACACCACTGTCTAAAAACGGTGAAGGAAAACATCGTGAGGAAACCTGCATGTCGGAAAAGGGTTCTAAAAATCGTTTGAAGATATGTGAAGCGATATGGCAAGCGTGCTGGACTATGCCTAACCCCTCTTCGGAGGAGACCTGAGCTCAGCAGTGGGCAGTAATGGGTTGTTACAGTACAGTACAGTACAGATAACAGACCCTATGGCCTGATGTGATAGTAATTGGATACCTTCGTTTATAATGCCTTGTCATAGAGGGACATCACCTAAAGAAAACCTCGTTTAAAGTGGGACATATCATAGAGCTGCAACAACACCAAGGACGGGAGTTAATAACCTTATGAACCTCTGCAACATCAGAAGACACTGTTTTTCAAGAACGTTGTTCTTCGTTTTCTTGACTTGAAATTTTCCTCAATTTCACTGTATTTCCACTATTGCTACGTATTTTTCTATCCTTACCCTTTTAGTCAGTCATAATTAAATATATTGATAATTTTAACTTGGTTTCTTATTGGTTATACCTACCAGTTTCCTCGACCAGTTTAATACAGTAGAACTCGTCGGGACTCATGTTCAGTTTCTCGGCTTCTAATTGAGCTTTTACTGGAATTTCTATGCGAGGATACGCGAACATTGAACCCTGGAACATAGAATTTTCATATGATATTCCTAATAAGAAGTATATAAAATGTATCAATAAAAAATAATAAAGACGGTACGAAATGAACATTGATGCTGATGGCTTATCATCAAGAAGTTCTAAGTCTATATATCGTTATGAACGTATAAAGACTTTTTTCAGACGAGGATCGAAGAAAATCTTTAATCACTTTCTTTTTCTTTTTTCTGTTTTTCTTATTGTTATGTAATTGTAATCTTGTTTTCGTCACAAATAAACGATATCTATGTCTATGTCTTTGCCATGAGCGCTTAGCTCACCGTGGTGGTCGTCAGCTCGTCAGCTGATGGGAACAAATGCGATGGGGTTACTACTTACTTCGATAGGATTACAGGAGTAACCAGGAATAGAGTTGAAGGTGTTGTAGGCAGCATTAGACCGCTCTCTCAACACTTGGTGAATGTTCCTGATCTCTTCACTGAACTGTTTGTACGAGGGTTCCCCGGGAGATGGAGTCTTCATCTGTGAAGTATAATTATTGAAATGAGAAGAATTGGGGGGACTGAAGGTATTTGTGATGATAGCAGTCAGCTCATGTTTAGACTATTCGATAGAAACGACAAAGAAAACTCGATATGGAAACCTGCATATTGAAGAATGATTTCCAAAATCTCTTGAGTAAATCTGCACATTAGAGAAGGATTACACACAGTCACAGCATTCAATTAGACGTACCTACACAAACTCCGGATGAACCCAAATAATAACGAGTATTGTCTTTGAAACACTGGGAGCATTGGAAATAAGGAGAGGTGATTTCAGGAGTTGACATCTTGTAGCTGAAAAAAATGCTGATGACAGTACAAGTCTTCTTAACGTGACAACTCACCACACAATCCAAGATGCACTGTCCCAGCACCGAAGGGCACTGCATCACCGACCTCATGGTGTTGAATGTCTTCTGCACGGAGGGCTGGAGACGGAGCAACTCCACGTAGCCGGACCTCAGCCCGCACTCCGCCGCCCAGCCCTTGGAGGTTGTCTGGAAACTAGCTAACTCCATCTCAGAGTATGGAGCTCCCATTTCAAACATCACCTGCGGGATTTGTTCTTTAAATTACGTTGAAAAGCAATCTTCTTCTTAAGGAGCTCTCAGTGGTCTGGAACCGTCAGCCGTCTAAAAACTTCTAAGTTCCTTGGTTCCCTTGGTACATAAGTTTGGTGGTAATGTAAATTGAAGTCTATTGGGTTGCCTAGGCGTTAATTGTAAATCTATATTACATTTGTCTTACCTTTTTAAACGAGTGGAATGGTTTGCTGACAATGTTTTCCTGGTAGACCTCGTCAGCCAGGATGAACAGGTTACGTTCGTACGCGAACTTTATAATCTGTTCAATATTATCACGAGACAACACCTGTGGACAAAGGTTTAGCACTTATTTTTATTTTATTTTTGTTTATACTCCCGAAATGAGGGTGACTATGTGATCAGGTCATCTCAAGTGGCCCGTTGGCTCGTCCGCCTACATAGCAATAAAAAAAAGAGTATGAATCATGAAGTGACTGTTTCGATAGCTTCTTAAATAGAAATGACTTAAGTTGAAGTATATTTCTATGTCTAAATGTGAAAAAGATTTATGTGCAATTTTTCACAACACCACTGGCTAAAAACGGTGAAGGAAAACATCGTGAGGAAACCTGCATGTCAGAAAAGAATTCTAAAAATCCTTTGAAGATATGTGAAGTCCCCAATCCGCACTGGGCAAGCGTGGTGGACTATGCCTAATCCCTCTCCTGAGGAGACCTGAGCCCAACAGTGGGCAGTAATGGGTTGGTACAGACAGACAGATATTTCTATGTGTAACTTATTCAAGTATTTGGAAGGTAGAGAGAGAGAAACAGCATTAGAATTTAGAACTAACTTGTCCTGTCGGATTCCCAGGGTTGATGACAACAATAGCCCTCACGTTACTGTCAACACTGGCTTCACGCCAACTCCTCTCCAACTCCGAAACCTGCAGAGCCCAGCTGTGAGACTCGTCCAGGAAATACTCCACCTGCTTCAGACCCAACTCAGAGAGAGTACCAGAAAATAATGGGTATTGAGGAACTGGGACCATTACCGCTGAAATGGATAATTACAATTTGAGATTCTGATTTCTTGTCTTTATAAGTTTATAATTAAATTTGTTTTAAAGCACGTGTTTGATTATTTCATTGTATTATGTTTCTATATACTAGGTAGTCAAAGTGGGGGCGGCGCGACGGGAAAGAGTGCCGATGGCTTAACGCGTCGCTTCGTCCCTCATAACCCCGTGCTGGGTTCTGGCCTAAGCCGGGGTTCGGACGCTGAGTGTGCGTGGTTGGAGGTTTTAGTGCGGTTCAACTCCCACATACCCCACCCGCCCCGCGGGTGATCCGGTGATTTCCTCCAACTAAAAAAAAAAAAAAGTAAAGGTAGTCAAAGTGACTTGTCGTTCTACAGACGAGGCTTGAAAACAGTCCTAATCTGAATCAACCAGGCCTTTGCCTGGTCGGTCTACCTGAACGTTAGAACCAAAAATATTCAAATAGTTTTAGTTCATTATCAAAACAAAACACCAGTATCATAGTAATTTGGTGCACACCAGAAGGTTTTCCACCGACATCTTCAACGAACAAGGTAAGGACTGATTTGATGACGTCAGAGGCTCCAGAACCGAGGTAGATATCATCGGGGTTGGAAGGTACTCCATCTCTGTTGGTTATGTACTGAGCGACGCGAGACCTCACTATGTAGAGGCCGTTGGAAGGAGAATATGAACCAACAGATCCCTTCCTGAAAGAAAAAATCCTTTTAGATTCGTCTGCGTTACAAATGTAACCAGCAAGAGTTTTAATTGAGAACTTCTTAGATTTCTACTTATCGAAAACTTACAGAAAATCTTGTGTACAAAATGGAATTATTGTGTTGCTAAAAATGAAGAACTGTGGAACCGATTTGGCTAATTAGTCTTACGATAATTCAATATTAATTTTATAATTCAATGGTTTACTTTTCATGTGACATGTTTTTTAATTATAAATTATTTTTCTTCTTTGTACTTAGTGTAACTTTAAATTCCGATGTTACTATCTATTAGCATGCTGTTTGTACCTATTATTTAAGTGCCATTTACTCATGTGTACTTTGATTGCTTCTCTATTTGTATGTGTTTTGGTGTTACTTTGTTGGTACAACTTAATAAATAAATAAATAAATATTCGTAGAGATCCACGAAACATTTATATAATGAAAAGATAACGGGAACAATCTTTTTTATTTTTTCTAATATGACGCAGACAAAGCCAAAGATCAAGTGCAAGAAAAAACCCTTAATGTACTTACATGCAGTCTCCTAGTAACTCCTTTGCTCTCTCTTTCACATCCTGGGGGAAGTCTGATGATAAGATCAGCTCGGGAAATGATACTAATGCTAAAACCTGAAATAAACGGCCAGTTAACGCTTAACTATAACACAAACGAATACCTTGAAATGTTAATGTTTTTTTAAATGTGTAGTATACATAATAAGATAAGATAAAATTAATCGAAAAGTCTTGAAAAAGACTGTTTTATAACCTAAAATAAAACACTTTTAAATCAAGTAAATCAACTTTGAAATTATGATCTATTCATTACTGTATAATGCTTTTTTCAAACGCTATTCTATTGGATGATTTATAAATGCAAGAAACTTTTCTTTAATTATTGTGAAAAGAGACCAAACTAATTTCCTACTTCAGTTTAGTAGATTACGTCATTGATTTCAATTTCGTTGTATATGTCCTGCTCACACCTGTTACAAAATCAGATGCATTTAGCAACACTATTGACTTTCATCATTAAGGCTTTTAACTTCACATTAATATGTTCAAACTATCTTCTAAATGGTCATTTAGGTCACGTCATTAGGTGCTGACGGAAGACCAGCGTCGTAGTTCCGTTTTTTCGATGCTGTCGACATTGCTGAGTCGGTAGCCGTTTCCTAGCAATGTCATTTAATTATAGTTTAGTGTAAGTGTTTTATAATTGTTTGGAATAAAGATTTATTATATTCTATATGCCATACATTAGTACCATTACAAGAATGCAAAATTATATTGTTAATAATTTTGTTATACGTAAAATCGGAGTAGAAATTTGTTCCATAAACAAACTTGTGATGATTTTGTCAAAGACAGTTATTGCAGGGCGTGAATCGTTGCATAAGTAGCACTTTTGTATATTAATACTATTTGTGAAAACATAATAATAGCATAGCATAGCATAGCAACGATGATGACGGTGACTTCCTATTTGTATTTTTTACTTGCAGTTGCCCGCGTCGTACCCTATATAACCCTATACAGAAACTATTGTAGATTTTTCCCGGCAATCATCGAATCTTTATTGCCATAAAAACATCCATTGAACATCGACAAACATTAAAAAAAAAGAATTGGCCAAAAAAATCCCCGGGCATCGGGTATTTTCCCCACGCAGGCGATGTTGGACCTAATATTAACATTATTATTTTTTTTTTTTTTATTATCACGTAGGCAGACGAGCTAACGGCCCACCTGATCGTAAGCGGTTACCGTCACTCATGGACCTCTGCATTTCCAGAATAATGTGGGGATAGAATTGAAAAGCCGAGAACCAATACGGAAACTTTATTCCACACCAAACGAATTATGTAATACATAAAAATAATAAACTTCTTCTTAACACAACGTTCATCTTCCGCGTCTTTTATTCATCTCTTTTATCTGTCATCCCTTTCACTCTGCTTCGTCCAAAAAAACATCTTTAAAAACATCGTTCGTTCAGAAACTATCATTCTCACATTAATAAATCATATTCTTACTTTATTCAATGCTTATAATAAATATGAACTAACCTGTCTGATGAAAGTGATAGGTTTCTGTCCAAGAGCCTGTGAGTCCCCGGTGTTCGCTCGCACCACGCGGTCAAAAGGTTTCAGCACTCCCTGGTACATAACATATTATATAATTCATTAATACATTGTTATTTCTTCTCGTTTCATTGAACAGCGCAAACTTTAGACGGGCCGCAACGGAACTGACTAATGGTTAACATTATTTCATAGAAAGTGTATACGAGATATAAAAGTCGTGGTGGCCGAGTGGTCGTACGGGAGGTCGCGGGTTCCAATCTTGCCGGCTTGTACCTCTAAATCTAAATGTCAAAAAAATTATGTGCAATTTTTCACAACACCACTGGCTATAAACGGTGAAGGAAAACATCGTGAGGAAACCTGCATATCGGAGAAGGATTCTAAAAATCCTTTGAAGACCCCAATCCGCACTGGGCAAGCGTGGTGGACTATGCCTAATCCCTCTTCTGAGGAGACCTAAGCCCACCAATGGGTAGTAATAGGTTGGTACAAAAGTATGCGAGGCTCGGCCGTTGATTTGGGGGAGGCCTATGTCCATCTGTGGGGTGATAATGATGAATGCGAGACGGGTTTGAACGGCTAGTGTGCACATTTCTTAAGCAATACATTTCGCTCTATATAGTTTACCAAATATTACAAGATAAAGTTAAGTTCGACTCTTAAATTGTTAGTAATGTTGCTGTTTTTAAGGGCACACATGCACTTTCGGTTTTTGCTTCATTGTGGTCAAAAAACTATAAAACCTACCGATCCAATCATTATCGCTCCGGATATAACTCAATCAATGTATGTCACGAATCAAGGCAATAATAATGATCATTACTAACAATAAACACGATATTTTGATTACTATCAATAATTGATCGTAAACAGTAATTAATATAGCTGCGTTACGCGTGTGCCCTTTGATAAACCGGAGATGTTTGTGCAGAACTTATGTCTGATAAAGGGTCTGGGACGAGGACTCATTGACATCTTGTAAGTCAAGGGTAATGTTCAGATAATTACAAGAATGTGTATATTACTACTGTATGTAGGTATTTGCGCGACGGTAAAACGTAGTGTGTAACGTGTCTTGCCGTCTCGCATAACCCCATGCTGGATTTTAGTATCAGCCGGGGTTCAAACGCTAAAGTAAACTATGACTAGGCTTTCGTGACGCATGAAAAGGTTTCTGAGATTAGCGCATACTTTTCGAAAGGGGATTAGACGGAAATTCTTATGAAAAAGTTGTCACGACACTTTTTCTGTTTTAGATGATTATCGCTAGATGGCGCTGTGATTAAAATCTTTTAAAACAATTCCTTATTTAGTTTTATATGATTAATGCTAGATGGCGCTGTGATCAAAATATTTTCTCTCTCAAGAAAATAAAATTTTATTACAATTCCCTCACTAATTAATCGAAAGGAACTTCGTTCCATCCGGGTGCCCCTTGACACCTCTCAAGTTTTTTTTTTTTAATATTGGTTGTGTAGGCAGGTTATAACAATAGCAGATTTATAATAGAAATAATCACAATGCAAACATTGCATAGTTTACCTACTTAATATAAAATTTAGAAAACGATGCAAACAACTAACTTTAAATAACATATCGACAAAATACCAACTCCAATCTTCGAAATAGAACTATGTATATACCTACATATTTTGTAAATATAAGCTAGAAAATGTAAGGTTTTCGTGTAGTTGTACAAATCTCCGTAGATTGAAGCTCGGTGCTCAATGAAGTTTGAAAATTGTAAGTTGAGAGGTCGCAGTCGAGACGGCCACCCTCGGGGTTACCGTCGCGCAGGGTTGCCAGTGGACTACTTTATATTTTGAAACTAAAAAGAAAATTGGACATTGTTGTGGCAATAATCAAAGCGTGTGGCCAATTTCACTGTCTTTATGGGTGGAAAAATATTCCCTGAAATTATAATATGTCATGTCCGTCCGTCTAAGGTTCTATAAAATCATTATTGCTAGAATGTTGAGATTTGTACGAAAAAATATTTAATTATGCAGAAAAACTGGTTGAATAAGCTTGTGTCTTTCTTCGCGTATCCTATTAACTGTATTAAAATATTTAAAAAGTTTGCTAGTGTATTCAGCGATTTTCCGGAAAATGTATAGCAGTACAAATCCACAATTATTGAAAATCTAAATAAAATACGCTTTTTAATTATTACTCATGACAGATCAACTTATAAATCCAAAACCCAATTTTTCATGGTCTATTTATCCTATTTCCGTTCAAAACCTTGCAACCCAGTGTATACGACAGAAACTGCATTACGCTTGTCCCCGGGGGGTGAATGAGGGGGGTGGGACGCAGGGGAAGGGGGTAGGGAGGCTGTGTTACCGGATATTTGCATGCCTCCTACAAGCGTTTTGTTTGCATTTACATTTTATTGTATACACTACGACGCTGAATTTGAAACTTAACTGTTGAATAAGTGTTTCGTTCAAATTGTATAGATTTAACCTAACCTATCTGTATTTAAAGTTAAAATAACAACAGAGAGGTCGTCCTGATGCTGATGTGTGTTCTTGAGAGCAAATTAACTCTATTTAAGCAAACTAAAACAAAATTTACACATTTTTATTGGAACGAAGTTCCTTATGGCGCGTTATCGAAAGGGGGCCAGACGGAAATTCTTATGAAAAAGTTGTCACGACACTTTTTTTGTTTTAAATGATTATCGCTAGATGGCGCTGTGATTAAAATCTTTTAAAACAATTCCTTGTTTTGTTTTATATGATTAATACTAGATGTCGCTGTGATCAAAATATTTTATTATTTATTAGCTATATATTAGTTTTAAACTAACTAATTATTATAACTTAAAAAAATAAAATTTCATTACAATTCCCTCACTAATTAATCCAAAAGGAACTTCGTTCCATCCGGGTGTCCCTTGACACCTCTCAAGTTTTTTTTTAATTTCGTAGTTTCGAAGGAATTAAATCCTCCCCTTTAATATGATATTTTTTCCTGCTTCATATACGTGATCGTTCGCATTCAGAGACTATTATGCTTAAAACGCAATGACCTATCCAAGCCATTATTATATTAAGTTGCATTTTGATCCTTAGGTTCTTCGAATTGTTTAAACAACGTGTAAATAAAGGAGTTAAGCCCAGCAGTGGGACTCTGTTAATTAATACTGCAAAATTATTCTTTCAGAAGTTATCAGTAACTATAGCCATAGTTTTTTAGTCACAGTTTACCGGTTAAGTTATTATAATATGCCTTCGATGTAATTACATCAAAACAAGTTTTTATAAAAACTTTTACGTAGCCTACGAGTATAACACTCACAAATCACGTTGCTTTCTATTAATAAAGAATTTTCGAAATCGGTTTGGTAGTTCCAAAGATTACCTATATTAAAGATTACGTCTCAAACATTACCTTTTTATAATATGTATATAGGGTGGGCAATCTAACGTTTGCATTTTGAATACTGCTTATTTAGAGAATGACAGCTCAAATGTCATTCAATTTGTGTTCATAATTTAGTTAAAGGTTTGACATTTACGAAATGGGACGCTATACGCTTGTTGGTGCCCTTTATAAATAAATAAATAAATAAATAAATAAATATTGAAAGTTACTTCCAAAGTGGTGAGTCTTCAGTCCAAACTGTAAGAAATGACGTGTGTGTGTGTCAGATGAAGCCCATTATGACCTCGGAAGCTATGTCAATAAGCAAAATTGTCGCATCTGGTGGTCGGAAAATGCACACGTCACCATTGAGAAGCCAATGCACCCACAAAGAGTTACGGTTTATTGTGGGTTTTGGTCCGGCGACATCATTGGAAAATGAGCAAGGAGCCGCCGTTACGGTCGGTCAATGGCGAGCGTTACCGTCACATTACCGTGCCATGCTCAACGAATTTTGTTTCCAGAAGTTGAAGAGTATGACATGGACGACATTTGGTTTCAACAGGATGGCGCAACATGCCACACAGCCAACATGACAGTCGAACTTTTGAAAAATGCAAACTTTTTATGGCCCACCCCTTATTATACTCTATAGTATGATGATATGAATTACATACACATTATTTTCCTGTTTATTATTACGATATATGATAGTAATTGCATCAGAACAATCAATGAAAGATCACAGTTCAAAGCAAATTACAGTTTACTAGATCAGGTTCAAGATAACAGGGATTTTCCTTGACTCATACATAATACTTACTATCTATTCATTATAATATTTATTCAATAGATTGTGTACATAATACTATCACTATATTACATTATTTATTGAATAGTTTATATATATTGGATTCTGAGTGTTGATAATTAGTGCATTGATATAATAATGGATAGCTCTAAAGTTTTGTAGTGCAATATTCTTACATTAACACAGATTAGGATAACCAGATTACAATATGAAAAGGTTTAAAAACATTAGGAAAATCTGCAAAATGGTACACCTGAAAAGTTAGAAAAATATTAACTATTGTGTATCTGGTTATATTTGGTCGTAACTGATATGATATTTATATTCCAGAGTAAGAGTTGCTCTGCTCCTTTCTAAAAAAACTTGAGAGGTGTCAAGGACACCCGGATGGAACGAAGTCCCTTTCGATTAATTAGTGAGGGAATTGTAATAAAATTTTATTTTTTTCAGTTATAATAATTACTTAGTTTAAAACGTCTGTCTCTCTCTCTCTTTTCTCTTTCAATAGATTATTATAACTTAAATAAAATATTTTGATCGCAGCGCCATCTAGCGATAATCATCTAAAACATAAAAAGTGTGCCAACTTTTTCCGTCTAACTTCGTTCCAAAAATGACCTGTATACGTATCTTATTTCATTGTACATTTTTCTGAAACTTTGAGACCGGTAGGACAGACTCTACAGTAAGAAGTATAGATTCTCATATTTAAAAAAATAACTACTCAGGTTATATCAGATTATTTTTCTATCTATATTCTTCCTTACAACGTTACAATAGTGAAATAATCTCACAATAAACCTATAAGATTCCGGCAGTATCTCCGAGCGCCACAATCCGCACACAATAAAAAACTTTAGTTGTATAATATCGTAAATTCGTGGAACGATCGTCATATAATAGTGAAGAGAAGCAATAAAAACATATTTCTACCCCCAAAGAACGGATGAATACTTGAGTACTAAGATGTGTGGTACAGCGATTGTGGAGAAACAGGATGTGGCATCTATGTGAAATGTTTGTTATTATCATTTTAAACGAAACGTTTTTAAGTAAAAAGAGTCTTATATTACCTAGATATAGATTTTATGTTTAAATTGCCTGTTTCTTTTATTGCATACTAGATGACCCGCGCAACTTCGTCTGCGTTACAAAGGGGTTCAAAAATTGTAGCCCATATAGGCACGCGCCGCCCGGCGCAAACAACTACGACACTGCATTTTAAATTTGTTATATCTTCGGTAATATTCACTTAAATTACATGCTGTAAAAAGCATATTGATCTATAATAAATGCACAATTTATTTAAGGTACTTAATTGGATAAGGATTAATGCTGTATTGTTTAAAATCACTTCGTAAATAACCATTTTTTAGTAAAGAATAAAAATGGTTATGCTGGGTTATCCCTAAGAGATAGACATATACCATCGCGGACTTTTTTGTTGAACTTTTTAAGGTGAACAATACTGTAGTACATTATTTTGGTCTATCTCGTAGGGTTCAGCAAGCGTTTGCAATATAAGCGCAAAAAATGTGCTTATTTACGTCATCACATTAGAAACCTTTAAATTTATCAGTGTTTCTCTACTATATTATGCATTTATTATACATACAAACCTTCCTTAAGAATCACTCTATCTATTAAAAAAAACCGCATCAAAATCCGTTGCGTAGTTTTAGAGATCTAAGCATACATACAGACATACAGTGAAAGCGACTTTGTTTTATACTATGTATTGATAAATGAGTCTACAGTGCATCTGAAAGTAAGTGGTTTCCGCCGCTCAAGAGCCTCTGCAAGGTCAGGGGAGCCATTACCCATCATCTTAACTACACGAAGCTACATAGAAATTATTTGCAACGTTCCTGTCACATTTAAAATCATCAACAGAAAATCAAGGGTGGAGGGACAGGTCATAGCACTCGGGAAACAAAAAATAATTGTGATATCCACAGCATCAGTGGTGAATGTTTTGATAAAAACAGACGTAATATAAATGATTTACATGCATGTTTGTCGGCGCTCGGCCTTGTAGGCTGTTGTGTTAACGGGAACGGGGTAACTCGTGTTTACTAGCTAAGATGTTCTCGTTACAACCAATGATTTCGCACGATACTATTTAAGGTTCAGAAGGGTTATTCGACTAAGATTCGATAACTTCTCGAAGAGATCTATAATCTAAACTAGTATTTTAATCTTAAAGGTTTGTTTTTTTTTAACGCGCTAATCTCAGAAATTACAGTATTGGAAAGAGTATTTTTCGTGGAAGGCCTATTTCCTAACCTATTTCAAAATTAATGTATTCGTACGAAAAGTCCAATAATATAACCCAAAGTGTAAGAAAAAGACACGAAAAAATAAAAGGTAAAACTGCTGTGTGTGGCGCAAACAAAATTACGCAGATCAGTTTTCGTTACATTAACTTTATGTGCATTGTAATGGTAAGTCATAGCCCATAGGGCCTCAATCATGCATTGTCATTGCAAAGTGAGGGATAGTAATCATTTACAAAATAGGTTAGGGCGTTTAGGACGAATAGGTTAGGTCGTTTATATGTCTCGTAATAAAAGTCTTAATGCAAAGTAAGATCGAGCAAATGGATCACCTAATGAGATGCGGTTGCGTATGTAGAAAAAAAGCTATCCGAGGCATATAACTGAAAGTAAGAAGTCTGAAAATTAGAAAATCAATAAATTATCAAGATTTAGTTTTTAGTTACTACTTTAGGCTAGTTTGGTTAAAAATTATTGCACAGCAAAGGGCAAATAAACTGTATTGGGTACTACTTTTTTGTAATTAAATAGAAGCTGTTATATAAATAATTAGTAACGATTTAATATATCTACTAATCATTTGATGAAAATAAATTATTTTCAAAAAAAATAATCCGTTCACATACGTAACACTACATCGAAGACACTACAACTAAACCACTTACCATCGGATAGGCAGTAGGCCTCAACACTGTCGTCTGTTACTCACCTTAACTAACTCTCTCTCAATCTGTATCGCCCTCTGCAGGATAGGTCCACGGACCGCATACTGAATGTTCAGTAGATTCTGATTCATATTCTCTTTAGTCAAACACTTTTCTAACTTCATTTTGAATTATTAAATTTAAATAAATTATAATAATTTCTATAATATCCCGCGTGCGATGCGTTCGTTAGTTTTACTGTATCGAGATGCGTAAACGCACTGAAATTGGTTGACAGATCGTGTTGTTTATAAGCGATTTATGATGCCAGAGCTCTTGAGATGGAGAAATGCAATCTATGATTAATACGCATAGAATTAATACGTAATATTGAAGAAGGAAAATCTTTAGTTAAATGAGAGTATGTAGCTGTGAATTGTAGATTTCTCTATGATTTTATACTTAGTGCTGAATTTTTTGTAGTGCCAACTTGCCACTTACAATCAAGCGGCCCGTTTACTCGTCTGCCTCCATGGTAAAACTGAAAACAATTGAAGAATACAACATAAAAGATGTTTTTGAAGAAAATATTAGTTTTCGAAAGCGGTGGAAAAAGTTAATAAATTTAATAATTAATAAATTTTATGACAAATAATTCTTCCTCATTGCCCTCCGAAGCTTGTCCATCTTCAAACCAAGTTTAAAGTTCCTTTATGGAAAGCGTTTCAACCTTTTTGTTTTTTTTTAATTTATGAACTTACCGTCAAGGAAATTTGGTGGAAAACTAGAAGAAATAGCCTATATATCATCATTCATGAGTGACGGTGACCACTTACCACTTACCGTTAGTTATTTACAGTTAGACCGTATGCTCGTTTACCTAAATTTTCTATATAAAAATAAAAAATTGATGATCGATGATGTTAAATAAACCCTATGAAATTGTAGGTATAACCACGACCGGAATGACTGTTTCTATTTCATTATTGTGTTGTAGGTAATTAAGTATCAAGTAAGGTCAGAAACTCACTATAAGGAAATCTTTAACAGCTAAGGGAAGAACCTCTTTAATGATAAGACTTTGTTTATACCTATCTGCTTGTATATAGTAGTATCTATTCCATTATAAATATTATTGTAAGATCTTGTATTCTTACAGTACAGGTAGGAGGGTCAACGGGCCACCTGATCGGGCGTGATTACCGTCGCTTATGAACTTCTGCTTGAAGAAGGACAAGTGTATTTAGATCAATAACGAGGAGGTTCAGTTTCATCGTCATCGGTCTTTATATGTCTATAAAAGCTACCACCAGTTCGGACACAAAAAATAATAATTATAGCCACCGTCCTGAAGAAAACTGGCAAGAAACTTAGCGGGCATGTCTTTTTTTGTATTATTATTATGAGCATTATCATTTTTATAAATATTTTAACAATATTATACAAAAGATGAAATAGACAAAATATAAAAAAAAACGATTATTATAATGAAACGACCTTGGCGAGCAACTCATTCCCACTTTGTGCAATCGTCCAAGTAATCATTGACCTTTTAGTAGGCTTTCTTGCACAGACGTTCTTTAATAGTTTTCTTAAACTTATGTATAGGTAAGTATGTGGGAGTCGACCCGCACTAAAACCTCCCGGTCACGGTCTGCGTCTGACCCCGGTTGAGGACCTCGAGATTGTGCGGAATGACTGGACAAGTTGCACACCAAGGCTTTACGCCGCTTTACAAGCACATCGATTACCCCCGATTAAAATATCTAATTGTATTTGATGTTTACAGGTAGATAATAATATGAATTATTAAATTATGTCACAACACGTAATCAAGTTAAAGTTATTGAACTTGCAGATAACATGCTCTTAGAAACCGTTCGTCATTGATAACAGAAGGGAGTTCCCGAATACAACTACAATATTGATTATTTAGTTAGGTATAGGTAAACTATATTTAGACTTAATATATTTTATTTTACAACCATAAAACTATTTTTAGTTAAAGAAATTTTAATGCTATAGAACTTACGTTTTAAACTTCATATGTTAAATTTTTTTTATAAGGGGTGGGCCATATAAAGTTTGAATTTTTTCATTTTTCGACTGTCATGTTGGCTGTATGGCATGTTTCGCCATCTTATTGAAACCAAATGTCGTCCATGTCATACTCTTCAACTTTTGGAAACAAAAATTCGTTGAGCATGGCACGGTAATGTGACGGTAACGCTCGCCATTGACCGTAACGGCGGCTCCTTGCTCATTTTCGAATGATGGCGCCGGACCAAAACCCACACCAAACCGTAACTCTTTGTGGGTGCATTGGCTTCTCAATGGTGACGTGTGGATTTTCCGAGCCCCAGATGCGACAATTTTGCTTATTGATATAGGCCAATCATTTTTATGAATTTTTTTTTTCACATTTCTTACAGTTTGGACTGAAGAAACACCACTTTGGAAGTAACTTTTCAATATTTCCCAATTTTGTTCAAGCGTATAGCGTCCCATTTCGTAAATGTCAAACCTTTAACTAAATTATGAACACAAATTGAATGACATTTGAGCTGTCATTCTCTACATAAACAGTAGTTCAAAATGCAAACGTTAGATCACCCACCCTATATTTACTTATACAATTTTAGCAACCAGTGGCGAAGTGTCAATTTCCTAGAGAAAGAAGCCGATATAAGAAATTCTTACAATAATAGTTATAGAGAAAGTTCTTTGCGCTATCTCTCTTTAGTCTATGTATATAGAAGGGGAACCCGACAGAAATGGGGTTGTATAGAGTCACCAGAGTACCTGCTGAAATCGAGATTTTGATTCTACTGTAGGGGTTCCAAGGGGTTCCGTTATTACCTTTTGAGGTTAAGAATATGGGTATGAATATTTTGGATCTCATATTAAAATAATAGATTTTATATAATACTAGCTGACTCGCGCAACTTCGTCTGCGCCGAAAAAAAAAATTAGGGGTGGACTACCCCTAACATTTAGGGGATGAAAAATAGATGTTGGCCGATTCTCATAGGTACCGGATAAGCACAAAAAATTTCATCAAAATCGGTCGAGCCGTTTCGGAGGAGTTCAAGTTCGAACACCGTGACACGAGAATTTTATATATTAGATTAACATATACTAAAATAACCTTCTAAATATTTGGGTGTTTTATCTGAATAATCTATGAAACGGTTGACCCGATTTTGATGAGACTTTTTACTACCTAATATCTAATGTACATAATAATATGATACATTAGTACCGTACTTATTTCACGACATTGTACATACTAACTAGTAACTACTAGGTATAAAATAAAACAACATATTTATGAATGTTCTTTATTAACAACAGCATAATTTTCGTTTTGTTTCAAAACTTTCCTAATAGGAATGTTGCCAGACTAACATCAACTTATTGAATACTTAAATTATTAAACCAAATCACGTGGCGAGTTACCTGGCAACACTTACAATGTTACCAGAACAAAAAATGACGAGAATTACAATAAAAATGATATTTAAAAATACTACGAAGTAAAAATGCAAAATAATACATAATTTCGATTATTAAGTAGTATGTGTTCGTTTAACGAAAAAAAAAAAAACAAATATTATAAGATTGTGCAAAACAATATGAATGGCACCATTGACAGACTAGAACATAATATTATTATATCGAAACAAACTTATAAAACAAATAAATATAATAAATATACAATAATATAAAAAAATAAGTTGAGAAGATTTTTCAACACTGGCAATACTAAGTCTTGCATCATTTTGTCTTTACTTACAATTAAAAGTCCTAATTATTATTTCCTCGAATCAATAAACATAAGTTTTTAGATTTTACAACAAAAACGTATCAAAATTAAACAAAAAAAATGATTTTTATAAAACAATATTCGACATGAAATGATTCTTCAAAACATTTTAACTTAAACAATATAATTACAGATAATATCATAATTACACAACTCGTAGAAATCTCATTAAAAATACTATTAATGGTTAAAAAAGTACACACTGTATTTAGTATAAAATGAAGTGAATTAAAATATTTTATTATAAGAAAGATACCAATTTTCAGTTGAGATTTAACCCTTTCTAGATTTTTCATAATTTTTAATTAGAATAATGATTTGTAATTCATCTGTGCGTAAATAATATTGTTATCAATCTTAATTGCGGTAAGTTTTACTTTTGATTGTTTTTTAATTTCTTATTTTAGTTTTGACAAGGTCAACTTTTACTTAAAATTGTAACAATCTAAAAAAAATCTAGCAGGTCTGTGGAAGGGTTAAGTAGCGCAATCATTAATACAAAAAAAAACTTTCGTATAGTTTTGATGGATTTACATCCAGGCCTGGGGGTCAACTCAAAAAAATAAACTGATTTAGATATCGGTTGAAAGCCACGGAATAAAATACAAAAGTAAGGAATTGGGTTCCACGAGAACACAACGAAATTTAACTTTCAGTTTCATATATTTGTACTTATTAGGGATGTTGCGATTGATCATTTTTGGCGAACGCGAATGATGACCTTTCAAACCTAAAGTTCAAGGTTTTTACTGACAAGTCAGTTTTATCTTCCAAAAGTCATTGTAATTTATAGGTATTATAAAATTTAATTAAAAAAGTTGCCTATATTTTACCTATCCTGGATCTACATGGAAGGTACTTGCCTCCCCCCACCAAATAATTGAAACCCCCCCACAAATTATCTTGACAACGAAAGGTCATAGACCCATCGAGTTTGGGCTCATTTTAAAGGGCAGTTAAAGGCCTTTAGTTTGGCTCCATCAGATTCCCTCTACATCCACACAACATAGTCCCTAATTTTTGTCAAAACATTCGCATAACATTCGCATGATTTTTTGCGAATGCGAATATTCGTTACATCCCTAACACCTATGTAAACGTATTACGATATAAGTCGTAAAATACAGCTTTTAAATGTCAAATTGTTCCTTTAAATAACTATTTTCCTATGTACGAGTTGACCCCCTCTATGTCAAATGTCTACGCGTACTGCTTCGTGAAGTTGGTGTGGAAGTCCTTGAAGGTGCGCAGCATGTCGCGCAGCAGGTCTGGCTGCGGGAGGATGGTGGTGCGGAAGTGGTAGGTGCCGGGCTTCTGACCGAACCCACTGCCCGGGACTATGCAGATACCTGGGGATAACAACATGGACTTAGATATATACATTAACTAGCTGCCCTGCGCAACTTCGTCTGCGCCAATCTCAATTAAATGTCAACTATTCGATTTTTTCTCGCTGTAAATACCATCCTTGCACTTCATCGAGAATTTAAAAAAAAAACAATTTCTAAAATAAATATAGCCTAAGTTACTCCTTATAACATAAACTATCAGCCATTGATAGTCAGCCCGTCCGAATCGGTCTAGCCATTCCAGAGATTAGCCAGAACAAACAGACAGTGACCACCTACCCGCTCCATCATCAGACCTTGACATTCATCCTCTACGCAAAGATCTCAACAGGACGCTTCATTAGAGCCTGAACACGATGAGAATAACTTGCTTGATTGCGGAGTTCCCATAGCCACCTACCAGCTCCATCATCAGACCTCGATCAACTGTAAATCTAAACCATTCTCGAATCTCCACGAACACACACAAAAAATTTCATCAAAATCGGTCCAGTCGTTTAGGAGGAGTTCAGTCACATACAGACGAACACAAGAAATATATATTAAGAAGATATTAGATTTTATTCATTTTTACTATAAAATAACGTGTCTTAGTTTGTCAGTTAATAGCTTGATGAAAATCTTTGTATTAATAACTGATCATACTGAAAAAATAATGTATGTCTGAAGTTTACTATCGCTCTATATTTTATTCCCCCTTCCTAGAAGCGTTAAATTTTTTACGTAACACTACTACTATGCAATATTAGTTACTGTCGCTGCGAGCGCGCTCAGTGCTAACCGACGCGCCTTTGAAACAATAATAGGTTTTTAACCCCGACCGCTAACATCAAACATGTGTTACTCATCATTGTTAGTTGCATTTAAAATACCTCTTCAAAAGCATTTTCAACAAGTTCTATAAGGTATCTAATAAACATATTATATTACCTGTTTCCTCTAACAGTTTGAACGCGTAGAATGTGTCCGGAGTCTTTCCTTCTGCTTTAGCGGCTTCTATTGCCTTGGGCGGTAGCTCGAACCGGGGGAACGCGTACATCGCACCCTGGAATTATATTAATATTGATACTAAATAGTTTTACAAAAGATATAGAGATATATTGCTATCTCTGTCTATCTATCTATCTATCTAGAAGCTAGTATCTCTATGAAATAAGTAGCGAGAGAAATTAAGCGACTATTTTTATACAGGGTGTTGTAACTTTAAGAAGGCTTCGTTAAATTGCAATTATATACGCATAATCAGAAAGAATACTTTTTTGCAATTACCTTTGACAACTCTAAATCTTAATTTACAACCAAAAGTTTAGTAGTTCAGTTTAAAGTTTCAATTAAATTATTTCTCAGTTTCGTCTTCTGTCATTATCTTATTGAGAAATAAGGTCGAAGCTCAGTTATGTAATAATGTTAATGTTAACCACTGATGGCGTGGGTCGTAGACTCCGCCTGCAGTGGCCTTGTGTTTTTTATATTGTATTTTGTCGTGACAACGTGTTATAAATTGGTTTGGGGGGTGACACTTCACTTCACTGCGTTACGCTCCGCTCACGTTATGCGCTCACAATAAGAGCGAGTGAGAGGCACGCTTGTTATGTCTGTCTCTCTCGCTCTTAGGCGGGCTAACCATGCCCGAGTTGTTGTCACGTAAAACTTTCGCCCGTATACCGACTTTACAGGCAACCAATTTTTAAATTTTATTTTCTTGTAAATGTTTTTAAAAATACGTGAATAAATTACTTAATCTTTATGAAAGTTTGACTATTCATAAGTCAAGTAATATGTCGAGAAGACTGTTCGTAACAGGATGGTTTCTACTAGTGCTGTACAATTTGGCCGTTTAAACCGGCCACAAAGTTTAACCAGGTTAATTAGTTCAGCAGCCAGCTAATTTTTTGAAATTAACCGGTTAAATTAAATTAACCGGTTAAATTAACTGACTGGCTAACCGGTTAATTTGCAAAAGATTCTTAACATTGAATAAATCATTTATTTTTATTTTTAAAACTTTAATTTTATTTTTATTTTTATTCATATTTTATTTTTTTATTTTTTTAATTTATTTTTATTTTTAAAATTTTTTTTATTTTTATTCATATTTTCAATTTATTTTTATTTTTAAATTTTTTTTTTATATTTAAATTTTTTTTATTTTTAAATTTATTTTTATTTTTATTTTTTTTAAATAATTTTTTTTTAAATAAAAATAAAAAATAAAAATAAAAATAAAATATGAATAAAAATAAAAAATTTAAAAATAAAAATAAATTTAAACAAAAAAAAAATAAAAATAAAAATAAAATTTTTATTTTAATATTAAAATTATAAAAATTAAAAAAAAATTAAAATAAAATAAATTTAAAAATAAAAAAAAAATAAAAATAAAAAAAAATTAAAAATAAAAATAAATTGAAAATATGAATAAAAATAAAAATAAATTTAAAAATAAAAAAAAAATTAAAAATAAAAAAAATTAAAAATAAAAATAAATTTAAAATATGAATAAAAATAAAAATAAATTTAAAAATAAAAATAAATTTAAAATATGAATAAATTCAAAAATAAAAATAAATTTAAAAATATAAAAACATTGAAAAATAAAAACAAATTTAAAAATAAAAATAAAATTAAAGTTTTAAAAATAAAAATAAAAATAAAAATAAATGATTTATTCAATGTTAAGAATCTTTTGCAAATTAACCGGTTAGCCAGTCAGTTAATTTAACCGGTTAATTTATTTTAACCGGTTAATTTCAAAAAATTAGCTGGCTGCTGAACTAATTAACCTGGTTAAACTTTGTGGCCGGTTTAAACGGCCAAATTGTACAGCACTAGTTTCTACATTATTCTTGCTATTATTTTGTATTATTATTGTTGTGTATAAACTACTACAAACCTGCACAACATTACACTTGAATCCCTCCATAGTGTTGAAGGTGTCGACGATCATCTTGGCGCGCTGCTTGAGAGACGACAACACCTGGGTCTTCTCCTGTATGAACAACTCGTAGGACGGCTCGCCTTGTTGCGGGGGACGGGCCTGAGTAGGCAATATAGATTCATTTTATTAAGATAACTCAATTAAAGTATAAGTGTTTCAAAAATTTTCTGCAATTGAAAATATGACTTTACTTAAAAAAAGAAAATAATATATAACTGTGTCAAGTAGCACGAGATTGTGCGCGCCTTAGTTTTACACATCGCCTCGTCACTTATAGATGCCAAAACCGACAGTCGGCTGTCTGAAGCCCGGCAAAATGCCCCTTTTTAGGAAACCAGATCCTGAGGCCTTTGCCCATTGGCAACAGGTTTTTGTGTGAAAAGAAAAGCTCTATTCACGCTCCCCGTCGCCTGCTTCTGCGAGATGGTGGACTAGGACTCGTCGCCACGACGCGCGAGGCCCGGGGCTTCCGGGTGCAACATGTCCGGTCCTACCTGAGTACAGCACACTGCTGCTGCAGTGTGTTGCAGGGACACCACCATTGCTTAATACGGCCGGTGCAGGATCATCGGACGTCGCACGAGACGACGCATATTAAATCCTGATAATTGACCGACTTTCAAAAAGGAGGAGTTACTCATCTCGTCTGTTTTTTTATCTTTGTTCCTCGATAACTTTATTTTCAATGGACCGATTTAAATGATTCTGGTGTCAAATGAAAGGTAAGGGCTGAACTTAGGTCCCATGTTTTTTTTTAAAGATCGAACAAGAACTTTAGGATTTTTAGTTTAAATTATTTTTTTTAACGGATAACATTTTCACGATATGCTATGCGTTTTTGCGTGTAATTCCTTTTTATATGAATCGATTTCGATAATTCTTCTGAGATCTGACTCGTAGTTTTTATGTTATGCTTGAGAAACGGAAGTCGATCGTTTACATTTTTGTACATAAAAATATTACACGTCTTCTATTCTCAAGAAGGGCTCTTTAAGGTAGCGACTCCGTGTACATAGTCACCACACAGTCCACAGCAGCTTGTCCCAGCACGGTGGGGCACAGCATGGCGCTGATACACTTGTACAAGTTAGCTCGCACGTCGGGACACACGCCGCACAGCTCCGCCCAGCCGCCGCGCGCCCCGCACTCGCCCATGTACCTATAATCATTTATAATTATTATATTACTAGCTGACCCGCGCAACTTCGTCTGCGTTACAAAGGGGTTCAAACAGTACTCGCAATGCCGTCGAGTTATAATTTGCGCGGCCCGAAGTGCACCCACATATTCATTACATTTTATACTCGTGATAACTTCTAAACGAAAAGTCCGATTGGAATAAAACAAAAAGTTATTTACTTCTACATTAATACTCGTGATAACATAATACTTAATTTGGATAAGGGTTAATATAACGATACTCATTTAACGTTAAATTCAATCTCGGGACGAAATATTATTTTTATAAACATAAAAGCGGTTATTGTGACTAAACTATGATAGTTAGATATATGCTGTCGCGGACTTTTTTGTTTGTCTTCAAAAGACCTAAAAACCCGTAGTACCTCATTTTGTTATATTGTCAATAGTTTTTGCAGCGTACGCATAAATATTAAATAGGTTTTCGATTATTCACCTTGTGTTACATATTCGATATTTTCACACGGATCCCTATTTTTTTTGAAAATAAAATATAGCCTTCCTCGATAAAAGGACTTTCCAACACTGAAAGAAGTTTTTAAATCGGACCATAAGTTCCTGAGATTAGCATCGTTCAAACAAACTCTTCAGCTTTATAATATTAGTATAGATATAGTAAGGTGTAAACGCCTCGAAGGAGCGCAGTCACGTGACGTCACATATATCGCGCGAGAGAAGGGAGTTGGTGCGGCACAGATCCACTTCTCTACGATCGTTAGACATAGGCGGACGTTGTTACTTATAATATTCGTGTAATTGTTTGTAATTAGTTACTATCATTTTAATGTAATTTAGAATTATTGTTAAAATTGTTAGAATTGCTTTACTTTTTTTTATTTAAAATTTGTGGTCGGTTTATATCTAAGATATACAGGGTGTCCCAAAACTATGCGACATAAACGGCATGTACCCCAAATATTAGAGATAGGATGTTTTGCTGAAAGGAAACATCATTTTATTTTTAAGTTTAATAATACTATATTCACAGATTTTTCGTAGATTGCTTGGTTTGTCTGAAAATCGAGCTAACAAAATCGGCAAAAATCAACACCCTGTATTTTTTTGATGCCAATCGAAAGAACAGTTAATTACGAATAATCTTTGCTAACAAACATAGTATCTTAAACAAAAGGAACAAGATGATAATCGTGATTCAAGATTTTAAATAGGTACCTTATTTTCCACCATTTACTGTGTTTGTCTAACTAATTGTAATAATACATGTACTCACCCCTTGCTGACGGACATGAAGGAGGCCAGCTCCACGCCCTTGTACTGCTCGCCCAGCTCCACTAGTACCTACACACACAGACAAACATTACTTATTATAGCTTTTATACTTATTTACTTATGCACATAAATCTAGTGTACAAAACTTCAAAACAAAAATGGTGTTTAGTGAACTTTAGGTAACCGACGTGTCTACTCAAAATATATTCTACGCTGATTCCAGAGATCAATGAACGCTATCCTGTTGAACAAATTTTAGCAAATTTGCAATAAACTATGACAGTCTGATTGACTATCTGCAAACTTTTAACTTAAATCAACACCAAATATGTTCTTTGTTTTTTTTTAACCATCATGGTTACCATCGCTCATGAACTTCTGCGATGTCAGAGGACACTAGATGATAAGTTATAAGTAAACTACAGGGTTACCAAAAATAAAAGTGGTTCTAAGTTGTATTTCGACAGGTCATTCAACCCATTTCAGCTGAGACAAAGTAACAGATCCACCCTGTATAACATTACCTTCTTGAACGAGTAGAACTTGCTTCCCTCGGCGTACACGTTGTCCTGGTAGACCTCGTCCGCGAATATGAACAGCTTGTGTTTGTGAGCGAACTTTATTATGGACTCGATGTTGTCACGGGTCAGGACCTGCAATAAATCATTACGGATGGTCAGAAAAGATTATTGGAACGAAGTCCCTTATCGCGCGTAGTGAAAGGGGGCTGGACGGAAAAAAATCTTACAAAAAAGCTGTCACGACACTTTTTTTGTTTTAGATGATTATCGCTAGATGGCGCTGTGATCAAAATCTTTTAAAACACTGGAGGAAGATCTCCTTGCGGACGAGGTAGTGTATGGTGGTCAGGCCGAAGCCCGCTGTAGTAGATTTCAGATGTATGTCGTATATATGCGAAGATTCTTGCAAATGTCGTAACCGCGAGTAAGGATCTCGCGCGCTATTATTGGTCGCCACACTAGCATTTCTTCTAAACGTGTGACCAATAATGTGTGTCTAATCTGATCATAGGTTCCAGATTAAATTTTTTTCGGCTATTAAATACTAAGAATCTGGCGACGATCGATGAACACCTGAATGCGATGTCAGTCACAGTACCTGTCCAGTAGGGTTCCCCGGGTTGATGACGACGAGCGCCCTGACGGCGGAGGAGCGACTGGCCTCCGTGAAGGCTCGCTCCAGCTCGGCGTCGTCCAGCCCCCACTGCCGCTCCTCGTCCAGGTAGTAGCCCACCTGGGTCAGGCCGTACTCCGCCAGCGACGCCGAGTACAGCGGGTACTGGGGGATGGGGATCATTACACCTGCGAGGAAAACTTTGCTGTACCGTTTTTAAGAATTATTTCACCGTTCGAAAGCTACATTACACACAGGCTAGATGTGTTTTTGGAAAAAATCTAAAATCCGTACTAAATCTTCAATAATGAAAGCCAAGGTGTGAAAAAAATACCTAATAACTTTCTTACATCGCCTGATCGTAAGTGGTCACTGTCGCTCATGAACCTCTGCAATGTCAGGGGACACTGAAGGGTCATTACCGACCTTGTAGGACTTTCTTCAAACCTCGTATAAAACGGACAGAATATAACTGTTTTTGCCTAATACTATTATTTAATCGTATTTATCAGACAATGGAAGCTATAAAATGAACGCAATACAAACAAAATTGTTACTTTTGCAAATTAAAACTTGAATTGAAAAATTGCGGCAAAAACTTCACAAAAGCCAGTCATACCGGTTTACAGACAAACTCACATATTCATTAATTACTAAATACGTGTAAACTAACACATCCATATCTATTGTCGCACTCAATCTCGTTCACGCTCAAGATACAAAACAATTACATTTTACAGAAGTAAATGTAAAACATATATCTAATACTAATTTCACGATTTGGTTTCCTTTTTTGCGTGTATTTCTTTCATATATGAACCGATTTTGATGATTCTTTTATTTTATGAAGCAGACACATTGGAAATTATTGCATATAAATATATATTGATCTGTCTGGTAGTTTTTGTGTTATGCTTGAGAAATGGAAGTCGGTCGTTTTCATTTTTGTAATAAAAATATTATGAGAGTGCGTGAAAAACTGCAACCGCTTACCACCAAGTGGACCCTAAGCTCGTTTATTTGTCTAGCAATAATAAAATGAAAAATACAATTTTATATTTAGTATTGTTAAACTCTGCATTACTGAGAGTTGTTAAAACACAAAAACGGGGGGGTCCTGGTGTCCTGAAATACAGACTTGCGTCTATTTTAGGCACCAGTCTCCCGCAATCATGAATCGGCAATAATACTTATTACTATACATTTTATTGTAGTGCTAATTTTAATTTTACTAGTGTCTGATGATTCTGTTGTGTGTTTGTGGTGAGAAAAATAGACTATATTCTTTTTTAATTAGTATAAACATATACTTCTGTTTAAACACTATTTCTTGTTCAAGGTGAGACATGTATGCTGTAACGAGACGATCATTACTGTGTGTTCGTCTAATAAACAACTAGTTGTCGACGAAATGTGTTGATTCTAGTTGTTATCGTTATATTTCTAAAGCGTTAAAATATTACTTTTTTCAAACTGTAAGACTAAAAAGTAATTTCAGGTTCGAAACGGGTTTTTACCACGATTTTTATTAAATGAGCGATCTCGAGGTGGGAAATCTTCAATCTACTTCTACTAAAAAAAGTTTGAAGTAGGATAGGTTAAATCCTGTAGCTGAAAGTTAAGTCAGATTAGGTTCATTACAATAATATTAACATCATCATCAACAGCCCTTGACGTACATTGCTAAACATAGGCTCAAACCTAGCCACATCGACCGGTCCTGCACCACTTACATCCAGTAACTTCCTGCAGCCTAGATTATGTTATACTAGCGGGTCTGCGCAACTTCGACTGCGTCACTTTCAATTAAAATGTAGCCTTTGTTTTTTCTCGGGGTTAAAAATTGTATGTGTCAAATTTCATTAAAATGGGTTGGGAAAGAGTTAGTTTAGTAAGAATAAATCGTGACATACCGGTCGGTTTCCCTCTCACATCGTTACAGAAGAGCTGCAGACAGTTCTTGATGGCGTTGGAGGCGCCGGACGATATGAAGATGTCCTCCCAGTGCGCGGGGTGACCGTCGCGGCGCTCGATGTACGCGGCGATGCGGCGACGGATCAGCTCGATGCCGTGCGACGCCGTGTACGAACCCACTGACTTACCACTGGGTACATGATGATTACTCAATTTGTTAAAACAAACTTTTTAATTACAAGCTTTTAAGATCCTATATATCGTACAGCAGTAGAGTGCTAGCTAATACAAGTAACACGAGCTCAAACTCGTTAGGTCTATTACCTTCCGTTGTCAAGGTTATTTAAGAGGGCAGGTTTCCCTTCAAGTAGAACCAGTGTGGGTAAAGTGTAGGTACCTAGTACCTACCAACTTTATAATACCTATAAATTATGATGACATGGAACCTACAGCTAACTTGTCAATAAAAAACCTTTAACTTTTTGTCTAAAAGGTCTTTCGTATTGTAATGTCTAAAAATGGACATTCGCAACATCCCTATTACTAAGGTTCCAACTGCTAAGTGGAAAATGAGGTGATAAAAGAATAACCAATTATTATCAAAGTTAGTTAATTACAAATTAACTACCATCTCAGGTTTCTGGTTTTCACTGCTCAGAACCATTACGGTGGTCACCGCTTTAAATCTTGCATACACACGAGTTACACTAATGGAAGTGAGAGGTAGGTAAATACCTAAATAAATTAAATATTGAGTAGGGGTGTGCGAATATCGTTCGAATCGAATAGAATAATTCGAGTCTTCGAATCATTACAAAATAAAAATTTTACAATCACACAAACAAAAAACACAAAATCTGACATCTAGCCCATTCAAGATATTATCTACAAAATACAAATTCTTGTCCTATTTCCGAAGCATCGTCGTAGTCAAATTCGATACTATTCGAAATTTCGGATTATTCGAAACTTTTCGAATTATTCGAAATTTTTCGAATATTCGTCTAATTTCGAATCGAATATTGATAATCGATTCGGAACGAATAATTCGTAAGTTCGAATTATTCGCACACCCCTAATATTGAGTAATGTTACCCGCAAGCATCTAATATCTCTTGTGCTCTCTGCTTGACATCTGACGGGAAGTCTCCCTTCTGGATCAGTTCAGGGAGCGCCAGACATGCCAACACCTGGAATACAAATACATTCAAGTTTTAATAAGTTCTTTATTATGGTTTTTTTGTCTATGAGTGACAGTAATCATTTACCATTAGATGTTTATGTTGAAAGACAAACGGAAACACTTCTATTTTAAAATCAGTTATCATTTTTTTTGATATCATGTAGTATGATAGTCTCAAAAAGAAAAGTGATTTCGGGTACTATTTCGACAGGTTTTTCTCCCTATTTCAGCTTCTAGGTTACATATCCACCATGTAAATTAAGGTATACTACATACGAGGGTCCCAAGACAAATTATCTTTCCCTCTGGTTCATTGCTCAGAGTCATTACTGTGGTCACCGCTGTAAATCCTGATTGCACAGGAGTAACAATGGTGGGAGTGAAAGGTGGACAAATACCCGAACACAAGGTATACTGAATATAATGTCGCCCTTCCTTCTTCTAATAATAGAGTAATATTTTTATCTTACACATGACCTTACTGTCTATTTCTATGAAATACGGACATCATCAATCATCTATCATCTGAAACGCAACCTTCAAACAATCTCGACTCAATTACTAATGGTACAAAGTCCAAAGTCGGTTGGAGACAATTGACTGAATAATTAGTGTAAATAACCAGCTATTGTTATAGGAATATTATTTTAAATTCCGCTTGACTATTTGTAGAAATATGGCTGAGAACTGTATTTTATATTGAGACTAGATATTTTTTTTAAAGCTAAACTTTTTAAATACAAGGTCTTAAGATCCTGGATATTATGTATCCGTAGTGTTAGCTAATACAAGTAAAACTAGCCCAAACACGACGGGTCTATCTTGTTTAGTGTAAGAGTTCCTATGTGAACCTTCCAAATCCATCATCAGATCAGCTCCATTGTACGCGATATACATCTGCATGCAAAATGTCAGCTCAGTCGGAAACCGAAAAGTTTGTCAAATTTAGCTTGCAAGACTCCACACAAACTTACATAATTACATTCAGTTAAAGTTAATATAACACTATGTACAACAAACTACATAACCCTTGTACGGTATAAAATTAAGAAGATAATAGGAATATTATGAATGAGGTTTAAAATTATGCTTTAAGTATAGTAATATTTATATCTACATCAAGGACATTTCAGAGCACACGTTGACATTGAACCACATAAAACTTTAAGATCTGCAAACTACACTACGTCTGTTTACCAATGTATGACGTCACCAACAACTGCTAAACTAACATTGCTTCGACGAGACGTGTCCGTCATACAAACTAAACAGAGAAGCACGTGACGACCCGCTTGCATCATAGACATTTCTAGACGACGATTTTGCGTTGTTTTATTGTTAGACTATGATGTTATACCTTACATTCTTAGTAACGCTCATTTTGGGGATAATGGCTTTCAATTTACTTTTCTAAAATAATACTTTAATAACCGCGTGCAGAGCAATTAACGATGATACTCATACTAGGTCAGGCCCAATTCTTGCGCATCTAGCACTATTACTATTGTTTTACTTAATATGTAACACGACCTATACTTTTGGGCCTAAATATTGAAAAATAACAGCTTTATTTAATTGCTTGTGTGTATACAAGCATTTTCTCTAGTCATAGGAACCGCTGGGGACCATCTTTTAGTCCATTGATCCAGGAAGCCAATAGGCTGTATAATATCCCTTTGTGACACAAACGAAGTTTCGCGGGTTAGGTAAACATAGCATTCAAAAATCCTCCTACAGCGCAGTTACTCAAAATTCCACACATTTTTCTACAAATAAGTCCCACTCCTGTTAGAAATCTTCCATCGCGGAAAGCTCCGTGACGTAGACGAAGTTCCACGTTTCGCACTAGTGTTAGAACTACCGAAGCCAACAAACAGCAATGGAATCCACCCACACTGGTTTATTTTAGACACACACAAGCACGGTTCAATAACCTGATAACGTCGAGACTTATCATACAAACTTTACATTGTATTACGTCTTGTATTTATCTAATAGTAAGTATATACAAAGTCGATATTCTGTATCTGGGCCAACTGTTTCGTAATTTGCTTAATGGTCGTTGTTACACTATAACCAGTCAAGTAGTATCGGCCTAATATTTTTTGTTCTGTAAAAGTAATAAACGGATATGGGAGAAATCAGTCAATGTGATTTTCGAATTGGCATTTACAATATTCGTAACGTTTTTCAACACAAAAGGGGTTGAAAAACGATTTGAAGCCTGTGTTATTCTGATGTAAAGATAAAATACAACAAACTATAGGTTCTCTTTGTTGGTTTGAACAACATTTAAAATTATAAAGTCACTGATATAACTAGCATTACTATTTAAGTAAACAGTAATTAACTAAACCATAATGAAGTGAGTGAGTTATAAATACCTGTCTGATGAAGGTAATGGGTCGCTGTCCCATAGCGTGAGCATCTCCGATGTTAGCTTTGATTACTCGTTTGAAAGGCTTCTGCGCTCCCTGTAACAAATTATACACATTACATAATTATTTCCATGTTTCAGATACAGAATATAATTCAGAGATCATGCATGTAGTTGTAAGAGTAATTAGAAATGCATCACTCATTTTGTGGGTCTTTTTGGTATGCTTGCGGGACGCAGGAAACGAGAATACTCGATCCGAGCGCGTGATTGGTTATTCAGTCATCCCTAGCTGACGCGACGACGCGATAGGTTGTTCATTCAACCCTCGTTCGCGTGATTGGTTGTTCAGTTGACCCTTGTTGCGTCAGTCTTCCTACGCAAACTTAGAACAAGCTCTGTGACCAAATCTCGCTGAATTATATGCCAATTTCTATGGCATTTAATTCAGCGATCTTCTGTTCAATAAACGCATTGCATGGAAGTTTTTGTAAAATTAAATGTAGGCTTACTGCATATATTCCATAGTCTCAAACAATAACTCACAAACGAACTAAATATAGCTCAGATCTCTTTGTATTTATTTTAATCATTATTATATTTAACTAGTGTTTATCTAACAATTATAATATTATCATGATAACAAATATGGGTTAAATTAACTAAACAAACATGAGGTGTAACTGATGTTATTACTATCTTACCATGTATGTTTATTTTAATTCTTTACCACTGCCATCAAATAGATACTTAATGCACCAATAAAACAACCTTTTTTCGAACTGGTGGTAGCCTTTGGACCACAAGTCTGATCATTAATTAACGTTGAAAATTAAATATTAAATATAATAATGACCACTAAAAACACAACGAAAAAAAAATAAGTGGTCTCTCTTATGTAATACACATACCTAACTAACTGCATTGCGGCAAAACCGTGGTTTATTGCACGATACACGCGATCGATATTTTTATTCCTATAAACTTACTTAATGTAATAAGTATTTAATTATACAACTCTAAAGTGAAAACCGTCGTTTTTTAATCAAGCTAGTCACGGAGACTATTAAGTCTAATTGGAAGAAATATTTCAGTCTTCAAACGAGGCTTGAGGAGGGTCCTTAAAGTTAGGTCGTAGGCAGCGACCCCTCAGTGTCCCCTGACATTGCAGAGGTTCATGAGCGACGGTAGCCAGTTACTATCAGGTGGGCCGTTGGCTCGTCTGCCTACAAGAGAATAAAAAAAAAAAAAAGTCTTACATAACCCACACAACGATCGAACTTGGATCATTGGAACGGAGTATCTATGAAAGACAATTGTTCTATAATTTCAATAAAGTTTTTTTTGTAAGTTCTGAGGAGTCCTAAATCTTGATGTATTTTTATTCTACTAAAACCCATGACATTAAGGTGTTATCAGAAATAGACAAATATATTGGCAATAAGCACTGACCGAGACTGCCAAAATAACAGTAACCAAAATAAGAAGGTATGGGAATTTATGTGATAAACATTGGACCTATTGTAAGTACAATTATCTATAGGTTATCACAAGACAGATACGTACGGTCTTCCACATCGCCATATTATGGCAAAATTGGCTTGGCAACGAAAGTTTTCTTAATTTTGATTTATTTATTAACAAGTAACCACTTACGATCAGGTGGCCCGTTGGCTCGTCCGCCTACATGGCAATAAAAAAAAAAAAGTCTATCCATTAATTGTGAACCAATTACAAAATACAGAATTTATGGAAAGCAGATAGATATATGCGTTTTTTTTATTATTGCCATGAATGTACAGGCAATAATAAGGCAGGTAGGCCCCCTGATCGTAAGCAGTTTCCATTGTTCATGGACCTCTGCAATGACAGAGGAAACTGTGAGGTCGCTACCTAGACATACTGAGTAATAGAGTAGAGATGAACTCCACCTCAAATCCAGGGTTGTAAGGTTAAAAAAGAGATAACTGTATCATTCAGATAACAATTGGTATAAATCAAAAAGAGACCTGAAGACTACAATTCCCCACTGTAAAATTTCCAAAATAGAGGCGTTTTACAATCACAAGACGTCCTTAAATTTAACCTTCACGTCTCGCGTCATGAAATTAGCTAAATCACTGAGTATGATTGCACATAAACCAGTTTTATTTTCAAGTACGACACGTAGGTAAAAGTGACATTACGCAACCGTTGCATTAGTATTACGTTATGATAAGAGATAGCTGAAGATAATCTGTTTGTGTTAGATAATAACTCTTAATTGACGCGTCTGAAATCTTTATGTTGATAATTTTTGTGGAAAAAAATATGGAGAAAATTTATCTGTTGCATTTTTATGTTGACAATAGAAACATACATGGCAATAAAAAAATGCTTTCAAATGCTTTCTTATGTCAGAAAGAAAGGTTAACAATGGTTAGAGTTCCTAATATTCATCCCATATATTTAATTATGGTAAAAAATTAAGGACATAATAGCATTTTATGACCAAAACAATTAAAACTTAAGATGTCTAAAATTCAGGCAAAGCAGGTGGGGCTGTGGGGTGCACAAGATCTTCAAAGTGCTTGTGAATAATTTGGTTTTAATTTTAATGTAATTGTAAGCTTTCATTTATTGTCATTTGTTTTTATTTAGAGACAGTTTAGAAATGACAACTTATTGCCAATAATCTATACATTTTACTAGTGCTGTACAATTTGGCCGTTTAAACCGGCCACAAAGTTTAACCAGGTTAATTAGTTCAGCAGCCAGCTAATTTTTTGAAATTAACCGGTTAAAATAAATTAACCGGTTAAATTAACTGACTGGCTAACCGGTTAATTTGCAAAAGATTCTTAACATTGAATAAATCATTTATTTTTATTTTAATTTTTAAAACTTTAATTTTATTTTTATTTTTAAATTTGTTTTTATTTTTCAATGTATTTATATTTTTAAATTTATTTTTATTTTTATTCATATTTTAAATTTATTTTTATTTTTAAATTTTTTTATTTTTAATTTTTTTTTTATTTTTAAATTTATTTTTATTTTTATTCATATTTTCAATTTATTTTTATTTTTAATTTTTTTTTTATTTTTAATTTTTTTTTATTTTTAAATTTATTTTATTTAATTTTTTTTTTAATTTTTATAATTTTAATATTAAAATAAAAATTTTATTTTTATTTTTTTTTTTTTTTGTTTAAATTTATTTTTATTTTTAAATTTTTTATTTTTATTCATATTTTATTTTTATTTTTATTTTTATTTTTTATTTTTATTTAAAAAAAAAATATTTAAAAAAAATAAAAATAAAAATAAATTTAAAAATAAAAAAAAATTAAATATAAAAAAAAATTTAAAAATAAAAATAAATTGAAAATATGAATAAAAATAAAAAAAAATTTAAAAATAAAAATAAATTAAAAAAAAAAAAATTTAAAATATGAATAAAAATAAAAATAAAATTAAAGTTTTAAAAATAAAAATAAATGATTTATTCAATGTTAAGAATCTTTTGCAAATTAACCGGTTAGCCAGTCAGTTAATTTAACCGGTTAATTTAATTTAACCGGTTAATTTCAAAAAATTAGCTGGCTGCTGAACTAATTAACCTGGTTAAACTTTGTGGCCGGTTTAAACGGCCAAATTGTACAGCACTACATTTTACCCTGTAAATTCTAGACAGTAAAAATACCTCACTAAAAACAAGACTGTGCTAAAACAATTACAAAACTTTGATTAACATTAAATATAATGTAACATTTTCACACCTACAATTTATTGCAAAGAATTCTCTGTTTACGCACATAACCTCAGATGACCCAAACTCTCATATCAATAACAAACAAAACTTGCAAAAACATCTGTTATCTACAAAAAAGTATCATCAACATGCTAACTATGTTTACACTGTATCACTAATATGGTATGTTAAAATGTCATTGTTTTTCCTTGACATTGATGTCTCGTTCAATCACACTTACATTACTTATATACAGAATAAGACAGAAGAAAATCTACATGTGCTTAATGTATGAGTAATTCTAAACTTGACTAACAATCACATTAAAGAAATCGTTAGAAAACCAAAAGAAGATTTTGTGTCCAGTTAGTACCTATAGATCACTCAATAACATAATTGTTTATCTTGTATTTAATTGAAGACATAAACATTTAGAAATAAATAAGTTTTACTTCTTTACAATATTCTGTGGTAACATTATAAGAAACATACAAAGACCCCAAGTGATACACTTCATGATATCATTATGGATTATAGTCTTCAGTTATGATATTGTAGGATTTAGATTAAGGAGTTTGATAACATTTGGCTTTATCTCTAGCTTATATTATTTATAAAACAGTTTTACATCATGGTTTTTACCTACACTAACATTTTGAAGGAAAACTTTGGAAAACTTTGTTTGGTTTTGTAATGAATAGGCTCCAAAACTACTAAGACTGGTTTTAAAAATTCTTTCACCATTTGAAAGCTACATTATCCACAAGTAACATAACAGTCTAATATTTTATAACAGAGAATTTCAGAAATTTATAAGTAATGCTTGATTGATTTTATGAAACCAAATAGTTGTAGAATTTACTGATAAGTCACAAATTTGTGGCCATGTGGTGTGGTAATAACAATATATTTCAACTAAAAGAAATAAAATAGTTAATTATCAATGTAAATTAAAGATTTGTTGTGTAATAAAGCCAGTTCAGAAAAAAAAAATCCGTCCTGAGACGAACTAGTGAATGAATTTCAGTGGGCATGTCTTTTAAATATTTTTTTTAGTATAATGTAAAGTTACAAAAACTGAAAGCTTGTCCATCATCAGAACATGAAGATACTAAACACTTTGTCTACCAACTCTGTCAGTGCTGAATAACAGTGGTGAATAGTTTTTTTTTTTATTGCCTTGTAGGCAGACGAGCTAACGGCCCACCAGATCGTAAGCGGTTACCGTTGCTCATGGTCCTCTGCAATGTCAGCGGACACTGTGCGAAGAAGAAGAAGCTTTGAGAGGAAACTTCGTTTTTTCCTCGGCTGTTGAACTATTAAATTATATGTCTTTGTAGATTACTATTTATCATAATCTACTTGTTAGAACTGACAATATTAGGTTATCAAACACAGAAATAGTGATAATGACATTTTTATCATGATGTAATCACCATCTACAAACATGTTTGGATATCATAAAAGTAGATCAAAAGCTGCTCTTAACTTTATTGTTGTTATTGTAAGATAGTTTATTTAACTAAAATTATACTATGGATTGTTTAGACTTTATTTTGTGATAGTGGTTTATCTCATTAACTCCTAATTCTGCGTAAATTTAGAAATCTGTTTGATTATATGAAATAACAGTATTTAATTGATTTATTACACTAAATAATAATTCAGTATAGTCATTATTTTACTTTTATTAATGTAACAAAGTTTAAACATTCTATTGTAATATGTAACATACAGTTATTTTATTAGACCTTGTGTTCCATCAATATTATTGTAGACAGGATGTGTTTCAATAGAACTCATTATGACTCAATAAAAACTAGTGAATGTTTTAGAAGTTAAACAAATATGAGCCAAACATGACCTTGGCAATATCACAATATGTTATGTATTTGAAAGGAAATTGATCATTGTTCCATTCAAAATTAATTAATAAAGGGTTTTTGAAGGTGAAGAAATAATAGGAATATCCTTTATTTAATCAAAACATACCTTTTCGAGTTCTTTTTCGATCTCACCGGCGCGTATGACAAGGGGTCCGCGCACCGCGTATTCCAATTTCAAAATATTGGGATTCATGTTCTCCACGGTCAAGCATCTTGAAGCCATCGTTCTTGCGTTGTTCAAATGAATATTATAGAGCTCTGTACGTTTCCCCGCGCCGGATAACGCGCGACTAACGCGGCTTATCACTTTTAGCTGTGACATGTTCCGCAATCAATCGAACTACTTATATTACGTCACAACGGTTTCGCAAGCCGTATGCCGGCTATAAATCACTGATAATTACAAAATAAATTAATGACACACACTACACTGGATTAGTTTGCACTATTATACAGAAAAAAAATAGATTTTTAAAGGGAATTACAAACGAAAAATTCGACCGACGCGGCCTATCCACGCAATCAATTCATGCGCACTGAGAGGCGTAAACAAATCTTATTTTCGATATTTGCTCACTTTGATAACGAAAACGCAACTTTAACTGATATAAAATGTAATTATTATTTACTTTGACGTAATAACCTCCCGCAAGGTTACTGATATATGTAGAATGATAGAACAAATCTTGAAATACGATACACAGTTACAACACGATAAAAAGTTGAAGAAGCAATCACTGAAACTACTCTAAGATTGAAACGTGTATAAAATAAGGCACTTATAACAAAATGAAAGAAATTGTACTTAAACTTATGAGGTTAGTTTCGATTAATTTACCGAAACAGCTGTTATATAATTATTATTATTGTTTATAATTTATGAGTCGGTTTTTCTGTATTTTTGACTGTTTTGAAGTTTGTTTCATTGTCAAATGTCAATAAGACGTTTGACGTCACAAAAATATTGACAATTAGTATTAAGATCAGCACACACAACGATACGATACATTGTTACAGCTGTCTTAATTTTTGTGAGCTGTGCTTTAATTATAATTTTTTAAAAACAATCTTAATGATGACTTAATTCAATGGTTTTAGTTATACTTGTTTCGTGAGCAAGTGACGGCTGCAATACATATAAAAAATCTAATTAATGAAAAACAATCGGACGAACTTTAAAAGAGAAGTTTAATCGCTAAATGGCATCATTCTTAATATTGATATTAAAAAACCACCACCACCATAATCAAGAAATGAAACACCAATAAAACTCATTTTTCATTAATTTATTTTTTACACAATATTTTTCAACTAAAGTCAGAAAGACAGTCTAAATAACTATAATAATCCCAATATAAAAAATATTTTCATCTCCTTATCCGTAATATATTGACATAATAAGACTTTTTACATCAAGTTATCATCTTTTGTGATGCATTCAATAATAGCATAGCTTTTTACACATATTTTCATTTATAATATAATTATTTGATTTATATAAACTTTTTAAATGTACATCACTTCTTGAACGCACATAATTATTTACAAAAACAATATTATAAGTATTCATGATTCATTTAATGTCACATAAACAAGAAACAGCTCACACGTTTATGGCAATACTGAACGTGTCCCACAAAATATTTAATATTTTAAAATTTTAACACAACATTATTTCATCTTTACAGAGTCTTAATATCGAAATAAATAAATTATTCTTATTGTCAAAATAAGTTTAAATGTCTAATAAGAAGAAAAAAAGTCCCAGTTTAATGGCGGGAAAGCCGAACAATTCCTATGTTACTTTTTATTTTATGTACTAATCTAACTTATCTCTGTAATAATAATATGTTTAGGAATGTAACAGTCACTTTGGTCTTTACTGTTTACCCTTTGGTTAGTTTAAACTGTTTTTTATAATTTGTAGTTTACACGTATTTGTATTTTTACAGTCAAAGGGCTAAACACATAAAGACGATTATATCAAGCTTGGAATGTACAAAGCTTTATCTACATTAAATTGTCTTACTGATCGATATACATTTTGTTTATCACGAGATGATATGGTTTTAGGAGAATAACGATTGAGCATAAAAAAAAACGTGGTTAAAATCTAAGTACGTTCAGAACAGGGTTAAATAAAATTAACTAAAAAATAAAACGTTTTGGGAAAAGTTGTTAATAGGTACGTATTTAAATCTAGAAAGGACGGAAAGGTATCGAGAAATTAACGAAAAAGCTGTTCATAAATTCTGTTTAAAACATTTTGCCTCAAAAACGACAATTTGGAATGTGAATATTTTTAAAATATTTTTATGCGTTAACAAATTCAACAAATAACTATAAAATTACATTTACATCAGACATTTAGCATGCCCTCAATTACATTGATAAAATCTCGTTAAAGTTTACTTTGGCGACAGAACGAGAGATACAAGAATGACACGATAGTCCACGTGTTGTTATAGTAAAGAATAGAGGTTGTCAGCGTGCCAGAGGGCGCGCGGGTCGAGCAGCAGCGGCGCGGCGCGGGGCCGGCGCGGTGCCGCGTGCTAGCAGTGCTTGTCCTCGCGCACCAGCCCCTGCGTGTCGGCGCCCGTGTCGGCGGCCGGCTCCAGCGCCCGCACCGCGCCCGCGCCCAGCGCCGCCGCGTGACGCGTCTCACTCGACGACGGAGAGATCACAGCTGACGCTACTTTCTCTTTCAACTCGTCTGGTACTTCGTAGATGCCAGCTGCAATATAAAGGAAACATCCAAATGTAGAAATTATTATAATGAAATACCTTAGCAGGCAATTTTTTAAATTTATAATTTTGTAATTTCAAATTTAAAATTAAATTATCTTAGCGCTTAATCAATAAGAAACCTGAAGTATATTTTTAAAAAAACAACATTATAATCTAAACCAAACCATGGGTACACTACCCATAATGAACAGCTTTTCAAAAACAGTCATAGATGAACGGAACTTACGTAATGGCGGTTCAGGTTCTCCGGCTGCTACAGCCCGCGTGACCGCATCGTACATGGGGTTGGAGAAGTCCCGGCCCTTCCTGGCTGCAGCGGCGGCAGCCGTCTCCTCCAACGTATACGCAGGTTCAGCCACGCCGCCAAATTCCACGTTAGATCCTTGACGGAACGATACACTTTGTGATGACGCCAGGCTACCTAGGCCGCCTTTGCCACTGTAAAAAAATGCAATGAAAACAAATGAACACAAATTAAAGTCGGTAAAATTCATATTACAAAGCACTTAATCCAATTTTAAAATACGTAAGTTAAATTTATGAGTACTTACAAAGGTCTCTTCCTGACGACGAACCAGGCGGCTCCCGCAGCCACTGCGAGCAACAACACCAGTAACACCGGCACCAGCACAGCGGCACCTGCACCCGCGCCGGCCCGCACCGCTGCAGGGGAGGCACACTGCGGGCCCGCTCCCTCTGTCCCGCAGCGACACTCCAGCGACCCGTCTGCCGTCTCCACACACGTGCCGCCGTTCTCACATTCACAGATTTTCGGTAATGGACGAGGCTCCTCTATCGCTGTATTAAATTGTTATCCAATTATAAAATCCGAATTATAACTATGTTTATAAAAGTGTATATGAGAATACATACGTGCGTCACAGGCGAGTTCCTGCGAGGCCCGCTTAGGCGGCGGTAGCTGGTCGGGGCACGTGCAGCGGCGGCCGCCCGGCACCACCACGCACAGGTGCGAACACGACGTGCGGCTGCACGCCGTCACCGCCGACACGTTGTACCGGAGCTTGTGGTATACTAGAATTAACATTCAAGTTATTGCAAAAATTCATCTCATAAATCTACATTATTATTATCTACGGTATTCCTTACCTTTAACACCGGACGGGTTTACGAGGTTCCGAGAAATGACGGAAGCAACGCCTCGACCGAACTTGTCTTGTCGTAGCAGTTCTCCAGTGTCTCTCGTCACCCAGTACAACGAGGACTCGAACACGTCCAATGAGAGTGGATGTCGCAACAGATCTCCTTTGAGAACGACTCTGCGCTGAGTACCATCATGACGCATCATCTCAATAGTGTTGAGTTTGGTATCCGCCCAATAAACAGTGCGGTCCATGGCGAGATCGATGACGAGACCGGTGGGATGACGGATGTTTTCAGTGACAAGAGGACGTCGTTTTGAGCCGTCCATCCAAGCGATTTCAATCTTAGGAGCAGTACCGGCGTCGGCCCACAGCATGCGGCCGGCGCGCGCATCCAGAGCCAGCGCCGTGGGGGACTCGAGGCCGGCGGACACCAGCACGCGGCGGTACCGGCCGTCTGTCCGCGCCACCAACACGCGACCTCGAGGCTTGGAGCCGAGCCGCTCCACCTCCGTCCAGTACAGATTGTCTCCGACGTAGTCCACGGCGAGAGCAGTAGGTTTCGAGTTGCCCTTCATATTCAAATCTTGAGCATAGCCGATCTTGACGGCACCGTTCATCGCATTAACCATGTAAGATCGTTTGATGGTTTTGTCGTAGCTGTCTGCCCAGAATATCATTTCGCTGATCGGGTCGTAGTCTATAGCTTCGATTCTCTTCTCAGATGTAATTACGTCAAACTGCTCGTTTTTGCTTTGAGCAAATGCTCGAATCTCTGGACCGTTTGAATAAAGTAGTACAACGTCATCTTTGCTTACTTTACACACCCCTGAGTGGCTATCGGTAAGTCTGTAACAAAACGTTTTATGTTTAACGTTTTTATGTTAGACATCAATTCTTACCAAAAATAAACCGGACAAAGTCACAGGCGAAAGTTAGTACTTAATATAGCACACACTAAATGCTATAATAGTCTGCTATATATTTTACAACTTCGATGTGTGCGGTTACCTTTATTTTTCAAAGAGTAGTATTTGTAGACGGTCTAAACAGCTTAAACACGTCTTGACTAGTCTTATTATTCTACTACTGTACTTTTTAAAATTATAAATTTAGGCGGGAGCGAGAACCAACAGCTGTTTTCATTCTTTGGAGTTTAGGTTAGGTTTTTTTGGTAATTTATCAATTTTAACCATTAAAATGAAACATAAAAAGCAAACATACTGGAATCCATCTCGACAAGCGCAACTGAAGCTTCCATTAAGGTTGTTACACAAGTGTGAACAATGATGCAGGCCTGTAGCGCACTCATCCACATCCACACATCGTTTGGGATCCGCCGGCGATATGATCCAGCCTTGGAAGCACGTGCAGATGTACCCGTTGCCGCCCAGGGTCAGGTTGGTGCAGTGGTGAGCACAACCGCCTGCGAAAATAATTGGTAGTGTAATTATGTAGGTGAGAAAAACATTTTTTTTATCGAATTCTGGTAAGGATTTGACTGATTTTTCCATATTAAACGTGAAAGTCGTCGGGTCGGGATCCGGTGATTTCCTACAACTGAAAAAAAGGGCCTATTTTAATAGTTTTTAAGATCTGACTAGTATCCTTTTTGCTATTCTTAGAAAAAATGTTTATTAACCGAATATTGCCCGGACATTTCCATAAAAAATATTACTTGCTTTTTACAGCCTCGACATTCATCTGTCATTCCGATTATTTAGCCTGTTAGCTCAGCGATAATGGTTATAAAAATTAACGTACGAAAAAGTACATTTAAAGAAAAAACCTTACCTTTATCATCATGCGAGCAAGACCTCTCATGGTGACATCCTAGCTCATCAGACGCATCTCCGCAGTCATTAGCGAGGTCACACAACTTCCGTCGCTCCACACAGCGCTTGTTGGCACACTGGAACTGCGTGAGCGGGTCGCAGGGTCGAGCGCGGCTCGCACACAACGTCATGTTGTTCTCGTCCGAACCGTCGCCGCAGTTGTCAACACCGTCGCATACTTGGTACCTGTGGGATGGTTAATATTTTAGCTTTGGAGTGAATTTGTTGTTGATGGGGGTGGAGTCATTTGGGAAGAGTCAGGGTGGACTAGATTTTCATGGTAGTAATACCGAAGCAATTGAAAGGTCAAGGGAAAGCTAGCCAGAATGATAAGAGTAAAGAAATATCATCTTTAAAAAAAATTATCGATGAGCCCGTTATCTAGGCCTGTAAGAATGGCGGAGATTCCAGCGATATATAATTCATTAAAGCAATACCTGTCTTTGTATGTACTAATAATGTAGAGTCATACCTGGGTACACAGCGATGATTGTCACAATGGAACCGACGCAAGGTGTCACAGTTGAAGTTGTTGCAAATATCAGGAGCTTCATCCGAGCCGTCTCCACAGTCGTCTGTTCCATCGCACAGGTCCGATTGCGATACACAAAGAGTGTTGCCGCATTGGAACCTAGAACACCAGCACCATGTTTAATATAGGGACTTTATGAATATACTAGAAAAAGTGTTGAAATTATGCTTACTTGTTTTCTGGACAATATCTGCCACCAGGGAACTTGGGTGGACATCCGATCTCATCAGACAAGTCACGGCAGTCTCGGTCGCCGTCGCAGCGGAAGTGTGCCGCGATGCAATGTCCAGAGTTGCATTGGAAGGTGCCGTTCTTGCACTGGAAGCCTCCGCAGTCCATCTCGTCAGTGTTGTCTCCACAGTCGTCCTCGTGATCACATCGCCACCTGGACGATATGCACTTTCCACTACCACATTTGAACTCTGATTCAGAGCATTCTCTGTATCTGCTCTGACAAAGCGCTTCAGTTTCATCACTACCGTCACCGCAGTCATCAGTGAAATCGCAGAGCCATTGTTTTGGTATGCATCGCTTGTTCTCACATGTGAAGTCGGTTTCAGCGGAACATGTCGGACAATTTTCTGGTTGTTCATCTGAACCGTCCCTACAGTCATCTTTCCCGTCACAGAACAACCATTTAGGAATACATCTGTAGTTGGACTGTCCGGGACAGCGGCGCCACCCTGTGGTGCAGTTCTTCTGTCGGCACATGTAGGCGGGCTCGTCGGAGTCATCTCCGCAGTCGTTGTCGAAGTCACACATCCACAATTTCGGGATACAACGTCCATTCTTACACGAGAACTCAGTGTCGGGATTACAGGTTCTGTTGTGGCACATTGCTGGATCTTCATCGCTGTTGTCTTTGCAGTCAGTATCTCCATCGCACTTCCAACTGTCTAATATACATCTACCGCTATGTCTGCATTTAAATTCGAGAGCCGGGCAGTTGTGTGCGCATTCTGCTTCGTCACTTCCATCACCACAGTCATCAGTTCCATCGCAAATAGTGGCAGCAGGAGTACAATTAGTGTTCTTGCACTGGAAGGATCCAGCTCTGCAATGTCTGACTGGACAAGTATCAGGTTCGTCGGAGCCATCTTTACAGTCTTTTTCTCCATCACATTTCCAGAACCAAGGGATACATTTCTCATCCCGACCGTTACATCGGTGTTGTCCGTCCGTGCAGTTAGCTATGCAAGTCTTCATATCCCGTGCCAAGTAGAATTGGTTCGGACAAGCGCATTTGTATGTGGTGGCGCCTTCCTCGCCGTAACCTTCAATGTTGAGATAACTAGACTCATGCGGTGGAGCAATCAGACACAAGTGAGAGCAGCCTCCGTTGTTTGTGCCGCAAGGGTTAGGGTACGGGAGCTGTCGTAGAGGATGTACAACGTGAATGTCATAGGGCCTGTGAGTAGTATTTCGCAATACCGTCAGATTCTCTCCAGAATGTTTGTTGGCTTTTCTGATAGCTTTAAGGTTCCAATCTGTCCAGTAAATTTCATCATCGAACAAACTGAGGGCAAAGACGTGCGGGACTGTTTTTCCAGAGAGTACAACGTGTCTGTGTCTGCCCTCTAAATCAGCTGATCCAATGTAGTCCAAGTGAGCATCGGCCCAATAGATTCTGTCTGTAAAGTAGTCAATTGTCAGAGCGTTAGGCCAAGCGATGTCGTCTTCCCAGTTCAGGATCATGGTGAAGTTTGATCCATCCATGCCCATTTTTCCAATGTATGCTTGTAGGTGCCATGACGTGAAGTACAGATATCCTATTCCTGGGTGTACAACAATGGCTCTAGGATCGGCAACACCAGTTTTAAGTGTCTTTCTTCTTGTTCCATCTAATTCTGATACATCTAGGTTCTTAGAGTGTCTGTCCAGCCAGTACAACTTTCTTCCAATCCAGTCTACTGCGATACCTTCAAGTCCATGAGAGTCGTGCCTGATCACAACTTCCTTAGTAGGATTAGGGTCCGTGTAATTCGATCTGTATATAGTTTTAGCGGAAACGTCAGCAAAGTACATTTGTTCTTCTTTTATGTCAAAGTCTATTGCGACAACGTTCATAAGGTCTTGATGCACCAGGTTATAGAGAGTAGCATCAGTGGACATGTTTCTAACGTAGTATTTATTTGTGAATATAACCCAGGCTGGTGTCTTGTCTCTGCGCTTACAGGTGTGTTCATCGGCTTCTCTTTCGTAGTACTGGTCGTTACACTTGCAGTAGTAGGAGCCAGGAGTGTTAGAACAGTATTGGGAGCAGACTCCTGGGGTATCTATACATTCATCTATGTCAGCACATGCTTTGCCATCAGCGAGGAGTTTGTAGCCCTGGTTACAGTCGCAGTAGTAGCTGGTTAGAGTATCGATACACTTGTGTCCACACTGGTTGATTTCTAGTTTGGCACACTCGTCAACGTTACAGTGAGCTGGTTCATCGGAGTCATCGGTACAATCAGACACTTTGTTGCACACTAGACTGTAATCGATACATTGGTCGTTGTTGCACTTGAATTGTCCGGTCGGACACGTTTTGTTTTGTTTAACGCAGCCGACTTCATCAGAATGATCTCCACAGTCATCTTCACCGTCGCATCTAAAGTGATTCCTATAAAAAGAACGGTTTCATTAGTACTTTATTCAAGTTCAATTACAGCGGACAAGAGTATAATAATTTAATTAAAGATTTACCTGATGCATTTAAAGTTCTGACATTTGAACTCCTGGTCCGAACACTGTTTGTATTGTGTATTGCAATGTTTGCCTTCATCGGAGCCGTCTCCACAGTCGTTATCGTGATCGCAGACCCAGCCGCGGTTGATGCACCGTCCATTGTTGCACTGGAACTGATCGTCGGAGCAGGGCGTCGGAGTGGAGCAGTGATGGATGGTGGAGTTCTCGTCGGCTCCATCGATACAGTCCGGATCTCCGTCACACAGCCATTTCTTTGGTATACACTGCGCTCTGCCCCAGGCCTTGTTCTCTTCGCACGTGTATTCGGTTTCTGCGTCACATTTCCTTTCGTTGCACTGATGTCTGTCGTCTTCGTCACTGTTGTCGAGACAATCATTATCACCGTCGCATATGTAGATTCTCGGAATGCAGTTTCCATTGTCGCAAGTGAACAGGTCTCCGAAGCAGGTTCTCCCCTCAGAGCGGCAGTATTCTGGCGGCTCGTCGGCTCCGTCCCCACAATCGTCGTCTCCGTCGCAGTACCAGGTGGCAGGGATGCAGCGATGGTTGGGACAACGGAAGCTGTTGGAGGGGCACGTTCTCTGCGCGCAATGAAGCGGGTCTTCATCAGAGTTATCACCACAATCATTGTCTCCGTCGCAGAGCCAGTACGGTTCGACACAAATATTTGTCTTTTCACATTTCAAATGATTGGCGGGACAGGTCGTGTTCGTTGGACAACGCTCGTGAGTTTCATCGCTGGTCACATTGTCTTTACAGTCGTTGAAGCCGTTGCAGACCTGAGACATTGGGATACAGCGGGAGTTGAGGCAAGTGAACTCGCCATCAGCGCACGGTGGGAACACGCAGCCTTCTTCATCAGAACCATCTTTACAATCGTTTTCGTGGTCACATTTCCATGATTTAAATATGCAGCGTCCGTTATTACAGCGGAACTCGTTGGGGGAACAAGAATGATACGCGCAGTAGTTCTTATCTTCATCGGAGTTGTCTCCACAATCGTCATCTCCGTCACAAGACCACATCCTGCTGATACATTTTCCATTTCTACAGAAGAATTTGCTTGAATCACAGGTGATATTTTTAGCTACACACATGCGTCCTTCGTTGACCAACTTGGTGTTTTCGTCACATCTACACTCGACTGAGTTATTAGGTGCGGGGTGACAGCTGTGAGCGCAACCTCCGTTGCTGATGTTACAGAGATTGACTTGACATTTCTGTCTCTTAGGACTGTAGACGTGAATGTCTCGCGGCGAGTCTTCAAGTCGTTTCACCATTTCGATCATATTTGCTCCGGTGTGCTTTTCAGCGCGGTAAACTCCACGCAATTGAAGGTCTGTCCAGTAAATGTAATTGCCGAAAACTGTGATAGCGAATGGGTAGATTGTCGCTGAGATAAGGACTTCCCTGTCGCTACCGTCAAGTTTGGATCTTTCTATCTTTTCTCTAACTGCATCGGTCCAGTATAACATATTTTCATCGAAATCAATTGTTAATCCACTAGGTTGTGACAAGTCTTTATCAATGATAGCTTTTTTCAATGATCCAGCCATAGTAGTTCGGTAGATTTTTCCTGAGGTACCAAATCTACCCCAATCCGTGTAGTACAAGGTTCCGTTGCAAGGATCAACTACAATAGCCCGAGGTCGTTCAACTCTTGCTATCATAACTAATTCAGAGCCATCCAAATTCATGGCGTAAATAGAATTATTGGAACTGTCTGTCCAGTACACTTTCCGTTGGGTCCAGTCGTATGATATACCTTCAGGATTGATGCCTTTACTAATTATGTTTTGGATAGCGGAGGAGTCCGGATTATTTGCGGACATCCAGCCAATTCTAGACCACGGCCTTATTTGCGTAAAGAATAATTTGTTATCAGCGTAATCGAATTCAACTCCCACAACGTTGGTTAAATTAACGACTGGTTTGAACGGTACTCCAGTTGATTTGGGATCGAGGTTGACAGCTCTGATTTCTGTTCTAGTTGTGAACACTAAGTATTCGTCGACCACATCGCACTTGCTGGGGTTGGTTGCCGAGACGTCTCCGGTGGCGCAGTCGCAGCGCATGGTGACGCCGTTGTCTGGCGGGAAACTAAAGCAAAGTTGCTCGCACCCGCCATTACCGAGTTTTCTACACGGATTACTTTCATCCGTAGGTTGGTTGTTCACGTCAAATATAACAATATCACGCAACTTCCCTAAGTTGGTTCGAACTTTCTCTGGCATAGATGTGTTTCCAGGTAATTTGGATGACTTATAGATAGTTTGTAAATTTCTGTCAACCCAGTAAACGCTACCCGTGTGGATCGCTATTCCCATCGGGTTAGGAAGATTTGATCTAATCACTTGTCTGTTTCCACCGCTGTAGGAGATCTTTTGTATCTGGTCTAGTTTGGAGTCTACCCAGTACACGTCGTGGGTCAACATGTCAATAGTTAGATCTCGTGGGTTTGATATTCCAGAACTGACTAATGTCTGCCACTGACTGCCATCGAGATAGGATCTTCCAATGCGAGGGTATTGTCCGTAATCGATCCAGTATAGGAGTCGTTTAAGAGGGTTGACTGCCAGTTCTCTTGGTGCATCCATTGTGGTTTTCTTAAGGACTTTTCTATTGGACCCGTCCAGCCAGCACATTTCTACATAGTTCTCATGCGGGAAGACGTTCGTGAAGTACAAGTTGCCAGCCACCCAGTCGACGGTCAAGCCTCTGATGCCATTGCTTCCAATTCCTTCCTTAACAATGTGTTGGAGTTCGGTGCCATTGGGACGAATTCTGAAAATTCCATTCCACTGTCCTCTGTTGAATTCCACCCAGTAGATGTAGTTCTCGGCGAAGTGAACATCTACATGGAGAATGTGATGTCCTATGCCAGTCACCGGCACCATCGCTTCTGCGCTGGAGTCGAGGCTGTATCCCCTGATGAGGTCCAGCTGTGAGACGACTGCGAAGGTCTTGTAAGGAACACAGTGTATCTCGTTCTCCTTCCTGTACCCTATAGAACAGGCACAGATGCGCGTGACGCTGTCATCTCCGGGGATACAAATCTGTTCGCAGCCTCCGTTGTTCTGAGAACAAGGATGATGACTCATCTTCCTCTTCTGGAATATCGTGAAGGATTTCAAGTCATTTTCGTTGTCAATTATAGTCTTGATGTTGTCTCCGTTGGGCAGATCTGCTTTTATGATTTTCTCATGTCTCGGGTCCAGGACGTACAGCCTAAGATCTAGTACGGCGATGACTTTAGGATATGAAATATCGTTGGTTTCACTAAGGATAGTTTTCCTGTCATTTCCATCAGTGTTGACACTAATGACGTTGGCAGGGTACTGAGTACTGAAGTAAACAATTTTCCTTTCTATGTCTATTGTGATGGCTTCAGGTCGTTCAATGGTGTCCACCAAAATGATAGGGTTGGTTCCGTCCATGTTGGCTTTACCGATTTTCGGAGGAACTCCAAAACCACCTTCGTCTGTCCAGTACATTTTTCTGAAAATAAAAAGTAAATTAATAGTGGTACATTATTATAAATATTCTTTAGTCGAATGATTGAATAAAACTTACCCTTCAGTGGGATCGAGCGCCAGAGCTTTGGGTTTAGCCACCGACATCTTGCTACCGTTATTGGCCATCACGATGGTTCTGTACTTGACTTTCCCATCGACCTTGATCAGTTCGATATTGCTGGCGACCCTGTTGACCATGTACAGGTTCCTCCCGATCCAGTCGAAGGCGATGGAGGCGGGCGCGCCGACGATGCCGGTGTCTCTGCCGAGGAACTCCGCCTTGTTGCCGCCGCCGTACGGCATGGTGTAGATGGTGCAGTTCTCGTCGTCCTCGCTGTCTCCGGAGATGGACTGCAGCCAGTACAACATGTGGCCTTGTCGGTCGTAGTCCAGTTGTATGCCACCTGGTACACAAACGGTCAATGTTAATTCAAGTGTTATTGAAAAGTATCAAATCTACATAGATTGTTGTAGTAATATTTACCTTGAATTCCGACTACTGGTGATAGTTGTCCAGCCCTGCCCGTTCCGTCCGTGGAGAGATCGATAACTTGGGAGCCCTTGAGAACCATCAGATAAGCTGTTTCTTCTAAAAAACAAAGTACACCAATTAGAATCATATTTTGCACTGAAAAGAAACAACAAGAAATAATTAGATATTTATCGTACCTTCAACACACTTTCCATCGGGCAAGAGTTTGTATCCCGGCTTGCACAAGCAGGTGTAGGGTACGGACTGGTTGGGGCTCAGCAGACACAGGTGTTGGCAGGCGTCCTTGGTGCAGGGCGAGGAGTAGCGCGGTTGCAGCGAGGGGTGGTGGACGTGGATGGACAGCGGCTGCGAGATGAGGTGCGACACCACGGTCTGGTTGGAGCCCTTGAACTTGTGCGCCGACAGCACGCGGTTGAGCTGGCGGTCCGTCCAGTACAGCGTGTCCTCGAACAGCGTCAGCGAGTGCGGGTGCAGCAGGTAGTGGCTGCCCGCGAGCACCTGCTGGCGCCCCGAGCCGTCGTAGTTGCAGAAGTCGATGAAGTCCAGCTTGGAGTCCGCGAAGTAGACCCGTTTGGCGGCCGTGTCCAGCGTGAGGCCGTTGGGCCAGTAGATCTTGGCGGTGATGATGGCGGAGCGCTGCGAGCCGTCCATGCCGATGCGCTCGACGCGCGGCTGCTCGCCCCAGTCCGTCCAGAACAGCCAGCGCGCGTCGGGCGCGGGGTCCAGGCACATGCCGCGCGGCTGCGTCACGTTGCCGCTCAGCAGCGCGGCGCGGGCCGAGCCGTCCTCGCGCGCCACCTCGATGGTGTTGAGCTTGCTGTCCAGCCAGTACACGTTGCCGCCGACCCAGTCGTAGGCGAGCCCCTCCACCAGGTCGAGTCCGGTGGACACGATGACCTTGGGCTCGCCGCCGCGGTCCAGCCGCGATATCTTCTTGAGCTTCATGTCGGACCAGAAGATAGTGCCGGTGTGCATGTCGGAGGCGGTGGCGACCACGTTCTCGACGTCGATGGGCACGCGCTCGAGGCCCTGCTCGTCCAGATCGGCCACCAGGATGGAGTGGCGGTTGGAGATGATGAGGAAGGCGCCCGAGTGGTTGTCGGCCTTGCAGGAGTGCGCGTCCTCGGCCAGGCGGTACCCGGCCACGCAGCCACACGCGTACGAGCCCTTGGTGTTGGTGCAGATCTGCGAGCACAGACCCGGCGGGGAGCACTCGTCCAAGTCTGTGCAGGCCAGCGCCGTCTCCCCGTCCGGCACCGTCTCCAGCACCAGCCCCGCCGGGCACGTGCACACGGCGCCGCCCGGCGTTTCGTGGCACGTGTGCGAGCACTGCTTGCCGCGCCAGCCGCACTGCTTCTCCGAACAGACGGGACCTATAAAATAACAACACATTAAAGTAAAATTGTAACCGACATTGCTTTATATAGAACTCGTACATAAAATTCAAACAAGGAATCAATAACATTACCTTCATCGGTACCTCCAGGACAATCAAACTTCTCATCACAGACTTGTGTGAAGTTGACGCATCGGCCAGCTGCCCCGGGACACTCCCATTGGTATGACGGACAACTGCAAAAAATAATAAAATATCAGTTAGTTACCAAATATAAATCTCAAATCATTAAAAGCGGTTCAAAAGCCACTACTCACCGGAACGGCGGCGCTTTACACGCGTGTTGCAGCCCCTCATCAGATCCATCCTGACAGTCGTCGGTCCCGTCGCACACGTACGCCTTGAAGATACAGCGTCCGTTGTCGCAGCGGAAGTAGTTAGGTGCGCATTCTACCGTGCCGCATGATGCTGGTTCGTCAGAGAGATCCTCGCAGTCGGGGGTACCTGGTGGAAGATGGAATTGTTTGTTAAATGGTTGATCCATGAGCAACCGTTCTTAGGTGGCTTTGGTTTCAGAAGCTTTCACAAACTTTTTTTTGTGAAATATAAGGAGTTGAACTTCATTAAAACCTACCACTTACATTCAACGTCCTACCCAAGACCCTCCACAGGATTATGTGATACGTTACACATTATCACTCACACTCACGTAGTCACAAACTCGTAGCATGGACATCCACATAATGTTGAGGACTATGAGGAGTATGAGGTGAGATAGGTTTTACACGACGTTTTTTGCAATTGAAACAAATTTTACTTTAATTTATTTTGGATCCTAGACAGCTGCAGCAATAAAAATTAACAAGCAATTTGAAATTTTCATGCATTTTGACCGGGTTCTTATGACGATATCGTCGTGATAAGTCACGATAGTGTCGTAATGTGAGTTCGAGTTCCAGTGGTACTACCCAAAAGTGAACGAGAAAGAGGGTAGACAGATTTGTTTGCTCGTAAATCGACCCGCAGAATCCAGTCATCTCGTGATCAGGACTTTTGCAACAACGTTGAAATATCGAGATCTCTCCATTAATTCAATATCGTGGTAAGAACCCGTTCAAAATGTATGAAGGTATCATAGAAAACTGCGAGTGTTTGTGAAGGTGAAAGTTTCAAATTGCTTTTAAACTTATTCAGACTACGATAGTTCTGACTACCCTCAACTCACATAAAACGTGTACTTACCATCGCAATGCCAGGTGGAAGGTATGCAGATCCCCGAGGACACGCACTGGAACTGCTTCCCGGGCTGGCACTGGTGCGGCGCCAGGGACGGACAGCCCAGCTCGTCGCTACCGTCGTTACAGTCCGGGATACCGTCGCATTTGTATAACTCCTGTGTATTACAAATAACGTATTAACTTGTTATTTTTATGGTAGTGGGAACTATTTATATTTTTTCAAAACAAAATTAAAATATGGACTTTCAAAAAAATATCTCGATTTACCAGGAACATCGTAAATTACTTTCCAGATCTCCACAAAATTAAACTAAACCCCCATTTAAAACGTTACCTCCCATATCCTTAAAAAAAACACCCAAATTGACCCGTACAAAAGTTGGGTAAGGTTAGGTTATGTACCTGCACGCATTGCTTGAGGTCAGCACACTTGAACTGGTTGGGCAGGCAGGAGACAGGCGGACAGTCCGCCTCGTCCTGCTTGTCGAAGCAGTCGTCGTCGCCGTCACACACCCACGACATCGGGATACAGTGCCCCGTGCGAGGACACGTGTACTGCACAAACATTAGAGCTTCATTAAACTCTCACTAGGTAAAATTAGCTGCTACATACAACCATATAAGGTAAAACCCTATAAAACAAGTTTGTCAAAGGAACAACCCCATTATACTGATTATCGAGTTTTCTAATATGTTTTAACTCATAATTAAAATAAATATTGGTTTCACACAACCTATACTAAGAATTTTCAACACGACCTTGCTAGACACAGTATTGAATCAAACTCTTAAATACGAGTAATCGAAAAAGCATGATTCTAACCTGGAAGTAAGCACAAGTCTTGGCAGCACAATGCGGCCCCTCATCAGAGCCGTCTCCACAATCGTTCTCGGAGTCACACTTCCACGTAGAGGGCACACAGCGTCCGTTGTCGCACTGGAACTGAGAGCTGCTGCAGGTCACGTTCACACATCCGGTCTCGTCGGAGAAATCACCGCAGTCATTCTCGGAGTCACAACGGAACATGTCGGATATGCAGCGACCGGACTTGCACATGAACTCTCTGGGTCCACAGGTGGATTCTGAGGACGATTTACAAATTCCATGATCAACAGGCCTGGTCTAAGATTTAAGTTACTGTTACGTAATTAATGACAAAATTTAAGAAAAGAACGGTAGGTTCACAAATCCAAAGATAAGATACAGTTAATAAGTTTCTATAATACTTACTGGTGCAGTTTTGTTCTTCATCACTGTTGTCGAGACAATCGTCATCTCCATCGCAGACCCAGCTCTTCGGGATACATCTCTGGTTGTTGCACGTGAAGTCCCAGGCTTGAGGACAGGCCTGCACTGGGGGCTCCGAGTTGGGATCCGCTTCACAAGTTTGACCATCTGCCGCCAACTTTTCTCCATATGGACATCCGCACTTGACAGTGAGGAATTCTGTGCTATTTCTGGGTATGGCGAAACACAATTTCTGGCAGTTTCCATTGTTTCTGGCACAAGGTTGCATCGGGTCTATTTTCTGGATTTTCTCGCTGTATACTTTGACACCGTACAGTCTATTGGTTTGTGGTTCCCTGACCATAATGTCCTCTTGTTCACCAGTCAGTTTGTGAAGTCTCACGATCGCATCAAGCCTCCAGTCGGTGATGTACATGAACTCTTTATGAATGACTATCGAGAACGGATGCCTGATCAACCTTGAGCTGACAGTTTTGACGTCAGTTCCATCTAGTTTAGAATGTTGGACATGATCCAGTAAAGCGTCGCACCAGTACAATCGATCAGTGTCGAAGTCTATGGATAGACCGTTTGGCCATCCGAGAGTTACGTTTTCAAAGACCAGCAGACCAGTACCGTCAGTGTTGGCTCTGCTGATATTGGCAGGACGATCCCACTCTGAGAAGAATATGAATCCTTTGTTGGGATGAACAACTATAGCTCTAGGTCTTTTCAAGTCCTTTAATAATGTTCTTTTGTAAGCAATATTTCTGGTCGACAGTACATTAAGAGTGCCTTTTCTAGAGTCAATATAATACAAGTTTTTGGAAGCCCAATCTACAGCTAAACCCTCAACACCTTCATTCTGTGATGCTAAGACAATTTCCCTAGTAGTTCCATTTCTGTGAACTCTGTATATCACATCTTGAAGCACGTCTGAGTAGTAAATGTGTTCATCTCTAGCGTCGAAGTCCAAGCCGACAAACCTGGCTCGCCTGGACACTACGGGCAGTATCGCGTCACTGAAACCCTCAATCACAGGGTTCAGTACCTTTCCTTTGATGAACCTCTGCTGGGAGTACATCAGGAACTCATCGACAATATCACAGTTATGCAAATCAGTTTCTAATCTGTATCCAATATTACAAGCACATCTATACCCTAAACCTCCATTTTGAAGAGCAGTGACTATACACATTTGAGAACAGCCCCCGTTGTTAGTTCCGCAAGGGTTGTTCACTGACGTCTGCTTTAGAGAATGTATCACAGTAATCGCTTTAGGTTCTCTGATGTCCTTCATTTTGTAAATGGCTTGTATGCTGGAGGAGCCACCGTATTTATTGACGGAGCTGATGCCCTGCTTGGTGCTGTCGGACCAGTACACCCTGTCTTCGAAGAGTGCAAGCCTGGAGGGGCTAGGTACCTGCTGCCCTCTGAGTACGAGGAACCTGTGGTTTCCATCATAGTCAACAGTCTCGATGTAGTCCAGCAAGGAGTCACACCAGAACACTCTTCGCGCGATAATATCGACGGCTATACCAGACGCTTTATACGCTGCCTCTGATACAATTGATTTTGTATGCGTTCCGTCCATATTTGCCCGAATAATCTGAAATAAAACCCAATTATTAATTTATGCCTATAAAATTCCCTATATATGGTTCTCATTTCGTCAATTTCTGCATAAATAACTTTGGAGTTGAGTCTGATTAGAATACCAACCTGACTACTATCAGCCACAAACATAAGTCCCAAGGTAGGGTCGAGTGCAAGGTCAGCAGGACTAGTAAGATTGGACCCCAGCACAACAGCGTGCCAACGACCATCCAGCTCGAAGACGTCCACTTTCTGTCCGAGCGAGTCCGCCACGTACAGTTTGTCGCCCACCCAGTCCACGGCCAGCGCCACGGGGGCCCACGACCCGGCCACTGAGATCTCGGTACCGCTGAACCTGCCGAGGCCAGCTGGAGCGCTTAGTTGCTGTGAGTGGATCTGTGATGGAAGATAGGTGATTATTATAGGTTAATTTAATCCTTGATGTTTATAAAGAATTTTTGAAGGTTGAAAGTTCCGTTCCGTTCATTATTACACACCACCATCAAATATCAATGAAAAAATGCACAATGCACCCACCTTCCTAGTTTTAAGATCAGACCAGAACAGCAAGTTCCGTCTATAGTGGTAGTCCAGGCCGGCGGCTGCCGTGGCGTTAGCGAGGGTCTGCGGCGCTCTCCCGTGCAGGTCCATTCTCAGCACAGCACCCGCGTGGGCTAGCACGATGCTGGGAGAAGCGGCCACGCCGGCTGAGCATCGCTTGCCGTCGACTAGAGTGTAACCGGGTGCACACTGACATTTGTATGCTGGAAATTTACAATACGAAATTGAAGCCATCTGAGGACCTTTTATACCTATGAATTAGTTGACCCGGAAAAAGTTTATTAGTATCTCTATTCTCTATTTAGTAATTTTGGAAAATAAGTTCGCAGTTGAGCAAAACTATATCGCCAAAGAGGACGACTATTAGGGACCCATTTTTAATATAGCGTTGCAAGCGATAAGGTAAAATAAAAAGAACAATAAATTTCATCTTCGAAACAGTTGATGAGCAAATTCCCAAACATACATAGCAAGAAACACTTGAACTCACATCCAGGAGTATTAACGCAGAGCTGATGACAGTATCCCCACTCCTTGCACTCGTCCCGGTCCACGCAGGTCCTGTTGTCCGCAGATAGCATCAGGCCGGCTGCACATGAACACGCGCCTCCGGCTGGAGACGCCACGCACTTGTACTCGCAGTCCAGCGCTGGGCATGAGGAGGTGGCTGAAAGAAGAACAGTAGTTCTTGTTAGCTTTATCACATTCCGATGAGGAATAAACTCCTGTTATCGATGTGGACGTAGCGGTTTAAGAAATGTCTTTACGGTAACCACTTACCTTCAGTTTGACTGTATATATCTGTCATAAAATTAAATAATTAAAGATATAAATGGAACGGTGAATTCCAAAATTCAATTCCAATGTCTGTAACAAAGCTTTTACCTAAGACAAAAAGTATGACAAATACTGGGAAAATAATCCTAAAGAAATAATGTGCCGATAATCACTAACTATTGTTGTAAATCGATTGAAAACTGAAGCATTTTTTCGTGTAGTCGGCTATTCTACCACCACAATTATTTCCAAGACATATACTCACAACAAGCCTCTTCCTCATCAGCATTATCTTCACAATCCCTCTTTCCATCACAGAGCTGAGACCTCGCGATACATTTATGCGTTCCTCCAGTGCCCCCTTTAGGACAGAGGTACTTGTTATCAGGGCAAGCAATGGCGGTACAGTTGGCTTCGTCAGATCCATCAGCACAATCATTGTAGCCGTCGCAGTGGTAGGTCGCGGGGATGCAGAGGGCGTTACTACATCTGAACTGACCAATATGACAGGGCGGAAAACCTGGAATTGTAATCAAAAGTTTTACTAAATACTGATTCATTTGGTGAATGAGGATCCTGATGTTGGTAAACATTTACATTTCACAAATAGTGTTTCGAAAATAACTCGCATATCTGTTTAATTTAAATGAAGTATCGATTGAGTAGGAAAAAAAATACAAATTGGTTTGAAAAAAGCATAAGGATGAAGAAAGAACCCAGCAATTATTAAATATCGAGATTTCAAGGCAGCCAGAAATCTCTCTGAAGTCCAGGGATCTTGATCTTTGAGAAGATCGTGTCTTTGAAATATTCTCACACTACTTTTCTATAACTATGACGATTTTGTCGACTTTATCAGTATTCTCTAAATTTTAGGTTTATGGTTTAAACAATCATACAATACATACTACAATGTGCTTCATCCGAATTGTCTCCGCAATCGTCCTTATGATCGCACTTGACAGAGGCATCCACACATTTATTCCCAGACGCGCATCTGTACTGGTCTAGTCGACACGCCGGCTTCTCTCCAGGACAACTTTGCTCGTCTTTACCCGTTCTACAATCTAAATACCTGTGGAATTTGAAGGGTTTATTTTGCTATAGAGTTTAAAATTCTTTAAAATGTGTGGATTGTGTGCAAAATTAACATTTTGACGTGACAACGTCTTATAAATTGGTTTGCCGGGTGACACTTCAAGAAACTGCGTTACGCTCCGCTCACGTTATGCGCTCACAATGAGAGCGAGTGAGAGGCACGCGTGCCTTTCACTTTTTATGTCTGTCTCTCTCGCTCTTAGGCGGGCTAACCATGCCAGAGTCGTTGTCACGTAAAACTTTCGCCCGTATACCGACTTTACAGGCAACCAATTTTTTTTCGTGGAGATTTAAGCCTAGTATTTTGGTTGAGTAGTCAGTGATTCAGTAGCTAAATTTGTGTGATACCTATATTGTTCCTCGACTAAATTTTTGATGTTCATACACATGTAGTAACTTGCGAACGAGCTTTTAGTGGTTCAGATTACTACTTTGATAATTATGAATTGTAAATTTAACTGTTGTAAAATATGTGTAAAATGCCTAGCGTTTTAAATATTGTCAGTTTTCAGTCAAAACTATTGACATACCCATCACATTTCTTCTCCTTTGGTACACAGGGTCCTTGTGATGACACCTTGCCTGTTCCCTCCATGCCGCACTGGAAGTCATCCGGTTGACACTTTCTGTATGCTGAAAAAAAAATATATTTTCCATACAATTATTACTGCTAGTTACCCACCTCTCACTCGTAATGACTCTGAGCAGTGAAGGCCAGGAACCCGAAGAATTGCTAACTTGTCTTGGGCCCCGTAACGAATTTAATCAGAAGATGATATTATAAGGAGTAGGGAACATGAGTTGCATAAGTTATAAAATCACAGAAAATTCAGTCAAGCAAATTCCATTATCAACACTAGATCAAAAACTAGTTAAATCTTTACTAAGATAGGTCTCCTCGATGAGTTACCAAACCGCCAAAAAAATATGTTTTTTTCGTATGATTATGTCGCAGTCCTATGATAAAGGTCAGCATGTCCCAAAATAAATACAACTCCGCACGGACCGACATGTATTGTCAGCAAATAAAAACCGATGTCCAAGTAAACGAGCCGTATATTCAATGGTTCGAAAGATACACTATCTTGATTATAAAAAATAAATAGAAAATTGTTACATCTCCAAGACTCAGACCTTGACCTAGTCTTTCATTATTATCATCATTGAACTGTCTTTATATGAAAACCTCTTAAATACTGGTAATTTCACTAAGCAGAACAGTTAGACTTAATCATGTTTGTTTTGATGACAATAATCATCTCATACAATTTTAAAACTAGGTTATTATTTGATACATAAACTGAATTTAAAAAAACAGGATTCGCAATAGAGGTTTATCAATGAAGGTAACTTCATGTAGAAGTATATATCTATGGCTCAACTTATTTAAACTTCGAATACTAGTAGTTACTTTAAATGTCAAAACAAAGCTAAACTTATTAAGCCTCTTCTAAATTTTATTACAGAAAATCCATTAAAAGCCGTAGCAGCCAGCAGCGTTAATAGAAAAGTCAATGAACAGTGAAGATCTTAAGCTAAACTAGATCTATAAAATAAGTCCTACAAGTTACGCGATATTACCACACATACCAGTCCTAAGTATAACCTATCTTGAACTATAAATACACTTATTACATTAAAATGATAGTTAATATAGTAGCTATTAGTAGCTAATACTGTACCAAACCATTCCTGCCCACTGCTGGGCTCAGGTCTCCTCAGAAGAGGGATTAGGTATAGTCCACCACGCTTGCCTAATGCGGATAGGGGACTTCACATATCTTCAAAGGATTTTTAGAACCCTTTTCCGATATGCAGGTAGCTAATATGCCACAGCAATGTGGTAGACAGTCAGCAATTACTTTCTATGTCTTAATGTTCTTTTTTATATTTAGTGCGGTTCAACTACCACATATTACATTTGAAGATTTATCATACAGATCTTCTGATTTTAAGTTGCTACCGTTTTCAAATTTTCCTTATTATTATTATTATTCTACTTTCTGTTTTTGTGACTACATTTAGACCCACATTTATTATACTTAAATGGAGCGACGTCTGGCGGGATCAACTACAACTGTATATTTAATAAGTTTTAGCAACATAATACATTTAGTGTGTAAATATTCAGGTAACACATTCACACGTCGCCGTCGACAGAACTGTAATCTTCTCGCTGTATACGTAATGAGAAGTAAAACCCACCATGTTTTCAGACTCTGCAAGATAATGTACTCGTACATATGTATTATTATGTAGAAAAAGCTCGTTGTTCGCTTTTCTGTTGGATTTTTGAATTGTGAAATGCTAAGCTACTTGTTTTTGTTGAAACGAAGTTCCTTATCGCGCTTTACGAAAGGGGACTAGACGGAAAAAAAACTTACGAAAAGTTGTCACGACACTTTTTAGTTTTAGATGATTATCACTAAATGGCGCTGTGATCAAAATCTTTTAAAACACGTTCCTTATCACGCGTTACGTTAGGAAAAAAAATATAAGCTATCTTTTAATCAAAAATAACTTCGTTCTATTCGGGTGTCCCATGACACCTCTCAAGTTATTTCATTGTAGTATAGACAAACGCGAGATTACGACCCCTGATGAAAAGCTGTCACCGTCGGTCATAAACCTCTGCAATGCCACGGCAATGAGAGCAAGTATTGTAATATGTTTACATCTTTCTTTTTAAGCTAGATACCATTAATATTTGAATTTTTAGATAATATTCCACTGGTTTTGGTGTTATATATTTTTTGTAAAACGATTTATTTAATGGAAACGTTTTTCCGTAAATTCTGTTTAACATAGGTAGACGAGGTTACGGTTTGCTTGACAGTTACCGCCACTCATGGACTACATGCCAGCTAAGACCAACCTTCGAGGGCAGCGCGACGGGAAAGAGTGCCGAGCGCGTAACGCGTCGCGCCGTCGCTTCAAATCTCGTGCTGGGTTTTGGCCTTAGCCAGGGTTCGGACGCTGAGTGTGAGCGGTTGGAGGTTTTAGTGCGGTTCAACTCCCATCATCACCGATTTCCCCAAATAAAAAAAAAAAAAACTAAGACCAACCTTAATAGAATTCTTCTCAAAACATCAAAATATGAAGTCCTAAGCGATAATGAACCCAAACCACATCCCTTATATTATCGCCGAACCCAGAAATAATTCGTGTGGATTGGTGCTGATTCCGCAAATATGGCAAACGGTATATTCACGGAATCTTTAGGGATATCCCGATCTGCTCGGATTAGACGGGTGCGGACCCTCGTAAATAATTTCAGCGGAATAAATCCAGCATCCGATGACCGGTCCGAAACGACCGGTTTCACTAACGCATTTATACAACTTGGGAAAATTAGAGAACTGTCCTGTCCTGTTTTTGGCAAAGTTTTTCTTTTTGAATATTTGAAACGAGCTGACCTTCACAACCAGGTGGACCGTAAAAAAAGTGTACGAGGAAAGGATTTTTTTGTTTTTATTTTTATTGATAAAAGGCATGTGGCCCATCTGATGGTAAGTAGTTACCGTTGCTCTTGAACCACTGTAATGTCTGAGCATCACGAGGCCTTGAAACCCAAATCATAGCTTTCGTAAGAACTTGAAGAGGAGATTTAATTCTAAAGCCGGATAGTACGTGGCAGAAATTACCAGAAGATTACCAAATGAGAGTGAAAATATTACATATACTGCTAGGGGCGGCGCGATGGGAAAGCCGTGGACGTAACGCGTCGCGCCGTCCCTCATAACCACTTGCTGGGTTCTGGCCTCAACCGGGGTTCGGATGCTGAATGTGAGCGGTTGGAGGTTTTAGTGCGGTTTAACTCCCACATAAAAAAAAAAACAGACTGCTACCTTTAGAACAATGTTGGTCAGTATATCCGTAATTTTAGATAATTATTATTATTCGCCATCAAGTGGACATGTTGTCTATTAAGGCAATAAAAAAAATTCTTCAACACTGATTGTTCTTCTACATACATTCCTTATAAGTTATTTTACTTGCAACTTCCAAATAATAGAGAAAGAAGTTAGTGAAAACGCTCATTGTACCGTTGAAGACAGATGTTGCAGATCGTGGCGATGACGTCACACAGAGAGACATCCGTGACGTAATGGAGTGTACCAATCTGTTACAACTTCATCAAACAATGTCCGCGCTTCTCTAGATAATGCTTTCTGTAATGACGACTGTCGCACTACTATGAGTGATGGTGTTTCTTGTAAAATGGTGGATTATTTACTCTCAGCTATTTCTTGTAGTGTTCATTTCGATGAAAAACATAACCTATCGTTGCCTCAGTGCTTGTTTGGCCTATCTGACATTTTTTACGAAAATGACTTTTTAGTACAGTATTATAAAGAATAAATTTTCCATCCGACTGGTAAAATATTTTTTAAAATATTCAATTATAAAACAATAAAAATCTCATTTCAATTTTTACTTAACGAAAATTCCGTGCTTGTTTGCTGTCTCCTGTAAAATTTGCTCGAGTTCAGATTGGCCAAACAAGCACTGAGGCGACGCTATGTTACTGTCTGGTACATCAGCTATCAGACAGTCAAAGTTTCGTGAAAATTGGTCAAGCCGTTTCGGAACAGATAGAAAAAATAGATGGCACTTGCTATTTCAATTTTGCTTGTTTGGCCTGAATGAGCGTCTGACTAAATTTGAGACCTATCGATGTATAGTTGGGGGGGCAAGAATAAATGCACTTCGACAATTAAAAAGAGAGCAGTTAATAGCTTCGGATTTATAAAGCACTTTCTCTGTCACACACAGCTTTGTGGCATTCATTGTCAGTTGTTGTTGTAATTTAATTGAACATATAATATAATATAGAGTTGTTAAAAATCTAAATATTTTTGCATAATTTCCTAAAAGTCGATGTGCATTTATTCTTGCCCCCAACTATAGGTACCTATTGCTTTTTTTCTTACTTAATTGCTAGTAGCATTCTTAAAGTCCAGATATATATTCAGCCTATTTAAACACTTAACTACATACCTATACAATTTTACCTAAAAACAATTATAACTTCCAACCATATTCAAAATATTAATAAGCTTCAAAACATTTGCATAAGTTACCGAAACTCGAGCATCATTCTCGAGACGTGCAATATTCAAAGACAAGGGATTTACATGGAAACCAGAGCATCTCAGATAACGAGAGACCAAACAAAAACGCAATTTCCACACCATTAAAACTTGCTCGAGATGTCTTCAAGACGCTGGGTTGACGTGTGTTGAAATATACGAGAATCTTTGGAAATATTTTTATTTCTTACTAGCGTATTCGTGATGTTATTTGATTAATTATAATTTCATATGTGCTATATAAGTCTATAATTTTAAGCAAGAGGAAAAATAAATTGAGAGGTGTCAAGGGACACCCGGATGGAACGAAGTTCCTTTCGATTAATTAGTGAGGGAATTGTATTTTTTTTTATTAATATATTTTGATCACAGTGCCATCTAGCATTAATCATATAAAACAAAATAAGGAATTGTTTTAAAAGATTTTAATCACAGCGCCATCTAGCGATAATCATCTAAAACAAAAAAAGTGTCGTGACAACTTTTTCATAAGAATTTCCGTCCAATAATTTAAAGCAAGAGTATATTATTGTCATCCAAATGAATCACATATTTAAATTCGCAATATAATTTAAATTAATGATTTACAGTTTTTACAAATACACCTATTTTGTTAAAACTGGTAAATCATTTAGATCAGAGATCAGATCCGACAGGGAGTTTATCAAGAATTATTATTTAGTCAATAACATAAATAACATAGCTTTCTATAAATAACAATTTTCGAAATCGGTTCAGTAGATCAAAAGACAGTAGAGATGAATACCTAATTGTTGCAGTCAAAATGTAAACAAGATGACTTTTATATGTAATGAAATGTACAGTTTTAGTTTTTGCGTTTAGTTTGGTATTTATTGTAAAAGAGAAAACATTGAATATATATTTTATTTGACCAAGCTCCAGAGTATTATTAATAATTAAATTCACCTGAGGGATTTATTTATTTATTTGGGAAACCAACAGAAACATACAAATTATAAACACCTAATAACTATTTACCGACTTTCAAAATGTTTCGAAGTGAATTGACTAGTTCTTTTTTGTCATTAAGTGGGTAGTTCTAATGTAGTCTCATAAAAACATAATAGAACTGACAATATAAGGATAATACTCTGTAATCGACATTGACGATATCTTTATGACAATAATGAAAATAAAAAATAATCTAAATTTTAATTATAAGTTGGCAACACTAAAATACCAATTTGTTTTTGGCTGCGGTAAGTAGGACAAAATACCTTCGGACTTAAAACGTAAATGCTTATTATTATTTATCACTTACTTTAATTAAGGGAAAATAAGAAACCAAATCATGAGTAGATTCACGTCTAAGATTACGTTACAATTATTTGGTACTGCTAAATACTAGGTAATAATAAAGGCATATTACTTCAAACCTATTTCAATTAATTGATATACAGGGTGATTTCCTAGTGAGGGTACATATTGAAGGTCATGGTAGCTGATGGTTATATACGACCAGTAAAAATATTATTACCAAACAATATGGCTTAATGCCTTAGTAATCGCAACTTCAATATATCTTAAATTCTTGAAAAATGATGGTTTTTCGAAAGTTGATGAGTGTGGCGGAGGTGTGGGGTGCGCGAGATCACTAGAGGTCGTTAGTCAACACTCTTTTAGCCGAAATTGTTTATGTTTGAGGTAGTTTTGTCGAATGTAGATAAAAAAAAATATTTTGTAATTTTACCTATTTTTTGTAATATTCCGTTTTAGAACAGATTACTCATCACCCTCTTACAATATGTACCATCTTTAAAAAATCACCCTGTATAAGCAATACGCATTTAGTGTATCGCGTCGCGTCACTGCGTGCACAACCCCGTGCTTTTGGCTTCAGTCGGGGTTTAAACATTGAGTGTGAGCGGCAAGGGGTTTTAGTTTAGTCTACCTCCCACATATAAGTGGAATTCCAACTATATCCTCCAAAAAGGCAAAAAAGATGTGATCCAATAAAAACTAAAACGAAAACTTATCTGACTTAAACTAACGTATAACTTTTAATTCCTAAACTTAAAGGATATTTTTCAAGAAGCTCGTTCTGCCTCGATCCGGTCCCCATCGAGTCGAACCATATTAAAAGTTCGGGAATAGCTTACGTTCCCTAAAGCTCCAAGTTTGGTGCCGTCGGGAATCGCTTTACTAATACTGATGTAACATGTCATGTGATAAACTTTGTACCAATCGTTAAAAGTTAAGATCAAAACGTGTTTTGGTAATATTTGATGGGTTAGTCAATAATAAACATCAATAAATAAACGGGGGAGGTCTATATCTAGCAGTGGACGTCTACGGGCTAATGATGTACTGTACTGTACCAACCCATTACTGTCCACTGTTGGGCTCAGGTCTCCTCAGAAGAGGGATTAAGCATAGTCCACCACGCTTGCCCAGTGCAGATTGGGGACTTCACATATCTTCAAAGGATTTTTAGAATCCTTTTCCGACATGTAGGTTTCCTCACGATGTTTTCCTTTACCGTTTTTAGCCAGTGGTGTTGTGAAAAATTGCACATAAATCTATTTTCACATTTAGATTTAGAGGTACAGGCCGGCCGGATTTGAACCCGCGACCTCCATTCGGAAGGAAGCGCTTCGACTACTCGGCCACCACGATAGGCTAATGATGATATAAAAGCAATAATTAAGGCTTCGAAGGGGTTTTAAAGTTAGTTTATAAGTAGTAGGTGGTAGTCCCCTGACGTTGCAAAGGTTCATTATTGTATTGTCACGCGATATACCTACATACATCTGCGTGCAAAATGTCAGCTCAATCGGAAACTGAGAATTTGTCAAAAGCTTGCAAGATTCCATCCGAACTTACATAGTTTTATCAAAGCTAGTAAAAACTAAAGTTATTTGTTTTCTGTGATACAATAAAAGGCACACTTACTGCAGTCAGCCTCGTCGGATCCGTCCACACAGTCGACATGCATGTCACAGCGGTAGTGCGGCGGGATGCAGTACGTCTTGTTCCACACATATTGACTGCACGTTAGCTGCCCTGCGTCACATTCCGGAGCGGCTGAAACAATACAATAATCAATGAGAATTATACTAATTAACTAGAGCTTTATCACCTTGTCTTAAAGAAACTATTTAAATACAAAGATCTTGGTTATCATGTAGAAGTAAAACGCTAGCCGAGACAAATAAAACGAGTCTAAACATGATAAGTCTATCTTGTTGAGTGTATGAGTTCTTATGGCTACCTTCCTTGCATTATCATCATATCTGTACCAACCCATTACTGCCCACTGTTGGGCTCAGGTCTCCTCAGAAGAGGGATTAGGCATAGTCCACCACGCTTGCCCAGTGCGGATTGGGGACTTCACATATGTTCAAAGGATATTTAGAACCCTTTTCCGATATGCAGGTTTCTTCACGATGTTTTCCTTCACCGTTTATAGTCAGTGGTGTTGTGAAAAATTGCACATAAATCTGTTTCACATTTAGATTTAGAGGTACAAGCCGGCCGGATTTGAACCGGCGACCTCCCGTACGGAAGGAAGCGCTTCGACCACTCGGCCACCACGACTTGTCATCATATAATATGCGTGGATAAGTAAAATCGAAAACCAACACTCTGTTCAAATGCAACAAGCAAGAATCCACCAAAGTTACATAGTTAGGTAAATAATTACATCCAGTACAACTTAAATAAAATTAAAGTACACTAATCGATTAGACCCAACGTCATTTATAAAACCTAAGTACGAAATCTAGTCTCAAACTAAAACAATCAAAGACAAGGTCAAACAAAATGGCGTCGAAATCGGAATCGAAATTGAATTTAGCGTCAACTGTGGTGCCGAGAACTAATCGAGACGGCGGCCATTAGGACAAAGGAATCTCTGGAGTTACCAACTTAAGCATGCAAAAATTGCCCGACATTTAAAATTAACGGCATCTACGTTTTATTTTCATATGTGTTAAGATGTTAGTTCCATAATGGTACAGCTTAGTCTATACGAATATTATAAAGAGGTTATGTTGTGATGTTTGTGATGAGTAGGTAATATATGGATCTACTGAACCGATTTCCAGAATTCTTTAACTAATGTACATTACGTTAAAAGTTACGTTATCTATGAGTATCATAGGCGATATATTAAATCTAAAATGAAAAAATCTATTTTGCGACGTGTTGCAGAAAACGTTGCACCGGCGTCCGGCATTATAATTTTAAATTATTTATCATAAATAAAAATACTTGCAATTACCCCAAAATGACTCTAAAAGCCTAAACACCATCAAATTTAGGGCTAAAATCCCAGAGTTGGTAACACTGACCCGAAACTCAGGGTATTCGACCTGTAATCAGAGGTCATCAATCAACGCGCAGGGTACTGGAGAGCCCAACTTGACATCACTACTGAACAGAGCTGATGGAGTGAGTAATCTATTCTATTAAATATTGTTTAACCCTGTTTTGTGGTGTTTAAAAACATTAGGAATCAACAGGCAAACGTACTATTCTTATAATGTATCATGTAAAGGGCATTAGTTTTTAAAAGGAAGATACAGCAATCTATTTTAACAAATGAATCTAAGTGTACTTTTTGTGATCCCGGTGAGATAAACCAGGGACTTAAAAATTTATAACTAAGCTAGGTTTAGGCAACAGGTATAATTATTTAAATAGATTTAAAGATAGTTTTCGCAAAACGTAAAGAAGATTTTCTAAGATTTTTTAAATAAACTCTTTGATATATCCATAAAATTATTACATCTGGAATCAACATCATCAACAACAGAATGAAGCCAATTTAAAGTGCACCGATCGCGCGTATCTACACGATATTCTGGCGTTAGTGTACCGATGACACTCAATTCGTTTAACACACTAATAAAATATTACATACACATAAGTTCTTTAAAGTTTCACTTTATATATGATCTTGATTCAAAATATCGTGTTGTTACGTGCGATCGGTGTACTTTAAATTGGCTTCATTCTGTTGTTCATGATGTTGATTCCAGATGTAATAATTCTATGGATATATCATGTAAAAGTAAAATGCTCGTCAACAGAAGAAATTAAGAAAATTTAATTGGCTCTATCTTGTTTGGTATGTAGCTACCATCTGAGTTTCAAATTAAATTTTCAAGATTCCACCCAAACTACATACGTATATCTAGTGCAAGTTTTTATTGCAAGATAGATAAACGAGCTGACGGCCCACCTGATGGTTAAGCATAAACAAATGACAGTTTTTTTTTATTTATTTTTTATTTATTTATTTATTGTTTACACACTTATTATAGAGAAAGGTACCAGTGGCCCTCACACTAGGCCTAGCCTGTATCGTGAGGACCAGATGGGTTCATAATATCGATTATAATATACATATATGTTTGTTTTTTAACTACAGTAGTATGATGACAATAATAATAATACAGTTAAACATAAGCTTTTAAAAACAAAGTATGCAATGACCCAAATCTATATCCTACTACTAATGAAATCCTTATAACAAAGCCACACACATATTAATTATTCGTTAGCGAGATCGTTCATCCGTCTGTGTGCAGCGAGGTGGCATACTTCACGCGTGACCAGTCAAATAGTCTGAAGCCAGAACTATTGGAGTATAAACAGGTGATACGTAATCATTAATTATTATTGTTTTGTAATAACTGGTTCCTATATTTAGGAAATTTCCTATGTGATGGAAACTTGATTAATATAATATTAAATGATTCCCGCTATTAAAATATTAGTGAAATAAATTGTATTAGTCGTAATGGCCGTTTAGTTTTGAGGCTTTTAATGATTTATGTGCAGTTTTGTCACTAAATTAGCAGCTGAAAACGTTGAAGAAACATCGTGAGGAAACCTGCATATTGGACTAGAATTAAAAAATCTTCGAAGATATTATGTAAAGTCTTAAAATGCAGTTAAATAAAGTATACTAAATTTGAGTGCGAATTTCGTGACGCCCATGTCTTTAATAGGTATTATTATAATTTCATTAGTTCAATATAAAATAGAAACAAAAACGTATCATCTTATTTCTTTTAAAACTATCAACACCCGATAACAGTATAAAACGTAAAGATTTAAACTCTGAAACAAGAACGCGACATGTTATCAAGCTATAAAATTATTTTAACGCTGTGTTTTGTATTTTCATGAGTTATAAACAAGATTTACAACTAACTTAACGTATACTTCACAAATGTTATACTAGTTTAGATTATTTTAGTTTTATAAAAAGAGAATACTTCGTTAAATATACTTTGCTATGAGAGTAACATACAGGGTGGATCTGTAACTTTGGACTATCTGACGTGAGGTGAATGACCTGTTAAAATAAAATTTAGAACCACTTTTATTTTAGGAATTAGATAAAAAAAAAAATCTTGATAAATAAATAAGTTGTATTTCGACAGGTCATTCACCCCACGTCAGATTGTCCAAAGTTACAGATCCACCCTGTATAGCCTATATGATGATCATCGAGCACAAACCTGATTGACCATTATATTAAACGGTTCAACCACTATTCCACTCTGTAGATCTTAATCTAGTCATTAATTAACGTTGTAGGAGTCCTACAATATCGCGTGCCAATGCAATAATAAGATACAATGGAGCTGATATGATGATGGAGTCGGAAGGTAGCCGTAAGAACTCTTGCACTAAACAAGATAGACTCGTCGTGTTTAGGCTCGTTTTATTTGTCTTAGCACTTTACTGTGACATGGCATCCGGGATCTTAAAGTCGTAATTAATGTGTTTTCTTTACTATTTTGGAACGAAGTTCCTCATCCCGCGTTATCGAAAGGGGGCTAGACGGAAATTCTTATGAAAAAGTTGTCACGACACTTTTTTTGTTTTAGATGATTATCGCTAGATGGCGCTGTAATTAAAATCTTTTAAAACAATTTCTTGTTTTGTTTTATATGATTAATGCTAGATGGCGCTGTGATTAAAAAAAAACATTATTTTAAGTTATAATAATTAGTTAGTTTAAAACAATGACGACTGTCTCTCTTTATTAAATTTTATTACAATTTATTACAATTCCCTCACTAATTAATCGAAAGGAACTTCGTTCCATCCGGGTGTCCCTTGACACCTCTCAAGTTTTTCATTTTAGTGTAGAAGTAAATATTAATATGACTAAGTTATTTTAAATGAGTGCAGGCCGAAATCTCTGACGAGCTAACATGCCACCCGATCATAAGTGGTTATCATTATCTCTTTGATGGTCATAGCATATCAGCCGTAGATTTTTTATGTGTAATCTGCTGAAATTTTAAATGTATGGAGCATTTCTAAATTTCATTATTTATTTACTTTTATAATAGAAACTCAACAACTTGCATTTTAAGGCAAAACTAAACTCCCAAAAGATATTACAAATATAATCCAATATGTCGTATTTTTGCTGTCGTAGTATCGTATCATAGTCGTAGCGTCGTAGCCTCGTAGCGGCGTAGCTCCGTAGACCGTCGTCAGCGCTACGACACGCCTCACGTGACAAACAACTAGAAATTGCAATATTTTTCTTTTCCTTATTATTTTGCCAACTTGTATTTTGTGGGATTTATTTTGTAGATATTATATGTGTTGTTGTACTATGTTGGTTATTATAATATATACAGGGTGGATCTGTAACTTAGGACAATCTGACGTGGGGTGAATGACCTGTTGAAATACAACTTAGAACCGCTTTTATTTTAGGAAAAGGATAAAAAAAAATTTCATCATAGTATGGAAGTCCGCAACGATAGTCGTACGTTTTCCATACAATGTAAGAAAGAAAAGTTTAATCGATCCAAAAAATAAAAATGGTGCAAAGTTGTATTTCGACAGGTCATTCACCCCACGTCAGATTGTTCAAAGTTACAGATCCACCCTGTATATTTTTAATATTCTTACAACAAGCAGACGATCAAATAGGCCTCATGATGGTAAATGGTTACTGTCATTTCTCCGGAATGTATTTTATTAAGTATTATAATATTTGTATTTAAAAAATACACGAAGGCTTAGTAAGGTTAAAAGTATATTTTACAAAATGATAACGACCGACTAAACGAAACAAAAAAAGAATCATCAGTTCATATAGAAGAGAAATATACGCAAAAACGCACAACAAATCGTGAAATCAAAAAAATGTTAATTTAATTATTAATTGAGTAACATAAATAAAGTGCCTCCTCTTTTCGGAAGTCTGTCAAAAAGTAATAAAAACATCACATAAACACAGAAACAAAGCTAAACATTTTCGTCCAATCCTTAAGAAAATACAACACAAAACACAGACGTTCTCATCTATAAAACAAACTTGACATACAAACAAGTATTGACAGTGCAAACATTAGAAAAAAACTAAATCGTTCCGCGCAGACCGTTTGTTTTAGCTCCGGGACAAAACGGTGAAAAATGTGTGTTTTCACGTAATAAACGACTTCAAATAATGTTTCTCTTCTGGTGCTATAGTTTATCGCTGATGGTAAATGATTATCGTTAAATTATCGTCTTTTGTGGTAAACATCTATAAGTAATGGTCGCTACCTGCATAACACAAAAACTACCAGTCAGATCTCTATCAAGTTATATTTATGCGAGATAATATCCAAAGTATCTGCTTTCTCAAAAAAAAAAATATATCATAATCGGTTTATCTATAAAAGTAATACACGCAAACACGCATAGTAAAGCTTGAATTCTTGTCCGTTAAAAATATACATTTTAAACACAAACGCAAAAGTACTTTTTCGTTCTCCCTCTTTTATCCGAAAAAATAATTATCCTTGATTTGATTTGATTATAACTCTTACTAAAACCACTATGACTTAAGCAACTAAACAAAGATAAGCTATCGACACATATCTCCTGATTCTCCATAGAACAGATCCAATCGATGTTGACTGAGAACTAGTTCTGAAAACTATTTATATGATAATCCGCGAGGTCCCTCACGCACCGACACACACACTCAGGACTCATTCAAGTTAAACAAAACTTTAACAACATTTACGTAGAAATTACATGTTATTTTTTATTGTAAGTAGATGAGATAAACGGCCTGATGTCTCTGATCTTTAAAGAGTTTCTTCAAACCTCGTTTGAATCTATTAGTACGTTGAAAAGACTCAAAAAATAGAGTCAAACAACCAAAAAAACACCAATAAAATTAAAGTGAATGTAAAGAAAACCACAATTAAAAGGTGACTTGATTTGATTAGACAGGGTGGATCTATAACTTTGGACAATCTGACGTGGGGTGAATGACCTGTCGAAATACAACTTAGCACCATTTTTATTTTTTGGATCGGTTAAACTTTTTTTCTGACATTGTATGGAAAACGTACGACTATCGTTGCGGACTTCCATACTGTGATGCAAAATTTTTTTTATCCAATTCCTAAAATAAAAATGGTTCTAAGTTTTATTTCAACAGGTCATTCACCCCACGTCCGATTGTCCAAAGTTACAGATCCACCCCGTATAAGGCATAGTATGATTTCAGTGACTTATGTACCCGTGTCTACGTCTTAAAGGGCATAATGTTTCACATAAAGATTGAACTATTTTTAAACGGTTTTATTTAGCTCACCCCGTTTGTTTTATTTAATTTTCTCAATCGGTTTAGTGGATCCAAAGATCCTCTTAATAATATTAGTATAAATAACATATAAGTGATAGAATACTTACGACACGATTGAAATTCGTCTTCACCCTTCTCACAGTCCTTCTGATAGTTGCACACCCACAGAGAAGGAATACACTTGCCCTCCGGACACCGGAACATACCGCTCGGACATATTGTGTCACCTGGAAGTAACATCACTATTACTAACTAATAAAATGTGTATGGCCGAGTGGTTGAAGTGCTGGCCTTCCATACGCGGGTTCAAATAGATATAGAACTCTCCTCAAACCTCGTTTCAGAAAGGACAAGCCATAGTGATCGAGGAACACAGAAAAAGGACGCCCATTTCAAAACTAGATAGATCTTAGTTAATTGTAAGGATATTAGTGCCTATTAAAACTGACTTATTTTTGTAAACTAAAGTAAAAACCAGTATCACTTCTTTCCTTTGCTTGTGTGTCGACCAATATCGCACGAAATCCTTAGTCGCGGTTACGACATTTGCTAGAATCTTCGCATATATACGACATCTGAAATCTACTACAGTGGGCTTCGGCCTGACCGGGCATACACTACCTCGCCCGCAAGGAGATCTCCCTTTGGCCAAAAGTCCACTGTAGATTCCCACACTTGAAATGGTAAAATTTGAAAACGAGGTTAAGAAAAGTCCTGTTGGTATTATAGTGATAACGGCCCTTCAATCCCTTCACATTGCAGAGGCTCATTTATTATGTAAAAAAATAGGTATAAAATATAATAACAAAATCCTTTCTTATAACTCCTCAACAAATCTCAAATCATACTTAAGTGTTTCACTTCGGCTAAGTAAACAAGCAGTCAATTTGAAGATCGGAACAAAGTTGGAATGATTACAAATGGAGCTGACTTGTTCAACTATTGGACAAGTATTCGTTTCCGATAAACACGAATGATGGCTCTGACGCTAAACGGGGTGAATACTGACGATCAGGGGTGAAATATCAGATTTGGTGGATTTAAGGTTAGTCTAGTAGGTATATATTAGATGTTTTAGTTAGTGAGATTAATTTACAATAACGTAATAATTAAAATATAAATTTTTATTTTGAAAATTTACACTTTTTTGTTTTTATTAGTCTGTACTAGCTGCTGCCCATTATCGTCTGTGTGAACCCTATATAGCAACTAAGATTATAACTGTTTCCCCCTTTACGGATTTTTCTCGCCGTAAAACCATGCTGGAACTTCAACGAACATTTAAAAAATAAATGGCCAAATTGGTTCAGCCGTTATTCAAATATTTTAATTTATTATTTACTAGGTGACCAGCGCAACTTCGTCTGCGTTACAAAGGGGTTCAAAAATTGTAGCCTATGTGTTATTCTGATGTATAAGCTATATTGTGGTAAAGTTTCATTCAAATCCATTCAGTAGTTTTTACGTGAAAGAGTAACAAACATACATCCATACATACATACATCCATACATACAAACTTTCGCCTTTATAATATTATTACGATAATAAATATCGCAAAGGGACTAACATAATTCGAATCCAAACTTTTAACCTTTCAAAATTACATTTTCTTTCATCCCATGTATAAAGAGTTTAAATCAAAGAGGATCGTAATACCGTGAAAGCGTTTGTTTTATATATAATACCTGAAGCCCAAGGCTGTGTTTACGACCAGTACAATTTACCTTCAAAGTATTATAATAAAATAAACTAAATAAATTAAGGTTCACTTGTGAAATATAAACTCAGTTAGCGATAACAAAGTTGAAGATTGCGTCTTTTGGACTTTCCACTGTCAAATACGTCGCGGGATTATTTTGTTTGATAAGTTACTTTTTAAATGAAGACTAATATTTAATGCTATTTGCGCAGAGTCAAGCGCCTTAAATGGAGATGGACAGAACGTTTGATACGATCCAAAGTAAAAAAATGGACAAAAGACATCACAGAATGGTATCCAAGAGATGGTAAGAGACGCAGAGGACGACAACTGAAAAGATGGGAGGATGACCTACCCTACCTCTGGCGAAGATATGCCCAGGATAGAGAGAAATGGCGAAAACTGGAGGAGGCCTATGTCAATGGACAACCTGGCTGAGTACAACAACAAAAATATACACAGATATTATAATTTAATTTATTAGTCAGAGATTAAAGGCTATTTTTATTTTATGTGACAGTTACATAATGCTAAAATGTATTTTTCATCGTCGTATGTTTCAATAATTTCAATGTAAAGCTGAAAAGCTTGATAAAAACTTTTTGAGGTGCAGGCAAAGTTGTACGGGTCAGCTTGTACTTAATATGTTTTGAAGTTGATTTTCTTAGACCATTTATCTAACAATCAGTTATTGTAATGTTGTTAAATTTTCGTTAAAAACATCAAGAACGCAATAAATATTCCCAAAATGCTCAGTATTTTATTTACAAAAAAAATATGAAAAAAACACCTTTATAATTTTATTATGATATTAATATTGCAGTATATAAGTTTATAATTTTACCGCATCGCAAGTGGTTTTGGAAACATACTAACAACGGATATTGTACACAAAGGAGGTATCAGTATCAAGATCGTTAGGTTACTTAAATACGATACCATCTTCCCGAGGAGCTGAGATTTCAAAGAGCAATATCACAAATAACTGAAAACAGATCTACTCATAATTATACGGGATATTTCCTTGATGTTTTAGTAAATTTTCGTGAATTTTCAACTGAAAATCACACAGCTGTCCGACGGTCCAGATATCAATACAGAATCATAATAGCTGTGATCAGTGCAAAACCATTCATAGAAAAAAAAACTTGAGAGGTGTAAAGGGACACCCGGATGGAACCAAGTTCCTTTCGATTAATTAGTAAGGGAATTGTAATAAAATTTTACTTTTTGATCACAGCGCCATCTAGCGATAATCATCTAAAACAAAAAAAGTGTCGTGACAACTTTTTCATAAGAATTTCTGTCTAGCCCCCTTTCGATACTGCGTGATAAGGAACTTCGTTCCAAAAAGTAAAAATAAAATGAGATTAATTTCAATCAATATCCAGTCTAGTAGTAGACGTAGTAGTACTTAGTAGTATCACTAAGTTTCTGTTCAAATGCCAACTCCACTATCTTCTGTTCAAATGCCAACTCCACTATCTCCTATTTTCTGTTCAAATGCCAACTCCACTATCTCCTATTTGTGTATTTTTTAACGGTGGAAACGTTTGTGGTCTATGTATAACCTATGTAATCATGTCCATAAGTTTTAAAATGTACTGTTGTTTCCTTAAATAAATAACTAAATAAATAAATCACAGGCCGAATATTCATTTTAATCACTCATGAGTAGACGGTGTCTGTAGAAATTATACAATCCCAAATCCCAAGGTAATCAGAAGATCTGAAAGTTAGAGCTAGCTGAATAAGCCGTCTGAATATTTGTGGTCACGACTCCTAGTCAAACGAAACTGTAAAGAAGAATGCTATAATAATATGGTATATCTGGGTGCCAATAACATGGGTAATTAAGGACTTTGGTTCTTCAAGGGCGTGGGCATACTAATCTCCGGCAGTGTGGTAATAATAACGTTGAGCAAAAACTAAATTTACAAAAAATATTAATATTAAAAACTTCGTCACAATCTTATATAATGTTGTCTATATAACTTAACATAAATTATATTCTTCAAAACTTACACAGACAACTATGAAACAGCCAAAAAACTAGAATTTTCTAAGTAATGCTGTCGTTTCTGCCTACGTATTGAAGTTAAGATCCTCAGGGCGATGTTTAAAGTTAAGCAGCCGTTGAATAAAAGATGTACTGGATCCCAGGACGCCTCAACCGATATAACTTATACCCACAAAAATACGAAATAACTTATTATTTCTAACGTTTACAAATTTTCGGGTACAGAAGTTGAGATAAAAAGTAAAAACCTTTTTTAAATACTGAATTAGTTGTTTTTTTTCTTTTCATAATAAACATATACACCGCCATATTTGATACTCATATCACAAACTTATTCTTTCGTAAAAATCTCAGACTTAAAATTGTTTCAATCTTAATAAGGAATCATTACCAGTTCCAACTTATGGTACCAACCTGAGAAGAACTGGCAAAATACTATCTGGTATATATATTTTTTTTGGTTTTCTTATTTCCTAAACATAACCTACTACAATTAATATAGTTAATGATGAATATATAACTGGTTATCTACTTAAAACAGTCTAGAACGAAGACCTACTTAATAACATTAAACTTCATACGCTTTAAACTTAAAAACAAATCTACTACACGCACAGCATACAAGCCAACTTTTCTCATCACAGAACCCACATTAAACCGTTAAACTAGACTTATAACCACAAAGGCCGGCTACCAGACACAATACGTCATAATCATGTCATGCAGTAACCGTATTGGTGCCTCACAAGGACGTGACGTGCATGTTGGAGCTGGAAATAACTGGTCTAATATTTTCAAATAATAACGGGTACCCTATTTTCATCAGGTAGAAGCCTGCAAAAGTAATATGATATAAAGTCTTGTCAACGTGAAAAAAAAATAGAATGAAGTTCCTTTCGATTAAAGAATATCTTATAATTTTTTATCCTAAAGTAACGCGCGATAAGGAACGTGTTTTAAAAGATTTTGATCACAGCACCATCTAACGATAATCATCTAAAACAAAAAAAGTGTCGTGACAACTTTTCGTAAGTTTTTTTTCCGTCTAGCCCCCTTTCGGTAACGCGCGATAAGGAACTTCGTTCCAAAAGGTAAGGTGAAATATTATCAATCATACGTAGAAATGTCAGTTTTTATGAACACTTTTCAAAGAGATGCATTGAGAAGCAAATTGCGTTTAGTTTTTCTACATGTGCCTGTTAAAAATTAGGGAAATAGGCTTATGAATTTTGAAATAGTACAAAATTAATATTCTTTGAGACAGGCATGACTTCTAAAAAAACCTATGCCCTTCAGGAAGACAAGCCCTAAATAACTGAGTTATAGAAGTTACCAAGTAGAGTTGGGCAGAAAATACGGTCGTTCCCTTAATTGGGTGTTTGAAGTTAATACCTCGTCGGCGTCGGGGATTACTTGAAATTAGACGAACAGTAATGATAAAATACTGTTTGGGACTATGAAAATATTACGGTCGTTATTATATAAATAGAAGATGATAGTTACAGTACGTGATGCTTAATTTGTTTTGGTAAGTGTTGGGTAAGTTATCGCAATTACTAATAGATCTGCTTGTTTATCTATAAACATGATAGAAATTATACATTTCATTGTGTATCTGTATACTTTACGTAATAACGTAGTGATCGAAATAAATTGCTAATTAATTCCAAGCCACATAATTGGCGCCCAACGCGGTGCAAAGTAACACGTTTGGGCGCCATTACAGTCACAATAATTTACACTTTATCTGACATTATCTTGATTCGCGAACATCTCAACGCAGTACAATAATAACACGACAAAACTTAAGAAATACTCATCGCAATAATGGCGTCTTTACTGCCGAGACATCAAATTTTATTAGCTGTTTATATCGTTTCCTGTTAGCTTGACGTTTTAGCCGAAAAGGAGGGAGCAGACGACGACTTGTGGAGGTTTTTTATGAGCAATAACAGGAAAATGTATTAGTTACAGTTGTGTTTCGTGAGCTGGAGCCCGATGAGGTACGTGATGCAGTTTAGTGGACAACTCCTGAATGCGGGATCGTCGACTCGAATCGTTGTACGAATTGAAATATACTCGCGGATTATGTTTGTAATGGATTCGGTTGTTGTGTTTTTATGATCAGATTACCGCGTATCGTACCGTATTAAGTAACTTAACTTATGTTAAGAGTTGTATTGATAATCGTTGTGTCAGAATCAAAAGCTAAATTGTACAAAAGTTTCTTTAAACACTCGCGGTTATCTACATCACTTACAATATTAATAAACGGGTTCTTACCACGATTATTTTTAATTGAGAGATCCCGATATTTTAGCACTGTTTCAAGCGCCATGATCACGAGAAGACTGAAGACCTGCGGGTAGGTCATTTAAGAGCAGACAAATCTGTCTTTTTTTTTATTTTTTTTTATTGCCTTATAGGCAGACGAGCCAACGGGCCACCTGATCGTAAGTGGTTACCGTCGCTCATGAACCACTGTAATGTCAGGGGACATTGAGGGGTCTACCCCCTTTCTCGTTCGTTTGACTGTAACACTGAAACTCGAACTCACATTTCGACACCCGTAAGAAGAACCCGTTTAGTAATATTGTAAGTGATGTACAAAAGTTTAATTTCATCGTAGATATTTATCAAAAACCTTCAAACAATTCCAATATAGAACATTTTATAAGCATTGTTACCGTGTCCAATATGTCCTGTAGTGGCACAAGAATTCCCGTGTCAAGGTATAAGTGCATGTTAGCATCCGAGGAGCCATTACGACGTGCATCGAGCTGACGGTATCACGTTCCAACGTTCCTTTACACGCTAAGGAACGAGAATACCTCGTGTGTGTTAACATACGTACTATAATATTAACGGGGTGTTAAGTTTTAATGGCGACTAATGCGTCAAACGAGGTTCTGGAATTAGAAGTGATAATCGAGCATCATGACATCGTGTTGCAATTGATTATGGTTGGATTGTAAGACTTAAGACTTGTAGTAAATTAGAGACTAATTTAAAAGTCGTGGTGGCCGAGTGGTCGATGCGCTTCCTTCCGAACGGGAGGTCGCGGGTTCAAATCTGGCCGGCTTGTACCTCTAATTCTAAATGTGAAAAAGATTTATTTGCAATTTTTCACAACACCACTGGCTAAAAAACGGTGAAGGAAAACATCGTGAGGAAACCTGCATGTCGGAAAAGGATTCTAAAAATCCTATCAATATATGTGAAGTCCCCAATCCGCACTGGGCAAGCGTGGTAGACTATGCCTAATCCCTCTTCTGAGGAGACCTGAGCCCAACAGTGGGCAGTAATGGGTTGGTACAGAACAGAACAGAACAGACATTCACTACTGGACATAGTTCTCTCCCAAACATCGCCTTGCGACCGGTCCTGTGCTGTCTGTATACCGCGAATTGCCGCACATTATTACATTATCATATGAATTATAATTAAATTACCCTACGGCGGTTTTACCTATTTGTCCAATCCAAATTCCGCATTCAAAAAAGTAATATTTCATGCTAATTATACTGTCATACATTACCGTACGTCCCAAGACACTTCTTGTAACTTACACCAGAAATATTTAAAGATGAACGACGAGGGCTCCCTTGTTATCTGTCGCGTATTCTCAGGGCTGGATGTTTTCTTAACTTTGCCGCACTTTTAGCTGATGAGTTACGGAGTCGGGTGGAGGGTATCTTTTACGAAAATATAAATATTTTTTTGGTTCTTGATACATTTGCATGTCAAAGGTTGTAGTACGGATGCGATTAGGATTTTAAATATTTTTAAGGATAAGTTTGAGGATAAATTGTTCAAACATCGGATACTGGCCTGAGTAAATAGTGGGTGTTTTTGTAATGTAAAAAGTATTTTTAGATGTAAGGAAAACATTAAGATCTATTAAGAAGGAAAAATTACGTTATAACATCAATAAGGATGTTTCTTGGAACTGACTAACTCTTTTTACCAATATAAATTTATTTTAGTAATATTTTAAACGTAGTTAGCTTGTAATATTATTAAAAACCTTATAGTACTTATTTATCTTTTGATTAATGATGCCAAGCAAATTATTTTGTGTTCAAAATTTCGCAAGATTACCTATGATACAAAAAATCAAACTACTACTCAAACTACCTATACATAGGTAAAACTATTAAAGAACGTCTGTGCAAGAAAGCCTACTATAAGGTCAATGATTACTTGGACGATTGCACAAAGTGGGAATGAGTTGCTCGCCAAGGTCATTTCATTATCGTAATCGTTTTTTTTTGTATATTTAATGTAAATTTGTGTAATACTGTACAAATATTTAAAAAAAAATGCTCATTATACAAAAAAAAACATGCCCGCTGAGTTTCTTGCCAGTTCTTCTCAGGACGGTGGCTACAATTATTATTTTTTGTGTCTGAACTGGTGGTAGCATGTAACTTTTGACGTCAACAAGAATGAGTACGTCATCAATGTTGAAAATAAAGTATTTCATTTCATTTCAAAGTATTTCATTTCAAATGATCAACCAAGAACACTTTTCTTTTGATAAGAGTGAAACATACATGCATAATGTATAATTTCTCAGAAGATTCCATTCTCCACAATTGCTGCGGATTAATTTAATTTAAAACTAATTTCATGATTCTAGTTGAAGATCTGAATTCCTCAAATTTAATAACCCGTATAAACTTTAATAACATTTTAAATTAAAAAGCGTCAGTTTCTAACATTCCTGATTCAAGAAATATGAGAATGAATATTACTATCACAAATCCACAACGAAATCCTAATAAAGAATTTTATAGGTACACTAGCTGCCCCACGCAACTTCGTCTGCGTCGAAAAAATTAAAAAAAAATTATGGGTGGACTACCCCTAACATTTAGGGGGATGAAAAATAGATGTTGGCCGATTCTCATAGATACCGGATAAGCACAAAAAAATTCAACAAAATCGGTCAAGCCGTTTCGGAGGAGTTCAAGTTAGAACACCGTGACACGAGAATTTTATATATTAGATATAGCTTACTGACATGGTGGCGTTATCGTACAGAAACTTCAACACTTCGATATACCGGTAGTCGATTTGGCACCGCTGAAGGGACTGAAAGACGCAAAGGAAATGTTCTAGAGTGGCGACCACGAACTGGTAGGCGCAGCGTAGGCAGACCTCCCACAAGGTGGACCGAAGACCTGGACAGGCCCGTCGAGGTGGCTGGATGCGGACAGCGCAGGACCGATCGATGTGGCGAAGTTTGGGGGAGGCCTATGTCCAGCGGTGGACGTCTACAGGCTGATGATGATGAATAAATAAATGATGATGATGATATAGCTTACTAGTAAGGAGTACCAGTGCTCATAATTCTCTATACATATTATGTACAGAAAAGGAATTCGGATGATAGTAGTATGACGTCTGCTATAGTTTTTTTTGCAATAAACGTTTAACAGCCTATCTGAAGTTAAACAGTTACCATCGCTCTTGAACCTCTGCGATGTTTGAAGATTGAGAGGTCGTTATCTAGCACCTACTTAAACAAGACCTTCGTTTAAAGAGGGACATAGCGCTTCAGAAACACCGTGGACATTCCAGAATGGTACGGGGAAAAAAGATCTTTAAAGATTACTATAGTTCGTGAGAGAGAAGAGAATTCTTGCAGAAATATTAATTCAAAAATCTAATAATGCAGTTTTAGTTTTCATCAAAATCAGCTCTGCGGCACCTTTCAGCATTTTCCATTTAAAGTATTATTATTATTTTTTTTATTGCCGCGTAGGCAGACGAGCTAACAGCCCACGGTGATCGTAAGCGGTTACCGTCGCTCATGGACCTCTGCATTGCCAGAAGACACTGCGGGGCCGCTACCTACGGCCTACCCTTAAGGACTCTCTTCAAGCATCGTTTGAAGAAGGACAAGTCATAGCGCTCGGGAAACACCGAAGAGGGGAGCTCATTCCATAGCCGGATGGTGCGCGGCAAAAAAGTATTCTTGAAACGGACCGTGGATGACCGCGGTGGTTCCAAATAATAGGGATGAACTCCACCTCGACGACGGGTGCGATGATAAAAGGGAGATGTTGGTATCATCTCGAACAATTCCTCCGAACACTCCTCGTGGAACAGCGGGTACAACATGCAAAGAGATTCTAATTTATTATCCAATAAATCGAATTTGGTAGTCAAAAATTCACCTTGTTTACAACATAAATTAACGACATTCTCGTGACAGCTACAATTAATGTTTCACATCAAGAATCTAGTTCACGAGTAAAATACTTAATACCTATAAAGCTTCATTCTCTAAACGTTTGAAGGGGTTCATAAATAATGGTATTAAGTTATGTATTCCTTCTCACACGTTACATTTAACGCATTTATCGCCAACGTGAAGACGACAGCTTTTATTTTGTAACATTTACCTGAAAATAGCTTTTAATATTTATGAGTTGTTCGGTTTAATCTTTTGTTTCCTTATTATTTTTAGTTTAGAGAAAAAGAGAGAGAATATGCTTCATTGTACACCAACGAAAACAAACACATACAATTAAGAAAAATTACATATTTTGTTTGTATTGTACTGTACTGTACCAACCCATTACTGCCCACTGTTGAGCTCAGGTCTCGTCAGAAGAGGGATTAGGCAAAGTCCACCACGCTTGCCCAGTGCGGATTGGGGACTTAACATATCTTCAAAGGATTTTTAGAATCCTTTTCCGACATGCAGGTTTAATTATGATATTTTCCTTCACCGTTTTTAGCCAGTGGTGTTGTGAAAGATTGCACATAAATCTTTTTCACATTTAGATTTAGAGGTACAAGCTGGCTGGATTTGAACCCGCGACCTCCCGTTCGGAAGGAAGCTTCGACCACTCGGCCACCACGACTTTTTCTATATATATTTTGTTTATTACATCTGTTTTATGCTTCATATTAGCGGTTTGTTTCCATAATAGAGTGGTCTTAACTTAATGTAGCTACTTAACATCGAATGAAACGTCGACGCATGTACCATTAAAGCAATAAAAAAATTAGAGGATGTAAAAAATAATAAACTAATTAACTATTTTATGGAAGTTAATATCGTTTCATATTTTAATCAAAAATGAATAATATTTTGACCTCACTATGAATAAAACAGACCATTTTAATACAGAAACAATGATATCGTACGTGTAACAGGAAAATAAACGGCCATAATTCAGTTGCAATACGTCCGCCCCGAACGGTTGTTCGCGCTAGACTGACCCGTACCGCCGCCATGACACCGGATGCGCTCGAAACGCGGGAAGCGTTACCAGCTTCCGTACCGACGCACTTCCGGCTTGCACTCGTTACCAGTAGCGGGTGAAAATGTTATTTTGAAATGTTTATATTTTTCACAACGTTATGTTTTATTATTTTCTTATTCTCTTACGAGAAATTTAGCGAAAAGCTGTCACAAATACTATGATATTTTTGGTAGAATAAAAAGAATACTTCAAAAATGCAAAATTATTTTTTTCTTTTTTATTGCGTGATAGATAAACGAGCCTACGGGCCACCTGATGGTAAGCGGTCACCGTCGCTTATCAATCTCTGCAACGCCAGGGCAATGAGGGGCTGTTATCTATCACCTACCGATACAGGACTTTTCTTAAACCTCGTTTAAAGAGGGACATGTCATAGCGCTCCGGGAACACCGCGGATGCTAGTCCATTCCAAATTTCCAATGTCGATTAAATGGAGCAGTTTTCAAGCTCCATGCGAATGAGGGTTTACTCACCCACCCATATGATCGGATCACATATGTCTACATAATAGCTATTATGAAATAGTTGTTATTTTCACATAATCCTAATACCGTTGTTATAGTCGGAAACGAGGCTTTCTTCTCAGTTTTCAATCCGCTACTACGAGTTATGATTCCGTTGGAGCGAGCTTGTGTATTCACGTATGGTGACGAGCAGAGCGGAATATGGGAATTGAAGTTTGTTTATAATGTAACTTTTTATGATTTTTTTTTATTGCCATGTAGGCAGATGACCCAACGGGCCACCTGATCGTAAGTGGTAACCGTCGCTCATGAACCTCTGCAATGTCAGGGGACATTGCATTGCAGAGCTACATACGACCTAACTTTAAGGACCTTCCTCAAGCCACGTTTGAAGAAGGACAAGTCATAGCGCTCTGGGAATACCGAAGAGGGGAGCTCATTCCATAGCCGGATGGTGCGTGGCAAAAAAGTGTTCCTGTCACGGACCGTGGATGACCGCGGTGGTTCCATATAGTAGGGATGGGGGCCCCCCGTTGCTGACGTCCGTGGGCTCGACCACCTTCTCTGAAGGCTGACCCCGCACGTGGTCCCCGGGTGGTGCCAAAGCAGCAACGGGAGAGCGGCCGTTAGGTTGGGTGCCCGGGAGTAATCGCACTGGTGCGATTACTCCCTCCGACCTCTCGGTGAGTGATGGACGTTGAGTCCATCACCGAAGCCCGCACAGGGGTAGGCGACCAGGCCCCTGTGACGGAGAATGCCACTGGCGTAGGGTCGGGGCGGGCATCACGCGCGAGTACTGTCGCGAGTGATGCCCGCTCTGTCGAGCAGGGTGGGAGGGGCCGGCGCAAGCGGAAGACCGCGACGCGCCGGACCTCGGAAAGCACTGGGCCTTCGTCCGCCTCCTCTGAAGAGGAGACGCCGCGAGGACCCACGAGGCGAGCCACTGCCACCACTGCAGAGACAAGAAAGGATCCCAGGGGGACCTCCGCCTCACCAGCGCCCTCAGTGGGATCGTTCGTCTCGGCTCAGGCGACTGACGGGGAGCTCTCAGAGAGCCCCGTCGTCGTCCTGGAGACGATAAGGCGCCAGGCCGCTGCTGCGGCCTTAACCAGGACCATCAGGCTGCGCCCGACCTACGCGCGGTGGTGGCGGCAGGTGGCCGATGAGACCGAGAGGATTATGCCTGCGGTCTCGGCGGCCATCAGTCGGGACGCGGCGCAGCGCACGGAACTGGAGAGGTCGAGGGCAGAAGTGGCTCTCCTCAAGGAGAAGCTGGTGGCCCTCGAGACCCAGGGACCGGGGACTAGTGCGGCAGCGAGTGGCTCGCGAAGGGCGCGGCCTACACCGCCGGTTGCGCAGCCAAGCATCACCAGAGCGCTGCGGGCCAACAAGGAGGCCAACGACGAGTGGCTGCCTCCACGGCGACTCGCGTCACCACGGGCCAGGGCACAGCAGGCGGAGTCTCGGGAGGAGATGGTTGCCTGCATCAGGCGGGAGTTGGCGGAGGAGTTCGGCAAGCAGATTGCCGAACTCAGGGGCATTGTGGCGGCCCTGAGTGGTGCTGCCACATCCGCCCCACCTCCGGTCGCTCCTGTCGCTCCTGCAGCTCCCACCCAACCGGTTGGACTTCTTCCGGGTCCGGAGTCGGCTCCGACCCGGAAGAAGAACAAGAAGAAGAAGAGCGGCGACGGCACACCGGCTGCGGTGCCAGCGCCCCAGCCCCGCCCGCTCCCTCCACCCCCATCCAACATGGATGAGGGCTGGACGGAGGTGGTAAAGCGGGGTGCCAAGAGGGCCAGGGTCGTGGCCACTTCGACCCAACCACCACCACCGAACGCGACGAGGGCAGCGGTCAAGGCGACTCCTCAACCGGGGAGAGCGCCGACCACTGCCCAAAACAGGAACGTGACTCCGGCGGCCGCGGCTGCTCCCCAACCGGGTCGAGCGCCCGCCGCCGGAAAGAAGAAGAAGAAGAGCCAGAAGGCAAAGAAGAAGCCGCGCGCGCCGCGGCAGGCTGCAGTGGTGGTCACCCTGCTGCCTGCCGGCCAGGCGAAGGGGTTGACATACCCCGACGTCATGGCGAAGGCGCGCGCGGCAGTAGACCTCAGAGAGATCGGGGCGGAGGATGGCCTCCGCATCCGGCATACGGCCAATGGGGCCCGACTCCTGGAGTGTCCCGGCGCTGACAGTGACAGCGTCGCGGACCGTCTGGTGTCGGGTCTGCGGGTCGTATGGCCGGAGGAGGAGGTCAAGGTGCACAGGCCGGTCAAGATGGCTGAGCTGCGTGTGACCGGCCTGGATGACTGCACCACCAGGGAGGAGGTGGTGGCGGCCATCGCCACCCAGGGCAAGTGCGCCCCGGAAAATGTAACCGTAGGCGAACTTCGCCAAGGTTACACCGGGGCCAGCTCGGTATGGGTACGGTGCCCGGTCGGGGCCGCCACCTCCCTGGCCACTCCTCCGCCCGGAAGGCCGGCTGGGGACCCTGGCAGGCTGCGCGTGGGCTGGGTTGCAGCCCACGTGCGGCTGCTGGAGTCACGCGCCTGGCGATGCCTCAAGTGCTTCGGTACGGGGCACAGCGTCGCCAGGTGCACCAGCACTGTAGACCGCAGCGGATTGTGCTTCCGCTGTGGTCAATCCGGACACAAAGCGGCCGTGTGCTCGGCCGCGCCGCACTGCGCGCTGTGCGCCGCGGCCGGTCGCAGGGCCGATCACCGGGCGGGGGGCAAGGCTTGCTCCCCGTCTGGTGGTAACACGGAGCGTAACAGGCGCCGCAAGATGAAGCGGCGCCAACAGAAGAAGTCGACCGGGGGAGTACCGGCCGACGTTTCAGACCCCGCCGTGGCGCCTAGTGCGCCCAATGGCGGGGGCGATGGAGGAGGGGAGGGAGCGATGGATGTGGTTCAACAATAATGGACTACACCCGTCGCTTCCTCCAAGGAAATTTGAACCACTCCGCCAGGGCTCAGGACATGTTGGTCCAGAGCATGGCGGAGTGGTCCATTGACGTAGCGGTGGTCGCGGAGCCGTACTTTGTTCCCCCAGCAGATGAGTGCTGGTTCGGGGACGAGTGCGGCTTGGCGGCCATCCACGTAAGGAGAGCCGCGGCGATCCCGCCCTTGGTAATGGTGGCCAAGGGACCAGGGTTCGTCGCGGCGATGATGGAAGATACCGTCGTGATCGGGGCGTATTTCTCTCCAAATCGACCTATTCTCGAGTTCGAGAAGTTCCTGGACGGGCTCGGAGCGATTACTCAGCGCTCCGCTCCCCGTCCTGTGATACTGGCGGGGGACCTCAATGCGAAGTCAGTCGCTTGGGGTTGCCCCCGCACCGAACCTCGGGGTAGGCGATTGGAGGAGTGGGCGGTCGCGGCCGGACTCTGTGTCTTGAACAGAGGGTCGGTCGCGACTTGCGTGCGGTGGCGGGGCGAGTCCATCGTGGACGTTACGTTCGCGAGCCCTGTCATCGCACAACGCATCCACGGTTGGGAGGTGCTGGTGGGGGCGGAATCGTTATCGGATCACCGGTATATCCGGTTTGATCTTTCCGCCCCCACGACAACCGCGGTCGCCCGCGGAACTGCGCCCCGGTCATTCCCCAGGTGGGCATTGAAGCTCCTGGACAAGGAGCGCTTGGTGGAAGCCTCCACTGTGGCGGCGTGGACGCCTATGCGTCCACACCCAGTGGACGTGGAGGTCGAGGCGCTATGGCTCCGGGACACGATGCATCGCATTAGCGATGCTTCGATGCCCCGGGTCGGCCCTCGGCCTCCTAACAGGTCGGCGTACTGGTGGTCGCCCGAGATAGCGCAGCTTCGTGCTGTATGCGTCCGGGCGAGGCGCCGGTGCGCCAGACATCGCCGCCGCATCCTCGCGCGCCGTGACGATCCCGTCGCGTTCGCGGAGGAGGAGGCCCGGCTGTATGGCGAGTACGCTGAAGCGAGGAGCGCCATGCAGCTGGCCATCAAGCAGGCCAAGGAGAGGTACATGGAGTCACTCTTGGAGACGCTCGACGATGATCCGTGGGGGCGCCCGTACAAAGCGGTGCGTGGCAAGCTGCGCCCGTGGGCGCCTCCCCTGACTGAGCGTCTCCCGCCTCAGCAGCTGCGGGACATCGTTTCGACGTTGTTCCCGCAGGAGCAGGACGGATTTATTCCGCCTGCTATGGGTGAACCGCCGGATCACACCGGCGGTGAAGCCACTGCTGAGGTGCCTCACATCACGAAGGATGAGCTCCATGAAGCCGTGGTCAGAATGAGTAGAAAAGACACGGCGCCCGGCCCGGACGGCATCCACGGCCGGGTCCTAGCCTTGGCCCTCAATGCCCTAGGGGACCGACTCCTGAGGCTGTACAATTCATGCCTGGAGTCGGGACGGTTTCCCTCGCTCTGGAGGACGGGCAGACTGGTCCTCCTACGTAAGGAGGGGCGCCCGGCGGACTCAGCCGCTGGTTACCGTCCCATCATGCTGCTGGACGAGGTGGGCAAATTGCTGGAACGCGTTCTGGCCGCCCGCATCGTTCAGCACCTGGTCGGGGTTGGACCCGATCTGTCGGCGGAGCAGTACGGCTTCCGGGAGGGTCGTTCGACCGTAGATGCAATTCTGCGTGTCCGGGCCCTCTCGGAGGAGGCCGTCTCCCAGGGTGGGGTGGCCTTGGCGGTGTCGCTCGACATCGCCAATGCCTTTAACACCCTGCCCTGGTCCGTGATTGGGGGGGCACTGGAGAGGCATGGAGTGCCCCTCTATCTCCGCCGACTGATCGGCTCCTACCTGGAGGCCAGGTCGGTCGAATGTACCGGGTACGGTGGGACCTTGCACCGGTTCCAGGTCGTGCGCGGTGTTCCGCAGGGGTCCGTTCTTGGACCCCTCCTGTGGAATATCGGGTACGACTGGGTGCTGAGGGGCGCCCTCCTCCCGGGCCTTAGCGTCGTTTGTTACGCAGACGACACGTTGGTCGTGGCCCGGGGGGACGACCACAGAGAGTCTGCCCGCCTTGCCACAGCGGGGGTGGCCCTCGTCGTCGGCAGAATCAGGAGGCTGGGCCTCGACGTGGCGCTGCATAAGTCCCAGGCCCTGTGGTTTCACAGGGCAAGGGCGGTGCCGCCCGTCGACGCCCACGTCGTAGTTGGAGGCGTCCGAATTGAGGTCGGGGTGCATCTCAGGTACCTCGGCCTCGTGCTGGACAGCCGTTGGACCTTCCGGACCCACTTCGAGCAGCTGGTCCCTCGACTTGTGAGGACGGCCGGCCATCTTGGTCGGTTGCTTCCGAACATCGGGGGACCCAGCCACGCGGTGCGCCGCCTCTACGCGGGGGTAGTGCGCTCGATGGCCCTGTACGGTGCGCCCGTTTGGGCCGAGCCTCGTACTCGGGCAACTTTTGCCCGATACTTGCGCCGGCCACAGCGCATCGTAGCCATCAGGGTTACGGTGCGCCCGTTTGGGCCGAGCCTCGTACTCGGGCAACTTTTGCCCGATACTTGCGCCGGCCACAGCGCATCGTAGCCATCAGGGTCATCCGCGGGTACCGCACCGTCGCGTTTGAGGCGGCGTGCGTGCTGGCGGGGACGCCGCCCTGGGAGTTGGAGGCGGAGGCGCTCGCTGACGATTATCGTTGGCGATGCGACCTCCGGGCCCGGGGCGTAGTGCGTCCCCTGCGGGAAGCTGTTCGGGATCGGAAGGCCCAATCTCGGCGGTCCGTAATGGAGTCGTGGGAGCGACGCATCGCTAACCCCACTTGGGGTCTGCGGACCGTCGAGGCGATCCGCCCCGTCCTAAAGGATTGGGTGGGTCGTGGCGAAGGACGCCTCACCTTTTGGGCGGTGCAGATGCTGACCGGGCACGGGTGCTTCGGGCGGTATCTGCACCGCATTCAGGTGGAGCCGACGACGAGGTGCCATCACTGTATAGGATGTGACCAGGACACACCGGAACATACGCTCGCTGTCTGCCCCGCATGGGAGCAGCAGCGGTGTGTCCTGGTCCGACAAATAGGACCGGACTTGTCGCTCCCGGGCGTCGTGGCGTCGATGTTCGAGAGTGGCGAGTCCTGGAAGGCGATGCTCGACTTCTGCGAGTCCACCATCTCGCAGAAGAGGGTGGCGGGGAGTGCGAGGGAGAGAATTTATTCTTCTCTCCGCCCCGCAACAACCCGCCGCCGTCGAGCAAGGGGCCGGAACCGGGATCTCGCCCGGAATCTGGCCCCTTAAGAGTTTCGGGTCCCCAACGCATGTGAGTGCGAGCGGGGACCCAAGAAGGTGTCGTGTCTCGCTCAGCACGCCCTTGCGTCAGAGCATCCGGAGGATGGCGGACCGCGCTCCCCGACCCACGCTGGTTCTGACCCAGCGGGGTATTCCGTGGGAGGGTGACACGCGGTCCAGCCATCTTGGCGGGCTTCGGATAGCCCGCCGACCGAGAGAGCCGGTGGCCGTATCGCCGGCGGCTGCCGGTTCGGCGTCCGGGGGCGGCGTGACGGAAAAGTGTGCCGAGAGCGTTACGCGTCGCGCCGTCCCACAAAACCCCGTGCTGGGTTCTGGCCTCAGCCAGGGTTCGGACGCTGAGTGTGAGCGGTTGGAGGTTTTAGTGAGGTTCAACTCCCACATACCGGGATTTCCCCCAACTGAAAAAAAAAAAAAAAAATATATAGTAGGGATGAACTCCACCTCGATTTGCTTTTTGGACAGTGACTTAGTTTATGAATTAAATTACTTTTTCATGTATCTACATGTTAAGGAAAGGTTGATTAAGGAAAGGTAGATCAACTATGTTGGAACTAGTTGAAGTTTCAATTAAGTCGTATTAAGACATTTTGCATAGTTTGCGATTGGTTTTGCCAATGATTCGACTATGTTGAAAAAGCAATCATTACTTTTGATCCGTTTTCTAAATTTTTGGTAGTCTTTTCAATTTTTTTAAAGTGAAGTATGGTACAAATTTTAAATTCCATTTAAAACAAAAAAAATGATATGTTCAAACAATCCATTTAATAACGTTCTGCTCTGGACGTACCTTTTCACACAAAAGAGAATATACGTGGTGAGCTTCTTATTTTTATAAAACCGCTATCTCCTTACTAACATATTAGTAGCCTAATAAAGAGCTGAAACAATCTCGCGCAGAACAAAATAAATTGTCGTCCTCCTCCCAGAGGATTGTTTTTGAATTTCGTTACCCGACTTTGCACTGACATGGCTTAGACAAGGATAGATGTATGTTTTATATCACGTATGAAAGAGACAGCAATATGTACTAATTTCGAAAGTTTTGAAGTCATGTTACTGATGTGAAATTAGAATCCAAGAAGTACTCGTAAGAAATTATGTATGTTATTTATACATGAGTTCAGTAAGTTATTTCGTTGTCAAAAGGAGAAGTTCTTATGATGAAATAAACAAACTTAGATACAGATTTAAAATATATAGCTGTAAGAGGAGAAGAAGACCTAAGAAAATATCTTCTGATTCGTCATCATCATCATCAGCCCACACTCGTCCACTGCTGGACATAGGCCTCTCCCAAAATACGCCACTGAGCTCGATCTTCTGTTCGTCTCATGCAGTTGTTACCAGCCACCTTTCTTAGGTCATCGTTCCATCTAGCAGGGGGGCGCCCAACACTACGTTTACCACATCGCAGTCTCCACTCTACAACCCGTCCATCGGGCATCAGTTCTTCGACATATGTGCCCAGCCCATTGCCACTTCAGCTTGCTGATTCAGCAACTTGATGATCGTCTGATTATGTCAAGGATAATATGATGGTTTGTGATGTGACAGACGATATATGTCAGGATGGAAAGGTATGAAGAGAAGGAACTACATTACGCCAACCAATAAGGTTAAACGAAAGAAGAAGATTTCTGGCTTGACATCTGAATTTGTCAAACGTAAGAGTGGTCTATTTTTCTATACAGGGTGTTAAAATCCGATGAAACAACACTTTCACAGCAAATAGTATACTTGATGTAGAAGCCATCCATTAAGTCTGAGTTTTGTAGGCATAATATATCACAAGTTATAACTATTCAAAACTACGTGTTAATTAGTGCGTGATCATCCCTACCGTACTGTTAAAAAACCCCGAAATTCTCAACTCGTAAAACAGAAAAATAAGCGATCCACAATCTCATCAATAAAAAAAAAAATCAGAAGGTAATGTGGCATTCAATAAGATCTTTATAAGACGTAAAAAATGCCGGTGAACGAGGGACAATACCGCTTTTATATGGGGCTCCGGATTTATGGGCTGATGATGGGCGGTAATGGAATTGATGGCACACATTTATATCAACTACCCGCATTGTTTAGTTTCGCCTTTCGTGAGTTTTTGAGGTAAAGATGGCGTATTACGGTTTGTTATGTTTTTTGTGGGTATTTTTTTTTTGATGTAGTGTTGCCTGAGCAAGATTAAGCAGTGTTTTCTTAATTTTTGCTTCGATAGTACAAAGTAACTAGTGGTACTGCACTTATTGATAAAAACACTATTTTAGATAATATACAGTCAAACGATGAAACTGTGTTAGGTGACTTGTCTCTAATTCCATTTAATTGTTTGTAGAAGCGGGTATTACATCGATTTAAAGGAAAGACTTCCGGTTGTGATGAATCACTTTATAAGAGTGTTGTAAAATTCTTTTAATTTTATTACAATTTACATTTTTATGAAAACGGAAATACTAGTGGCGCCATCTGATTTAATTCTCAAGAAAGTATAAAAGGCGTGTGAAATATCTTTTAAATACAGTAGTCGACGTGATTTTAAAGTGAACAGAGTTGGGAGTAATTGTGACTGAGTTTTGGAGGATGATTATAATGATTTTGGAATAGGAATAAACTGTTATTGTGAACCAAAGAGTTATAGTGTGTTACTGAACTGAACCTCAAAAACTGTGCATTTAAAACTACACAATAAAACAAATTTCAGAGATACATTCATGAAACTAAACAAATTTTATAACCTCAAGATAGATGCAAAATGTTGTAAACTAAAATTGAATCAACCAATCTAAATTCTGTTTGATCTAAACTGGTCATCGGCTGCCAGTTAAATAACAGATATACGTAATTGATGTTTTACATATTCATTGGAATGTGTGATGTACTGCATCTCCCAAAAACTACTATACAGATGTAAAACTTGTTCTTTTTTTATTGCCTTGTAAGCAGACGAGCTATTTATATGGAATCACCGCGGTCATCCACGGTCCGTTTCAGGAACACTTTTTTGCACGCACCATCCGGCTATGGAATGAGCTCCCCTCTTCGGTATTCCCAGAGCGCTATGACTTGTCCTTCTTCAAACGATGCTTGAGGAGAGTCCTTAGGTAACGACCCCTCAGTGTCCCCTGACATTGCAGAGGTGCATGAGTGACGGTAACCACTTACGATCAGGTAGCCTGTTGGCTCGTCTGCCTACATGGCAAAAAAATATATATCTGGCCACTTGATCGTAAGCGATTACCGTTGCTCATGGACCTCTGCATTGTCACTGCGGGGCCGCTACCGACGGCCTACCTTTAAAAACTTTCTTCTTCACGAAATAACTGAAGCTCTTATAGACGAAATACCAAGTTTCAAATGAGTGCGAGAGTGTTAAATGTTTCAAAAGCCATGTATGTAAATATGAATTAAAAGTATTTTTTAATAAGCTTGTTTTCTAGCGTAGTACAACGGTTCTTATCTACCTTGTAACTCTGCTTCATCGGGAACTGAGAAGTTGATCAAATTAAATTCACAAGATTCTACTTCAACTTACATTGTGGTCGATAGGTACGTAGGTATACCCAGTGTAAGTTTAATAAAAGCTTTAAAAAGTCACATTTGTTACTGTACTAGTCAAAAAAAGACTTAGATAATTTTGGAACGAAGTTCCTTATCGCGTTATCGAAAGGGGGCTACACGGAAAAAAATCTTACGAAAAGTTGTCACGACACTTTTTTTGTTTTAGATGATTATCGCTAGATGGCGCTGTTATCAAAATCTTTTAAAACACGTTCCTTTTCGCGCGTTACGTTAGGAAAAAATAAACATAAGATATCTTTTAATCGAAAGAAACTTCGTTCTATTCGGGTGTCCCATGACACCTCTCAAGTTTTTTAATTTTTATATTCTGTATAGTTCTATGCCATTACTGGCCACTTTCTGGGCTCGGAGCTCCTTCATTGAGATCAGTGTCATAGTTTTTCACAAGTTCCAATGGAATTCAATGTGTATCCCCTGGATGTCATACGACAAGGCTTCAGCTGACAGTCTATCCCACGAGACTTTACCGATATTTATGGGTCACCGTTGCCACATACCAGCTTAAGTTATTTGCTGATGGAATAAAATAGGTGAATGAATGGTCTTATTTCTTTATAATTAAATATTATATGTTATTCTCCTTCCTTCTAATGGAGATACCTGTGTCAGTTGGAGACCCCGCAGGTATGTGGGAGTTGAACCGCACTAAAACCTCCAACCGCTCACACTCAGCGTCCGAACCCCGACTGAGGCCAGAACCCAGCACGGGGTTTTGAGGGACGGCGCGACGCGTTACGCGCTCGGCACTCTTTCCCGTCGCACTTAAATAGTAAACTAAACTAGTATTTACGTGTCACGATGTTTGTGACGTACGTGATAATCTATGAATCTTCTACACCAATTACGAAAATTGTTTGACTAATTATGGAAAACTCTACTACATCACTGTTAAAATCTAAAATTAAGCAAAAATCTAATTTGTGGTACAGATAACATAATAAAAACTTTCAAATAAAGATTTAAAAAACAGTGTTTTGTGCAATATACCCCAAAACCTTCATAAAACAGTTCCGTAACATCACGTAGCACCCCCCTCCCCTACACGCGGGTGACGCGGGGTTGTTTATGCGTCAGGAACTAACGAATAAAGGTAGTTCCACATCGGACCCCGAATCAACTGTCACACTACTAATATTGATATTGCTGTTGAACGTGCCCTGTAATGTTTGATTAGACCAGCGGTTCACAAAGTTTTAATACTAAAAACAGGGTCAATTTTTAACTTTGTGGCAGTGGAAGTGGTGTGCATGATATCTTTATTGTTAAGACAGATAAACGAGCTTACGGTTTATCGGATGGTAAGCGTTACAGGACCTTTAATTTCGTTTAAAGAGGGACATGTCATTTTTGGAAACACCGTGGATCTGTCGAAAAACTAGAAAAAGCTTTTTTTTAAATCGGTTATTGTATAAGTTTATTGCTATTAAGCAAATTAATATTTCAAGTGTGTTGATGTTTTTTTTTTCATTTTGCGTGATATTTATAAATTTACTTCATAAAATCAAAAAAGAAAACTAAAATAAAGATTGTTCCCATAATTTTACAACTTAATGTACAATAATAGATATTGCATTCATCCGAAATTAAATAATAAATTCATCAAAATTATCCTTTTTGTCACAATATTATAATTCCAACAGCACTGTACAGCCCGACCGGCGTATATGCAAATGTATCGATCGAATATTAATTCTCGATGATTTATTTAACGTTGATGGCTATTTAATTCATTGCTTTTTCATTTCGCGTCCCTTTTGTGTAATAAATGACATTTAGAACGGGAAAAGGTATCTTTTGTGATATGACCTTCTAATGGCCTTTTCATTCTTGTTTTTGTTATTACCATTATATTACTGCGTTTGTTATTTCGTTTAAAAGTTTCCATCAATTTATATCTATACAGGGTGATTTCCTAGTGAGGGTACATATTGAAGGTCATGGTAGCTGATGGTTATATACGACCAGTAAAAATATTATTACTAAAGAATATGACTTAATGCCTTAGTAATCGCAACTTAAAAATATTTAAAATTCTTGCAAAATTATGGTTTTTCGACAGCTGATGGGTGTGGCGGAGGTGTGGGGTGCGTGAGATCACTAGAGGTCGTTAGTCCACACTCTTTAAGCCAAAATTGTTTATGTTTGAGGTAGTTTTATCGAATTTAGATAAAAAAAAAATGATTTTACCTATTTTTTGTAATATTCCGTATTAGAACAGAGTACTCATCACCCCCCTGCAATATGTACCCTCTCTAAAAAATCACCCTGTATATTGTTACACTTTGTTTGTGATGTGGTGATTTTTAAGTTCAAAGAGTCAATCTTAGAGCTTGAGAAACAGAGGATAGGAGTATGTTTCAAAACGGAATGGTGGTAAAAAGAAGTCAAGTGTATGTCAGGCTTTTATAAAGCGTTGTGATTTTTGAGTTTTGAGTTAAAAGAGGGACAGTCATAGGGCTTGAGAAACACCGACGTCGGGAGTCTATTCTCAAACGAAATAGTAAGTTGTAAAAAGTAGTTGAATTCATGTCAGAGAAAGAATAAATATAAGTAAATTATAAGGTTTTTTAAACACTTTTTTGAAATGAAATGAAAATTTATTATTATAAAAATATTAAACCATAAAGTTAAACATTGGTCCCCGCACTTTTTTTATTTTCTATATTTTCTGAACGAAGTTCCCTATCGCGCGTTATCTAAAGGGGGCTAGACGGAAATTCTTAGTTGTCACGACACTTTTTTGTTTTAGATGATTATCGCTAGATGGCGCTGTAATTAAAATTAAGTTATTTATTATTTTTATTCTACCTCTCAGCATTCCCCATAGATCATACATAACACATACTATCATCTCATCGCAGCATTACCAGCGAAATTTTATAGTTGCCCAATCCTTAGTAACAGTCCAACCGGCCTACACCAAAAGGCGCAGCTAAGTACGGTCCGCATATATTATCCGTTCCCTCATACTGCGTCATACACATAAATCCATGGTATTTTGTGAAAATATTATATTAAAGAGATGAGTTATTGGACTGGAGCTGTCCTGTGGCTCTTTACGACTTGATTATTTGATAGGTTTAAAAGTAATAATAGGTTGTATTAGGCTAGTTTTAGAAATTGTTTTTTTATTATTTATTTTATACATCGCAATTCGTAATTATTCCTCATTTGAATAAGGTTTTAAAAAATTGACCGTTAATTTCTTTATCGAACAAACAACAAAAAACTTCATTTCATTTTTCATTTCAAAATAGTCGTAAAACACCTATCTGCAATTAAAAATTTACAACTAAACTTTACAACTACAAAATTCTTAAAAAAAACTGAAATTATAAACTTTAATTATACGTATTACATTACAATATAAACTACAACAACAAAATAAAACCATAAACTTACCAGTTTAAACAACAAAAAATCAATAGCTACTAATTTTTTAAAAACACATCACAAAAACATCTAACTACGTCACAAGAGTATAAAGAATCACACAGAAGGAAAACCCGTGTTTTTTAGCATTCCCAAAGTCTAACAAAAAAGTTCTAGAAAATTCTAAGAAACACACACACGCGATACACGTCTATAAAATGATGATGGTATACAGACTTTTATGTAATTAATAACAATTTTTTTAGAAGCCTCCTGCGACGGAAAAGAGTGTCGAGGGCGTAAAGCGTCGCGCCGTCTCTCATAACTCTGTGCTGGGTTCTAGCCTCAGTCAAAAACTGTTATAGAAACATGTGTATTTTTTGTAATACTATTTTAATCGGAAATTTAAACTTTACTTTTTTATTTCAATTATACATAAATAGATATTAGGTAGAAGAATTAAAAAAAATAAGTAAAACAGCTGAACATTAACTTATAAAAATAATTTCCAGTAGCCCTCACATTAGGCCTGGTCTGTATAGTGAGGACCATACCGTAATTAATTTAGGTAGTAAAACACTACCTACTCTTTAAGTAACTTTACTATTTCATAAATGAAATTATTCGTTAAAATCAAGACTTCGAAAAAAACTAAAAAATGAAGTGTATACCTAAATCTGTTTTTACGCATTATTATGCTGTACTGTACTGTACCAACCCATTACTGCCCACTGTTGGGCTCAGCTCTCCTCAGAGGAGGGTTTAGGAATTGTCTACCACGCTTGCCCAGTGCGGATCGGGGACTTCACATATGTTCAAAGGATTTTTAGAATCCTTTTGCGACATGCAGGTTTCCTCACGGTGTTTTCCTTCATCGTTTTTAACCAGTGGTGTTGTGAAAAATTGCACATAAATCTTTTTCACATTTAGATTTAGAGGTACAAGCCGGCCGGATTTGAACCCGCGATCTCCCGTTCGGAAGGAAGCGCTTCGACCACTCGGCCACCACGACATTATTATGCAAGACCAAGATATACAACCCCATGTAAGATCTAAAGAGAGGTTTTGGACAAGAAGTAAACAGATTTGTTCGTCATTTGTTCCTAAAATAACAAATAAAACTAGCATTGTCTGTATACCATTCATCACAGCCCCGCTACGGACATACCTTTGAATTTTAGCTTTTTAAGATATAGTTTTGACTGACGAGGCTTCACTCGTCCTTGCCGTCCTGAAAACATATGTCACTATCAATATATGAAAATTTTATTAATAGATATAGCAATCCCTCAGATACCTTTCGTAAAAACTCATTTTGACTAATACGTTTTCAGGTATAATTTGCACAATTAAAAATATATTAAATATACCTATTGTTCTAACAAGACTTGGAACCACTTACTAATAACTAGTTAACTCGCTTAACTTCGCCTGCGTCACAAAGAGGGTTGGTTATAGGCGATTGCGTTATGGCTTTATGTATTTGCTTTTTTGCTCGACTTCGCCGCCTTGGTATTACATTTATTTACAACATCACATCAAAAATCTATGTATGTATGTATGACAAACCTTCTTCTTTATTAATCTACTAGGTGACCTGCGCAACTTCGTCTGCGTTACAAAGGGGTTCAAAAATTGTAGCCTATATTGTGGTAAAGTTTCATTCAAATCCATTCAGTAGTTTTTATGTGAAAGAGTAACAAACATACATCCATAGATACAAACTTTTGCCTTTATAATATTATTATGATTGATTTAATAGACTACCTATTTAAAATATCAAAATACGTTGCGTTGTTTAAAATAAAAATGGAAGGTATGCATATTTTTTCGATATAATCGAAACAGCAGGAATCAACTAACATTTATACTACGCTTCACAAAAACCTTTACAATCCCCAGTTCCAATAACCAAGTTCCCCAATCGTTAATTAATAAAAGTCTCAACAAAAGATTTTGCTTCGCGTTAGCCATCTTCACTAATTAATATTTATAAGACGGTGAAGCACTCTGCGACAAAAACTCGGCTCGTGACGAGACAACAATTAATGCAATTACATCAAATTCACGAAACAATCTCTTAAGTGACGGTATTTTATTTTTGTTTTATTTTTTAAGGGTGCCCGCACACCTAAATAAGTATTGTCAATACTTGTGCCAGAAGCAGAGATGGGATTTAAAAGTCATAACAATTTAATTGTAATGTTATAAAAAAATATTGTTTGAGTAGCATTCTCTAAACATCTTTTAGATATTGAAATTGTGTTATTTGTATATACCTCCTGGTGCTTACGTCAAGTGAGTTTAGTTCTATGTATGCTAAAACAAGTAAAAAAAGACATGAAAAAAAGTAGTTTCAGGCAGCATCAAACCTGTAAAAGTATGAAAAAAATTTGAATTAATTAATTGCATTTGTATTAAAAATTAAAATACCATCTAAATAGTAAACTTACGATGATAAAATTAATATTTTTAACATTATACGATTTTGGAACTCGATCGTAAAATATAATTAAGTTTTTCAAGTATTATTTATCCTAAAACATACACGTGCTATTTTTGAAAATGGGTTTTTAATAAACACTTTCTTTAACATGCTATTTGTTTGTATCTTTTCCCATCCCTCGATCGAAAGTATTGTCAATACTTTTCTAGGTGTGCGGGCACGCTAACAGCAGACTTGCGCAACTTCTTCTACGTCACAAATTAATTAATGCAGAGCAATGTGTTTTGTAATGACATCACACCAAAAACCGTATGAAAATCCGTTGCGTAGTTTTTAAGATTTAAGCATAGGTACATAGGGGTTGTTTTATACTATGTACTACTATGTTGTGATGTAGGTTTGTATTTTTGTCTTAACTTTAAGTTCAATGAAGATCTTGAAAAATGATGGAAGACTTGACTTGAATTTTAGTAATTAACTGATGATAGATTATGGTCTCTCTTCTAAGGAGACCTGAGCCCAACAGTGAGCAGTAATGGGTTGGTACAGTACAGTACAGTACAGATTATGGTCTAATTAGTATCTTGTTTCTTCTTTCTAATGTTTCATGAGCTAAGGAACCAATATCAGATAGCCTTACAGTCAAAGTGTGTCAAAATACACACCTACACAAACATAACTACTGTAGTCGCTTAAAATGTTATTCTTAAAAACATTTTTTAAAGTCAATTTTATATATGCTGTATGCTTTCCAAAAACCTCGCGTATCACAATAAAAAATATGACCATTTCAAATAATTTCAATCCACATTTAAATCACAACATTGCAAGTACAAGTGAATAAAAACCCGAAACGAAGCACAAAGAGGCTTTCATTAAGATTAACTTGAAGTTCGTTCTCGCGGCTTCTGTTTAATTAATAAGCAAATAACTTAACATTCAAATCCAACTTGAAGATCGTATTATTCCCTTCAATATTTAAACGCAGATCTGACACAGCACATATCGTACAGAAGGTTTAATGTAACCAAAATAATTTTAATACCCTTCTTATTTTCTTGAAAGATGAAGATTGATGGCAGTCTTGTTAAATGTTTGGTAATGTGTTTTTTTTATTGCCACGCAGGCAGACGAGCTAACGGTCCACCTGATCGTAAGCGGTTACCGTCGCTCATGGACCTCTGCATTGCCAGAAGACATTGCGGGGCCGCTACCTACGACCTACCCTTAAGGACTCTCTTCAAACCTCGTTTGAAGAAGGACAAGTCATAGCGCTCGGGAAACACCGAAGAGGAGAGCTCATTCCAGTTTGTTTGAGTTTGTTTGTTATAGTTGTATCATTCGTAAATTTTGGGCAGAAATCTCTGTCAATACCACATTTTTTACCAGATACCTATATGACTAGTGGAATCTGATCAATTTGCTTAAATTGTAAACGATTTTTTATTGTAAAAGTTATTAAGAAAGCATTTCTTAGTACAAATGATTTTTTCATTACCACACAGGCAGACGACCAACAGGCCGTTTAATTTATTTTAAATGGTTACTGTCACTCATAGACCTCTGGAGTCCCGAGAATTGCGACACTCCTTACCTCCCTTACTTACCACTTCAAGTACACTGTACAAATATTTAAAAAAAAATGCTTATTATACAAAAAAAAAGACATCCCCGCTGAGTTTCTTGCCAGTTCTTCTCAGGACGGTGGCTATAATTATTTTTTTTTTATTTTTTGTGTCCGAACTGGTGGTAGCTTGTAACTTTTGACGTCAACAAGAATGAGTACGTCATCAATGTTGAAAATAAAGTATTTCATGTCATTTCAAGAACTACCTTCAATCCTCTTTTCAAAGAAGGACAAACAAATTTCGGTTTTATTTTATTTTTTAACTTTTTTGTCCTTGTTTAAATAGGTATTATACTGTTTAAATGTTATAATAATATGAATGTCCGCTATGTGCGTGTTCAATAAATTTTCTTTCTTTGTTTCAATTTTTTCCGATTAAATATCATTTCCTATTTACTGAACCTTCTGTTGTAATAATAAGACGAGTAACGAGAGGAAATTAGCCACATCTTTGCTCTTAAGTGTGTCTAATCTGCGGCGCCGGGTTCCCTCAAACGAGATATTAGTTGGAGCAATATAAACGTCTTGTGGATGTCATTACCAAGCTTGAAACCATAGCTAGAAACGTGGTTTATTGAAGAAAGTCCTTAAAGGTGGTAGGATAGAGGACCATGAACAACGGTCACCCTTACAATCAGGTGACCCGTTAGCTCGTCTGCAATTACCCATCCCAACAGAACTTTTCTATAAGAGGAGTACCTACGTACAATCAGCCCCATTAGTGCATAAAAGCAAAATTTACACCACAACGTAGCGACGTAATTTATGAATTGAAATGTATGTATACAGGGTGTTAAAATCCGATGAAACAATACTTTCACAGCAAATAGTATATTTGATGTAGAAGCCATCCACCAAGTCTGGGTTTTAGGTAGGCATAATATATCATAAGTTATAACTAATCAAAACTACATGTTAATTTGTGCATGATCAACCCTACCGTACTGACCTACACCAACAGCTAAAGATTTAAGCCGACTAGTCACCTCCTGTATCATAGAACATTGTAATAATACACGGACCAAAAATCATATTCTAAACAGGATACATGCGCCTGTGTGCGTGAAAATAGATATAGCACGCTAAATGTACATCGGGGTAGGTTTGTCCAAAATAATACAAAATAATAATTATTCAACTTTGTATGGGAAAATAAAGTAACTATCTCCGTTTCAAAAGTATGTGTATATGATTTGAAATGTGATATAGATTAACCCCTTAACGTATTGTTTCACCGGGCACCAACACCCTGTATAAGTATATGCTTTAGTATTAATTATATTTATGGTTTACCTAATGTTGTTATGAATGTCCTCTATGTAAGTCTTGAATAAATCATTTTTCTTTCAAAAAGGTAAGTGTAACTTCCGCTCGTGTAATAAAGAGCATGCACTAATGAGGTTGATATTACATCTTACAATGAATACTTATTCCGATACACTCTTGTCCCAAATATTAACAAAATGAATATGTATACGTATCTCCTCGGATCTTCGTTCATCAATGCCTGGAACGTACCTGCAACAAAATTAATGGTTTTGAATATATATCGTTTATTCAATAATACACGCATAATAGATAGTCAATATCATTCACTAATTTAAGGGTAGTTTGATAAGGGATGAGGGTTGTGGTATATGTCAGATGATGAGTTTAAGTAAATGAATATTTATGATGAAATAATTTAAGCATTTTCATGCATTTTCAACGGGTTCTTACCACGATATTTAATTAATTGAGTTGTCTCGATATTTCAACGTTGTTGCAAACGTCATGATCACGAGAAGACTGGATACTGCGGGTCGATTTAAGAGCAACTCGAACTCACATCACGACACACCACACTCACTGTATCTACAAGACTCTCTGAGCATGAAGCCGCGAGTGACTGTTGTGTTTAGCACTGGATTCCACATACTCGATAATCTGAAGCCGTCACCCCTGTTAAAAGTGCTATGTTTTGAAATCTCGATAGCTTCTTTAACCATCCTTGGTACGTAATGCAAATGCATGAAAGTATTATAGAAAACCGCGAGTGTCTAAATAAATTTAAGCATTTGTTTAATTGAAGTAAAGGTAAAGTAATCATTTTGTAACAAAACTACTTGTTAAAAGTAGCAGGCTACAGGAAAAATAAGCAGAATGCACGAAAACACAAGTCCAATGTATTTCATGTTTAAAGTCATCATGCACACGGGACATTAAACGCGAATAGAAGGTATTAATACTAAAACCACATATTTTCGTTCACAATAATTAAGAATTATTTTCCGTTTCGTTCTATCATTCCTCATTTACATTTTTATGAGACTGCAACAAGCTTAATTCAGTTCCAGACAATGGCAAAGAAAATTGCGAATTTTGTTATGGAAAAATTAACTCTCTACGTTTGTAGAAAGAGTTCAAAATCGTTGGGCAATTTTTCTGAGGAAATTTTATACATTTTTGTTGTCATAAGGTAATTTCCAAAAACAACATTTAATTTTCTTATAAATGCTTTTGTTTATTTTTAGTACGATGCAGACTTTTAGTCAATTTAGTCTACTAATTTTATCTGAATAAATATTATTTAGTCTGTTTAATCTTTTTAAATCTTTAATACTGTAGATGCAAATGATTCTAAGTGTGGAGGTATGTTTGTTACTCGTTCGAGCAAAAACTAGTAAATACATTTTCATGAAACAACCTTTGCATAACTTATGCATTTAGATTCATATCTATCTTATCTTATTGCGACATTTTTATTTAAAAAAAATCGCTTATCTTTATTTAATGTTTTTAATTCTCCTTATAAGTTTGTCCATTTTTACGTATGTTTCCTTCAAATTTCACCTACGCTATGCTTACCTTACACTTATAATACTTCAAAACAAAATAAAAACAAGTAGATCACAATTCTAAATCAAGTCAATAATAAACAATTTTTTTTTACAAAACAACCATGTATAACAAATTTCTTTAAACACTCGCGGTTATCTACATCACTTACACTATTACTAAACGGGGATCTGCGGCTAACCGTGATCATGGCTCAATTAATAACAATCGTGGTAAGAACCCGTTTAGTAATAGACATAGACATACTTTATTTGCAAAAAAAGAAAATAACATACAATAAAAAAAGAAAATAACTAACAATTACCTAAAACTAATTTCTTTTTTCACAAACCAGCCGTGACTCAGCATAATGCTGAATAGTGTAAGTCATTTATAACAAGTAACTATTTTCATGTAATCTACGTAAAATAATCTCCTATCAATAATTCGCTCGAGCCATATTGTGCTAAACCTATCAGCTTCTCGTGAAATTCTGTAACAGTTCCAAAGCTGGAAGCACCAACACTGGTGTTTCAGGCTAGAAACCTAATCAAGTCAACAACTTGAGCCAACAAACATGGTCTAACATTCAAATACGATGGACTCGGTTAACTCCGAAGTTTGGACACAGCTGAGAACTTGAGCTAAGCCTTCGTAACTTAGAATATTATGCATACGATTAGAAACATTGAATTACTTTTTATAACTGTGAAATAAACTTACTACAGATAGAAAAAGAGGCAAAAATAATGAAGATGGAAGAAAAATGCAAATCTGCTTATTACCAAAAAATAATTATCGAAATAGGTTCGCAAAACGAACAGCAAATCATGAAATCTTATTGGTTAAAAATACATTTTAAACACAGAACCAAAAGTACAAATCCGACCTTTAAAAAAAAAATGGACCCAAAAGTAAAACTTCTAAGTATTGACAAAATATTTGGTACAAACTAAATACCAAATGGCGCATACATCTTTAAAAACCGAAAACTACATTAACCATTAATACTTAGATCTCCATCAAAATTTTTCGCACAAGATTTAAAGAAGTGACGAACAGCGGTTGAAATTGTAAATCCAGATGGTCTCCCAAGTATTTATTGTCCCCTTGAAACTTATTCGGAGTAATGTTTAGAAATGTTTCCCCTAACAATGACGGATTGTAATGGATGGCGAGGTTTACTCATAAAATATTCCGCTGTGTGTACTGATTCATATTGTATATTCTTGACTTATGGTAAGATTTTTGGTGTAGTTTTTTTAATAACTTATTTTCATACTATAATCTTATATTATGTTGGATCATTACGGACTTTTTTCATTAAGTACTTTTTAATATGTTATTTGAATTTTTTTGGTTTATTTTCTTTTGAACGTTGTATTGAGTAATTTAAAATATAGTTGTGTGTGACTTTAGGGTTAAAATTTCTAGTTGGAAAAGCTGTGACTGCCGTCTTCAGTGTTCATCCTCTTTAAATATTTTTTTTATTGCAGGATTTTATTGACAGATAAACGAGCCTTCGGCCCACCTGACGGTAAGCGGTCACCATCGCTGAGGTTTGAAAAGTTCTGTATAGTAGTTAATGGGTAATGGTACCTAATTCCGAGGCATTGGAAGGCACGGTAGGAAAATAATCCAACAGATAGATTATAATTTTATTAATTTGCCTAACAACAACAAAAAAGTCTAACCACCTTTGTACAAAGCTATAAACTGCGTTACATCTGTCTGATAGCGCGTTAATGAATCAATCGCCCTACCCGTGCCCGGTTCGTGCCCGGCCCGCAACCCACGGCCCCCAGATCGCAGATAGCGCGATAAACAGACGAGTGTTCATTAGGATTCAGCAACGAGTCGCGATACGCCGTCTGCTGAATGGTTGCTCATTGAATTCATGATTATGCTGCCTTTGCACTGACTACTGGCTGAGCAAGTTGCTAGGCGATTCAATTATCATCATCATTTATGAAGATACGTAAACACGCATACATTTCGTAATAAAATTAACTTTACTAAATACTAAATGCCAGTTCATAAAAATATGCCTCCGTAAAAACATACAGTTTTGTGACGAATATAACCTACAAATGCACAAATTAAATTTGAATAAAAGTATAGCACATTAAAAATTACAAATAACAGTTCCACAGTACTCTAAAAACAGTACATCAGATTGCTTCTTTCGAGGATCTACCGAGACTCGATACGCATGAAACTGACCATAAATTGGGTCTGAAAGAAGAATACATGGTAAAGTTAAGCCTAAAATTAAAGATAGTACTTGTGGAGAGGCCAATATCTGCTTGTAATTTAGATATTATTCCAAAACACTACATCTTCAGAATATGAGAATCGTCCTAACTTCTGTTGTCTTCTTTTGAAACTGTAACTTTGAAGTCGTTGATCTGTAACTAATCCTTCTTAGTCCAGCTACTAGTTCAAGTACTGTGTGCCGTGTAAAGGGTCCACAAATAGCGCTCCTGGGTCCAGTAGCAGTTACGCGTAGATTTATGCCAGCTATCGCGCGGAAATGCTCCACCTCGCTGTTTACCAATCTATAGCTACATAGCTTCAGGGGAATACTAGCTTTTATACTAAAAACGTTAGTACCTAGAGTTTACATGATTTATGCTCTGTAATTGAAGGTGCGCAAGTCTAATACGTGGTGTATTTTTAATTTGTTTTATGTATGCGTTACCTTTGCTGAGGATCCAAATAAATAAATGAATATAATCGAGAGTTTCATACATTTCAGTACCTAGTTCGTTATTTTTGTGATAGTGTGACCCCTCGTCGGAGGAGACCCGAGCCCAGCAGTGGGCAGTAATGGGTTGTTACAGAACAGTACAGTGACAGTGTGAATGTTTGTAATGGACATGGAACGAATTTAAAACCGTAGTAGCTACCCATAAACAAGTCTGTCATGCTTTAGGATAGATCATTCTAGAATAAATAAAAAACTTGAGAGGTGTCAAGGGACACCCGGATGGAACGAAGTTCCTTTCGATTAAAAGATATCTTAAATTTTTTTTTCATAATTTTTTTTTTACGCCCGATAAGGAACGTGTTCTAAAAGATTTTGATCACAGCGCCATCTAGCGATAATCATCTAAAACAAAAAAAGTGTCGTGACAACTTTTCGTAAGAATTTTTTCCGTATAGCCCCCTTTCACAATGCGCGATAAGGAACTTCATTCCAAAAATACTCTACATTTCAATCTACTAATATCTACTAATATTTGACCCCAACGAAATAATTTAAGTCCCTCTCTCAAATTATCTAGAGAATGAAAAGTCGTAGATCCATCATGTTTGGGCTCATTTGAAAGGGCATGAGGAGACCTTTATTTTGCTTCTGTCAAATTCTCTGTACATGAGTTACAATATCATAAAATTATTCGCATAGCATTCCCATCATTTCTTATGAATTCATTTATTATTGTTTGACAAAAAATCTCAACCAAAAAATAAACCTAAATACATCTAAGTTAAAGTACAAAGTAAGTAAACACAATTAAAGTTACAAACAAGTGAGGTCCATGTTCCGAGGAACTACTTAGAACTTAATCAAGGTGCTTAATGGCGAAGGTAACCGCAGATAAAACTTGCCTCTAAAAAATTCAACGTTTACTTAAACTTACTTAACGGTAACTTAATAGAAGTCGCCGCAAAGAGATGGAATAGTTTACAGACTTTTACTTGTTTTTAATCGACTTTTAAAAGGAGGTATCCTGTTTTAATGTATCGTTTTTATTTATAGGTTTTGAAATGACGAAAAGATTATATCTTAATTTTATATATTCTATTTGAGTGCGGTCCCTCATTGCTCTAGCAATGCAGAGGTTCACGGGCGGGGATAGCTGTTTATCTTCAAGAGGACCGTAAGTTCGTTTATATATCTTGCTATCATTAACAAATCATTTTAGTAAGTAATAATAAGTAATCATGAAAATAAGTTAGCCAACTTTATTTTAAACGTTTTTCCAATGATGTGAGGTGTGGCTATCAGCTCTTCGATCTCATTGTTTTTTACAAGCTTTCGATTATCTTGCATTGTATGTAACTATAAATGCTCCTATGTAACTATGTAAGTTCGGGTGGAATCTTGCAAGCTTAATTTGACAAACTCCCCGGTTTCGGTTTGAGCTGACATTTTGCATGCAGATGTATGTCACGTGACAATGCAAAAATATGATAAAGTGGTGCTGATCTGATGATGGATTTAGAAGGTGGTCATGGGAGCTCCTGTACTATTTTTTTTTGGGGCTCATTTTAATTGTCTTGGCTCGCACTCTACTGATACATGATTTTCCGAATCTTCAAAGATTGTATTTAATGTTTTCTTTAAAATAAATTATTGAGGATCCTCCAGGTTCCATCAGCTCTAATATATCAGACAGTTTACTATTACAAAACATCCCCAACTCACCCCTGAATTACCCTTCCTATTACCAAGCTATCCAATAACAGTTCCACAGTGATATAAAGTGCATAAACTCAGTTTACGATGTAGTTAGGTCGAGCAGTCCGACCGTGGGTAATGGTGATGGTGACCACGGAATTTAACAGTTTTATGATCCTTGCAAGTTTAATTGATAGAAATTGAGGTTTGTAGCATAAACAAAAAACACATGTAATCTACATGTCATTAGTTTAAATAAAATTTAGATCTTATTCTGAGGAGACCTGAGCCCAACAGTGGGCAGTAATGAGTTGCTACAGGTACAGATCTTATTAAAATTAAATGAGTTCCTACAACGAGAATCAACCTTTCATAATAAGATAACAGAATCATTAGATCGGTGAACTAATTCAAAAGATGTATAGATCTTTTTTTAAAGCATATAATGTTTACCGTTTTATGTAGTCTCTACTAACATTTAAAGCTGAAGAGTTTGTTTATTTAAATGCAAAAACCACAGAAACATTAGATTTTTTTTTCAGTGTTGGATATACAATTTATCGATGAAAGCAACAAGCAATAGCTATATCCTAAATCCGTACTAAAAGTCAAATAATACAAACCAAGGTGACTCTTTGTGACGCAGAAAAAATTGTGCGCACTAGACTCAATAAAGATCTTACTAGTGTATTAAATTTCTTTAGACACTCGCGGTTATCTACATCACTTACATTATTACTAAACGGGTTCTTACCACGATTATTTTTAATTGAGAGGTCCCGATATTTCAGCACTGTTTCAAGGTAAGAACCCGTTTTGTAATAATGTAAGTGATCTTACTAGTGTAGTACTTTTTTGGTATTCTCGTTTGATAGTTATTTGAGTGACCACCGCATAGCTTATCCGCAGTTACTAAGGTACGAAGAGGTCATTACAGTGTCAATTTAGAACGAGGATCGAAGCCTTTGATCCGTGGTTCCGGCTCCGCAAATTGCTCAAAGTGCGCCTACAATCGACACTCCATTTTGTCAGTCGTTTTGGATATCAACTATTGTAGCTGTATTTCTACCTGGATCAGAGAAAATCAAAGGAAATCTTATTCCTGAAATATGGAACAATATATTTATATGTGCATCAACCCAGGCTTCTACAATCAACTACAAGTTTCTTTTTTTTTTTATTAGAACTTCAGAAAGTATTCAATTGTTCAATAAATACAGTGGAAGCACTATAAGATATCTTTTATTTCATGTAAACTAACAGGTAACACCTCAAAAGTGCTAGTATATAAAACTGAAGCCAGCACAAGTATGCCTGGCAATATTAGCAATAAAAAAAAACAATATCAATAAAAAAACTAACAGGAAGCACCTCAAAAGTGCTAGTATACAAAACTGAAGCCAGCACAAGTATGCCTGGCAATATTAGCAATAAAAAAAAACAATATTAATAAAAAAAACTAACAGGAAGCACCTCAAAAGTGCTAGTATACAAAACTGAAGCCAGCACAAGTATGCCTGGCAATATTAACAATATAAAAAAGCAATACTAATAAAAAAGGCTAAGACTTAGAATGTAGTCTCCCTACTAGTTTCTCAAAAGCAAATATCATGCACTACTATAAATTCACCTTGCTTTGTAATTTAACCAGCTTAAATGAATACAATACTATCATTAGCAGATCAGACCTTTTACTTTAATTAAAAGCCAATAAAAATGTATTTAAAGGTCTGTCTCCAAACAAGATATGAAAGTAAAACCAACACTTGCCAGCCACAATACTATCATTAGAATATCAGACCTTTTACTTTAATTAAAAGCCAATAAAAAATATACCAAAAGGTCTGTCTCTAAACAAGATATGAAATCTTGTCAATGCATGATAAACAATACTTGATAGCTACAATACTACAGTTAAAATATCAGACCTTCTGCTTTAATTAACAGCTAATAAAAATTATACCTAGAGGTCTGTCTCTAAACAAGATATGAAATCTTGTCAATATATGATAATCAATACTTGATAGCTACTATACTATCATTAGAATATCAGACCCTTACTTTAACTAAAAAAAAACAATAAAAATTGTATCTAACGATACAAAGAAATAAATATGGGAGCTAGAATAGCTCCTATTCCCAATAAACAAGCAATACACTTTAAAAGCAAACAAATTAATCTACCAAATCTATATATGTTGATTAATTCAACATCAACAATACAACTAGCGAGCAAGGAAACTATGCGTCTTCTAACTACAAAAAAAAATATATATATGTGCTAATATGTCTAATTTGCCAAAGAAAAATAATGAAAAGAGAAACTCCGAGAGTCAACAGTCTTTTTTATTTAAAAAGAAATACAAAACAACATCATCAAGTGTGTCAAGTTATTTTCATACACTTATAATAATATCCGCTGAACGGAAAAGCTGGCAGAAACCCCTCCACCACCAATGCACTTAATGCGATCTCAAAGAAGCAAAATCAAACTGAAAATAGAAAAAATAGTTTTAAATGCAATGCAATTCCCTGCAACTCTCTGGGAGTTAAGACGAACTGATAGCAAACAGCTGTCAGTCAACACTGAATAAGGGACGATTAGTATTCACTTTTAGCCGAGTTATTGCGAGTTTTTTCAATGCCGCAATGTTATGTAAAACACTTCCAATTCCCGTTCTATAGTTTTCAATAAGTTTGTCAAACGAAAACAACGTTCACATAAAAAAAAACCGTTACTCTGCCTCCAGGCCACCGACACTGATTATTATCCAGAATAACAATGTTGCGTAGTAGTTTTTCCTTCCAAATTAGTTAAACAGCGCAGATCACAACAATTACGAGGCAAAATCTGCATAAAATTCCAAAAGCCAACGATCTTTTTTGCCAAATCATCCAGGAAAAGACTTTTTTGACATTGACAAACGCTAATCCGAGACAGTTTATATGTCATCTGTCATCCACCATACGCCATCTTTAAATTTTTTCTATAGATTATCGCTAAGGCTATTCCATCCAAACAGCCCAATATTAAGATCAATGTCTCCCTCAATAAAAATTGAAAAGCTACTGTTTTGTAGATGAGTTTGGTTAATTAGCATTAATGAAGGAGTTTCCCTCTGAAATTTGACAAACCAGCCGGTGAAACAATCCCTATCGGCGCCCCTCGCCATTCGTAGAAGACGTCAGATATATGATAAAATGACTATCTTAATGGCGGGCTTTTTTTGAATTTTAATCGGAAGTCCTGGTGTCGCCATCTGTTAAGGGAGTCAAAAAGCAACGCTACACTATCTGTAGGCAGGACTTTAAATTTCGATACAATATTAGTAGAAAGATTGTCTATGAAATAAGGTTTTTGTTGTAAGTGTTCTATTGCAATTGTTATTGCATTGTCAAATTTGTTACGTTGAACTTTATATCAATTCATAATTTCAAAAGGACTTGTTTTTCTTCAAAAAAAAGGTAGGACGTAAGTAGCAGTGTCCCTTGACATTGCAGAGCTACGGTATCACTTACAAAGCAACTAGCAGAGAATGCCATGGCATAAAATACGCTTTATTACAACATCTTGTTTATATTTGTGGATAAAATAAAAAAATATATAATCAAGACTATGAATATGCAGTCTACAGTAGACTATGAATATGCACGTCTACAAAGGATGCAGTCCATGAGGTTGTTGATTTTGTGGTTCAAAATACCGTCAAGGGTCGTAAATCACTGGGAATATTTTTAGATTTGGCCAAGGCCTTTGACGCGGTCTCAGTATCTATCCTGCTGGACAAACTGGAAAGAATCGGAATCAGAGGACTTCAGCTACAACTTTTCAAAGAATATCTATCTGATAGGTACCAGTCCATTAAAGCTGATCACATTAGTAGTAACGAAGAACTGATTAGCTATGGTGTGCCGCAGGGTAGTGTACTGGGCCCAGTCTTATTTTTGATCTATATTAATGACCTGTTGAGGCTGAACTTGAATCAGGGAGAAATTGTTTCTTTCGCGGATGATACTGTCTTACTGTTTTCAGCGGATTCTTGGGACGAAGTTTTTAAAGTGGCACAAAGCGGTTTCAACATAGTAGTTAACTGGCTAAATAACTCTTCTCTAACTTTGAATGCAAGTAAAACTCAATATATAACGTTCTCCATTAGTAACAGATCTCAACCACCACTTAACAAACACAGCATAATAGTGCATCGATGTGGTACACATGTCTCTCAATGTGCATGTTCCTCTCTTATACGTGCTACTTCAATAAAATATCTCGGGATACTGCTTGACAATAATCTTAATTTTAAACAGCACCTCTCACTAATGGTTAAAAGAATAAGGAAACTTAGTTTTATTTTTTACAAGTTAAGACATATTGCTGATTTTAATCTAATCAAACGTATTTATGAATCCCTATGCCAGTCCATTTTGATTTATTGTATTACTGCTTGGGTGGGTGCCCCCAAAACTGACCTTTTACCGGTTGAAAGAGCTCAGAGAGCAATTTTAAAGATATGCACATTTAAACCTAAATATCATTCCACTAGCCTGCTGTACAGTGAAACTAAAGTTTTAAGCGTGAGAAAATTATTTGTTCTCAATGTAATTTTGAAGCAACACTCAAGTATGCTCTTTCTCCCAGATCACACCCAAAAAAGACGTAATTATAGCGTTTGCCAGATCCCAACTTGCGGACATAAATATGTACATAAATACTTTTATTTTCTAGGTCCTTTTTTGTATAACAAAGCAAATAAGCTATTAAATATGTATACTCTTAATATTAAAAGTTGTAAAAAATTAGTTGTTGAATGGCTACTGAAACTGGATTATAGTGAGGTTGAAGAATTACTATATTCACTTTCTTAGTATAAACACACACACCCCTACATACACTCATACACTCATACATTATACACACAAGGGGTACAAAATACACTTCTTTTTCATAATTTTAGTTTGTTATTGATGTTTTTGTCTTACTTCTGTTTGTTGGCTTAGAACAATTATAATTGTAAACTACGGACGAGGAGCGCTGTGAGCTGAAACACAGGCCCTACAGCCTAGTTCAGGCACAGCGGTTAAACTAAGTTGAAAAATTGTAATAAGCTAAATAATAAATAAATAAATAATAAATAAATAAAAAATAAAATATCGTCCGACTATTACACCATTTACAGGCGAAGTGGAATTTTGTATAATTCTACAATTTTTGTAACATATTCAATACTTAATCATTGATATGATTATATTTCACACGGAAATTAAACTATCCAAAGTTATCAATTTGCAACTTGTTAACATTCTCCACTTAAAATCTCAAAAATCATTTAAATTTAAAAATACGGTATTTTATTACAAACTTTATATTATAACTTACTTTACCTATAAAAAATTGGGTATTTATTTTGGTGATGAATGATGATATTTTTAGATTGGGTGGAGTCTTGCGAGTTTAATTTGAACAACTTCCCGGTTGCCAATTGAGCTGAAATTTTGTATGACAATGCAATAATGCAATGGCAATGTGTAACAATGCAATAACATTTCACCATAGAGTTGATCTGATGATAAATTCAGAAGCAGGCCATAGGAACTCCTGTACTAAACACGATAGATCCGTCATGTTTGGGCTCGTATTACTTTTCCTAGCTAGCATTCTTCTTCTATATGGTATCCAGCATCATACACACTTGTAAATAAAGTGTTATTTTTGAAATTATTTTTTTGGTAGTAGTTATTATGTTGCTTTGGACATGTATCCAGTTCATTAATTACAATTAATTGTGACAAAAATACATGTTATATTTTTTCAAAATTTGACTTAGTACAATTAATCCTACAATATATTGCAACAAAAGCCATGTAACATATAACATAGTCTTGAATCTGAGAATCAGGTTCCATTTACAGTCGCCAGGGGACTCGTTATATCTGCAAACACACGTGTAACGTATGTTTTGATATATCTTCATATGACACGAGGACTTTGTACACGTAGGTATCTCAAATTGAGGAGCACTTTGCTAAGGCATTAGAAGATTTGGTTATATTTTAAAGTTTCTTAGACTGTGATTAATTGATGTTTGTGTTTTCAAAAATCGGTGAATGGAGTATTATTTAAAAAAAATAAGAAGTGTCTTTTCAACAATGTTTGGTAAAATCACTGTTGAAATTACACTCCTTGGATAGTTTTCTAATTTTTTTTTTTTTTTTATGTTGGAGGTAATTGCTGGATTATGTGGGAGTTGAATCGCACTAAAACCTTTAACCGCTCTCATTTAGCGTCCAAATCCCGGCTGAGGCCAGAACCCAACACGACGTGTTATGCACTACTATACATAGAAATAGTATCTAAAAGATGTAAAACTTATGAATGTAATGACACTTTTTATAATTTTCCATGTTTCTGATCCTGATCTTTCTGTTGTTAATTATTGTAATGCAGTGAGATTACATTAACAGTTCCTCTGTAATTCGCTTTGCTCGTAATTCTCTATAAATAATTCATAAGTTTATGTAAATGTATGCGCGGTGTCTGCACCAATTAGCCGTCGCTTCTGCGTTCTGTTGCTCTATGATTGTATCCATTATACCTATCTGTATCTCTGTGATCTTTGACGAGATACTATTACGAGTACTATTTCGAATTTGAGTTATTTCTTGCTAATTTTATAAGGTGACTAGCTGACCCGCGCAACTTCGTCTGCGTTACATAAGTAAATTTTCTCACCGTTTAAACCTTCCTTGGACTTTTACGAATATTTCAAGATTAAAATAAGCCAAATCGGTTCAGTCGTTCTCGAGTTTTAGCGAGACTAATGAACAGCAATTCCTTTTTATATATAAGAAAATTTATTAATACTGGTACTTACTAAAGGAGGGCGATAAGTACTCTTTTTTATTACGGAATATAAATGAAAAATTTGTAAAATTGTTGTATTTTTCACATGCTGAAGATCTTGCGCAACATTGGCTCTAATACGCGCAAATGATAAAGTTTGATATATGTAGTGTACTGGCCAATGCAAACCAAACCCCTGTTTACATGTTGATTGGCCATCACCGTCATTTATTTTTTACGTGTGTTGGACGTTGGTGAGCCAATATGCAAACACGGCATTGACTTACGACGTACACATTTACGATCTTCAATAAATGTAACTTAATAAATACTAGTATATCTACCAATCATAACTCAAACTCATTTATTTTATTTTACTAGCCTTCCTCGACAAAAAGGACTGATCCAACACTGAAAGAATTTTTGAAATCGGACGAACCATTCCTGATATTCATATTGAAACAAACTCTTCAGCTTTTAATATTAGTATAGATTGCAATGAAAATCCATCGTTTTAGCATCAAATCTCAATAGTTTTGTTATTAAACCGCGGGTACACAGTCACAAAGGGATATATTGGTTGATCTGCAATTGGAAACGAGCGACTTATTCTATAATTCTGCGATCAACAATAGTTGTTCCTCGCTTAATCGCTAATCGCTATAAAAATTAAATTTCGTTTGTAGATTTTATTTGTGCATTATCCATTCTTTTGAAGAGATTATTATATATATTATAAGATTTACATTATTTGTGATAAAAAGGAATGATACAGAGTAATAAAAGTAAAACCGAGACTAACTTGCTGAACCTCGACTCAGACCTACGTCATGAATACCAACATCCAGCGCTGGTTTTCAACCTGAGCAGTGATATTTTCAACGTTTCTTTAATTATACTGTATTTGTTACTTTAATACTTCAGTTTGGGGGGATCGATTCCAACGATATTGTTTTTTGGAAAGCAGAGAATTTGGACACAATCTCATATAAATTTGTTAAAGAGCTGACATGTTGTTTTTGTGCTGGGCTTGATAAATGAAAATCGGTCGTTTTCATTAATTACAACAAAAATGTTTTCTTTGTGTATCAGCACAGCGAATCAGACAGCAATTTTAAAAGCAATAATCGCGCAATTGATCGCATTTCCTTTAGAGAATAACCCTCCGAGGTAGCAATCTGCCGTCTCGAGTCAGACTGCATTTGCATTTAATAACATCGTACAGAGGGATTGTCGATTTATACCGTTTATGAGATTCAACTTTAAAATTAAAGTGTCATTAGAGTCTAGAATTGTCTGTAGCAAAATCTACATACATATTATTTTGTAAAAAAATATAGTTCCATACTAGAATTTCAAAAATGTAAGCCAAGGTGTGAAAAAATACAAAATAACTTTCTTACATCGTGCGCCGCGAAAATTATTGATTATAGAACCAAAGGATGTACTACGGATTTGTAGGTCTCCCTATCCCTCATCAGAGGAGACCTGAGCCCAACAGTGGGAAGTAATGGGTTGGTACAGGATTTGTAGGTCTTATTAAAATATTATAGTGCTGCCGAATCCCTTTTTGACGCAGACGAAGTTGCGGTCAGCTAGTAATATTACTTATTTTATACATTATACCATTACAAAATTGTTATATACTTTGTAAAAGGCCAGAACAAATAAATGTTTTGTTAAAAGCCGTCCCCCGAGTTGATTAGGGTGCGCATGCTATTGACACATTCCGGGACAAGTTCTCAGAGGTACAAAGCAGAGGTATGTGCTCGTCATAGCGTGGACACCCTACCTGGATGTCACACGTGATATGTATGACAATTATTTGAGTGTCTGTCGAATTGTTGCAAATTATTTGGATGATTTTGAGTTTTAGCAAAGGGTTTTTGTAGAATACTCTTCATTTTTACAGGTTTTTTGTACGAAACGGTCGCTGCATAAAAATAATTATTTACATACCTACGTAGTTAGAAAGTTTGTTTCTATTTTGATTACAAAAAAAAATAATAAAGAGCAAAAGTTGCTTGCGGTTTTATAGCATCGATTCATTAAGAGTATTAATAGTACAAACACTAAGTCACTAAATTATACAATCATCAAAATCGGTTCACAGAGAAAAAACAACATAATTTACAAAACACAAATTCCTTATTAAAACCCCTTTTGACAATACCATATTATTTTAAGAGCCATCAAAACCGGTGTCATCCTACTCCAGTCTAATCCATCCGTAGCGGACCGCAGAGGATATGTGTGAAAGCTCTACTGATTGATTGAAAATTTAAACTCTAAGTAATCCCTTCAGTTTGGATAAGTAAAGGATTTGTTTTGACCACATATGACTCATACGTGTCAAGTGGTTTAACGTTTTTGGGAACGGGATTATTAGTGATATTGGAGTTTTACATCGAATTTTTACATTAATTATGATGTAATATTATAGAGGTGATTAGTAACGGTGACCACTTACAATCAACTGGGCCGTCTGCTTGTTTACCGTCAGTATTATAGATAGGTCTGTACTGCAATCAATGACTTGCCGGGACTCTGATTATTTTTTTCAAGCCTAGTTTGAAGAAGAACAACTCGCTTGATACACACCAGTAGGGAGTTCATTCTTGTCAAAAATGGATTCCAATATAACTATGGATGGACGGATGGTCCATACAGTGGGGGTGAATAACATTTAGATGCCGGGTGGTGCGATGACAGAAAAATCACCGTGGAACTGTCACTAGTCATAGGCTGTTTTATTTATCGAGCAATATTAATGTACACTGCTAATTGCTATAAGGTTATCGTCAAAAAACTCGAAATTATTTAAATTGTTATAATAACTATTAAAACAGGAACTGAGTGAACCGGAGTGACAATCATAAGTAATCGTATTATGGTACTCACGATACAGGCTTGCCTAGTGTGAGTACTATAGTCAAGCATTATTGTTATGTCGTGATCAACATGCTTCTAGCCTGTAATAAGTACTATTTGTTATAATCGTTTGAATTGTGATTTCTGTTATGCATGATGAGTGAAATAAATAATTTTGAATTTTAATTTTTTTTTTGAATTAAAATGTTGATTTTAGATAACCAAACCAATGTTAACAATTTCCCTTCTCATATTTACTTTTATTCCAAACGCATGACTGCTAAAACTCAAACATAAAATATCTCTCTTATAAAATATTCATACAATAAAAATACATTGTTACAGCCTTTCAAGACTTTGTTCCGAAATATTGAATATTCCAACAATAGAGGCTTTTAGCCATAATACTTGTATTCTCAGCATGTACTAAGAATACTCCGAAAATTGTATAGAATTCTTAGATAGGTCTGAAGTCTAGGCTATAAGAAGAAGCACTAAAATGTAATGTGCAGTGATTTCAGGACTATATTAAGTCTAGGTATATTGAAAAGGAAGGCGCAGGCTGTGTTGATTATTTTCATAAAACTGGATATCTTTTATATAGTATCTCTTAGAAATTACTCTTAAGAAGTATTTTGTTGTATCAATTTCTTTGTTTTTAAAGGACGAAGCTAATATAGTGTGTTTTTAAGGGTACACAAATTGTAAATTTTTCGAATCATAATATGTCGGAATCGTCGTTTTGTATTATTGGAACGAAGTTCCTTATCGCGCGTTGTGAAAGGGGGCTAGACGGAAAAAAATCTTACCAGTCAAACCTTTAACTAAATTATGAACACAAATTGAATGACATTTGAGGTGTCATTCTCTAAATAAACTGTAGTTCAAAATGCAAACTTTAGATTGGCCCACCCTATATTACACAATATACTTGAAACCCAACACATACAATATTAAAACCAAAATAATAATAAAAGCTTTACACCTTTAACCGTCTAAAAAGCTCACAAAAAGAGTCTTGTTTACCGATTTTCAAGTACCTTTGCAAAGCTCGCCAAGACTCGAAAAAGCTCGTTATTAAAAATTCGCTTGAAAACAAAAAGCTCAAACGTAAAGCTCGTAATTTTGTTGTAAGCTCGTCTGAATGGAAACAAAGCATAGAGCTTGCATGAGGATTAAATTGTTTTTGCACTCTTTGGGATTATTCAAAGGTTTCGAGCGTAATTAAGTTAATTTAAGCGGAGCTTTTAAGGTTTTCTAGGAGTTTTTGGGCGTATTTTTGTTGACTTTCTAGTTGTGGTTTAGTGAGGGGTATTTGGGAATATTATTTATTTATTTGGGAAACCAACAGAAGTATACAAATTATAAAATAACACAGATAGTTAAAGCGTGTGGTCCGAAGTTTGAAATTGTTAGTTGAGAGATTTGAACTGAATATTTCACTTAGCATATACTATAGTAACAATGACAATGGTGATTTCCAAAGTTTTGTCAATATGTATTTCAGAACGTATTAAAAACTCCGAGAAATCACGTTGCATGTTGAACCTTATTTCTTGAGCGGTGATCACAATCTGGCCAGTTATGGAATTATAATTCGCTTCTTAAACCGAGATATACTCAGAAGGGTGTGGAGCACAAGTTTCGTCAAACTTTAAATTGGATAAAATTGGAGGAGCGGTATAACTTGCGCGGCGAGGTGTTCATAATTATATGTTTACACGTTAAGAGTCAGCTTAGATACTTATTAGGAGAAGAGTTTTTTATATCGGCGCAAAGAAATTTGTAGCTTCTTAAATAATTGAGTAAAAAAATGGTTTTGGTGTATATTGTTTTATTGTTTTGTCTTCTGCCTAGACAAGCTAACGGGCCACTTGAACGTAAGCGGTTACCATCGCTCATGGACCTCATGCAAAGTCAGGGTACTACGGCTACAACCTAGCAGTGTTCCCGGAGCGCTATGACATGTCCCTTTTTAAACGAGGTTTAATAAAAGTGTATGAGCGACGGTTACCGCCTACCAATTTTTTTTTACTTTAAATAATTCTGCTTCTGCACGGGACGTAAGCGTATCAACCACTCGGCCGACAGTCTTAATAACTTAATGCAATTCGTATCGTCTAAGTTCGAGTCAATATTGAGTCTTGGCACCGCTCTGTTTGCGCTCAACGCTTCGGCTTGCGGTGTCAGTAGCGAGCGACTGAGTTTAGACTACATCGCACTATTAAAGCTAGATCTAAGTTAAGTAACTCAGTTATACTGATGAAATCCTTATAATCCTTGTTGGCCTTATCGATGTTATTTATGTTAGTAAAATATTTTGTAAACACGCTTTATAATCCATATCATAAATAAAAAAAGAACCACTTTGTAGATAAAATGACGATCAACATTAAATAATAATTGCAGAGGTCTATAGACGGCGAAGGCCATTTAACATCAAGTGAGTCAACTTTTGAGACAATAAAAAACTCCAAACGCTATGTTAAGAATAAAATATCGCTAAATTACAGAATTCTAAGTCTTTCTTTAATTGGGACAATACTTTCCATAAACTCCTAGCTAGGCTAAATGTAGCTAGGCTAAATGTAGCTAGGCTAAATGTAGCTAGGCTAAATGAAGCTAGGCTAAATGTAGCTAGGCTAAATGTAGCTAGGCTAAATGAAGCTAGGCTAAATGAAGCTAGGCTAAATGTAGCTAGGCTAAATGAAGCTAGGCTAAATGAAGCTAGGCTAAATGTAGCTAGGCTAAATGTAGCTAGGCTAAATGTAGCTAGGCTAAATGAAGCTAGGCTAAATGTAGCTAGGCTAAATGAAGCTAGGCTAAATGTAGCTAGGCTAAATGTAGCTAGGCAAAAAATTGAAATTTTTCGATTTTTTCGAAAAAATATATTTTGTAGTCCTTGTCACAGACGACAGTTTCATTGTGGTCTCCGCTCCGGGAAACCAGTGTAGCGGCCACAATAAATTTCCGAAGTCAGGAAACAAAACTTTTATTACATTTATTCTGTTTTATTTTGAGACAAATTGCACTTCGTAATTAGAGGTACACGCACACCCACATACACATACATTCACACACATACACACACACTCACACACATACACACACACACCCACGCGCACACTTACACACATATACACACACTCTGGAATAGCTGAAAAATAAAAAAATAGAATAGAAATTACAAGACACATTTAACTATTACTAAATAGTAGTAAGACGCGGGCTCTTTACACCCGAAACCTAATTTTAAGAATTCAAACTAATTTTATTTATTGGACGATAATCCCCTGAGATGTACTCAGTAGGAAGAACTCCGACAAAGAAGGAGGCGAACAGGACGATCTCCCTTGACGGCGATAAGGGAGCATGTGCGAGTCAAACAAGGGTGCGCGAGAGCATCGAGGGATGGGAATCGGGGAGGAAAACCCCGGATCCTCTCACAAAACCTGTGACAATCTCGCAAACCAAAATAAAAGACAAAACAACACCAATTGATAAGAGACTGACTACAGGAACATTGACACAGAGCGAAGTTGTGAGTCCGACCAAGATGCTGGATAGGACAGCGGAAGCTAGAGGCTGCAGAGCAAAAGCACTGCTAAATCTCAACAATTCCAGGAACATCAAAAATGAAATCAAAGACGCTGTAAAACAGGCAGTGGAACGCCTCTACATCCTGGTCAGAGATGCAGAGAATGATAGGAAGACAAGCGTGGACACGGCCAAAGATAGTGGACAACCTAAGCTCACACAAACCTCAACACCTACACAACAAACTGTACCACCAGAAATCCGCATTGAACAAAACGAATTCCAGAGGATGCTCGAAGAGCACGGAAAACACCTGGCTGAAAACAGACAACAAATGAAGCAACTCCAAGAGCAGTTTCGTGAACATAAGGGAGATCTGGAAGCACACGGGCAGACTCTGGAACAACATACACACAAAGTGGAAAGGGCAACTTACGCCACTGTGGCCGCTAGAGAGAGGGTGAAAACAAGATCAGAGAACGAAACAATGCATGCTGTGGTAGTCACCTCTACAAACGAAACGGACACGGGAGATCAGGTTATCGAAAAAATTAAAGATACAGTGAAGGCAAGGGAAGAAGGAATCCGAGTGGATAAAGTAAGGAAAGCTCGTGACAGAAAGGTGATAATAGGATGTAGAGATCAGGCTGAAATGAAGAAGGTCACGGAAAGAATTAGACAGAGCGGAAACACCTTAAGAGTGGAAGAAGTCAAAAACAAGGATCCTCTAGTAATCCTATTCGGAGTCCTGAACTGCAATTCTGACGAGGATATACTGAACGCACTAAAAAACCAGAACCGTCAACTACTGGAGGGAATTGCAGGGCAGGACGAAAGAATGGAGGTTCGCTTTAGGCGCAGGGCGAGAAACCCGTTGACGGCACACTGCGTGCTGAGAGTTTCGCCGCAGATATGGCAACGTCTTACAGATGCAAAATCGGTGCACATAGACATCCAAAGAGTGAGAGTCGAAGACCAGTCTCCACTCATGCAGTGCTCACGCTGTCTGGGTTATGGCCACGGTCGCAAGCACTGCCAAGATGAAGTGGATGCGTGCAGCCACTGTGGCGAGGCTCATCTCAGGGCGCAGTGCCCCAGGTTAATGGAAAACACCGACGCAAAATGCATAAACTGCTGCCGAGCCAAGATGGCAAAGACAAATCACAACGCTTTCTCGGAGGAGTGCCCAGTCAGGAAGAAGTGGGACGCACTAGCTAGATCAGCAGTAGCGTACTGCTAAGGGCACTCTCAGAACTCAGCAAAACAGTGAACCGAAGAACCTGAAACTAGCACAAATAAATACCCAAAGGAAGCAACTGGCTACTGAGGAAGTAATTAAGGATCTAACAGAGGGAAAATATGACATCGCGCTCGTTCAAGAACCATACACAGGAAATACAAAGAAAGTAAAACTATACAATGGGGTTTCTGTATACCAACACACAGAACAACATAATGATATAGCTACCATCAAAGCCGCAATTATAATAGCTGAACGAATCTCGGAAATGTGCCCGTGTCCGGAATATACCACCACCAATATTGCAGTCTTAAAGGTCCGAACAAGCACTGGATGGCTAAACCTAGTATCATTCTACTTCGAACCAGACAAACCACTAGCACCTTATATGGAACAACTAGCAAATATAAAAACAAAAAAGAATGCAAATGTCATTATGGCTGGTGACATAAACGCCAGAAGCATATGGTGGGGTGGAAGCTATGAAAACAATAGAGGGAAAATGGCCTCACAATTCATCACTGATATGCAGATGCATGTAGTAAACACTGGAAATATACCAACATTTAATACCATTCGAGGAGGGAAGCAGTACACCAGCTACATTGATATAACGCTTTGCTCTGGCGATCTCTTGGGCGCACTTGAGGACTGGAGGGTGGAGGAAGACACCAGCTCGGACCACGCAAGGATTATGTTTCAAATAAGACAGGGAAAAGACAGACAAGAACTGAGGAAAACAACAACAACTAGGAAATACAATACCAGAAACGTAGAATGGGACAAGTTTCACAAGGAAATGGAAAAATACAAAACAGAAGATAAATTATATGTTGAAGAAATACAAAAAACCGAAACCAAAGAACAATTAGAGCAGATAATAAATAGATATAACAATATAATTACCAAAGCAGCAAATAAAACAATCCCTAAAATCAAAGAAAGCAAGACGAAGACCTTTGCGTGGTGGAGTGGAGTGTTGGACGACATGAGGGAAGGGGTCGCCAGGATGAAGCGTAGAATACGCTGGGCAGCTCCAGTTCGCAAGAAAAAAGTCATAGCGGAATATCTCGAAGAAAAGGGTAAATATGAGGAAGCAATAAGAACAGCTAAAATAACCAGCTGGAAAGAATTTTGTGGAAAACAGAACCGCGAAAGTGTCTGGGATGGAATATACAGGGTCATTCGACAAACAAGCAGAAAGAATGAACAACCACTCCTAAAACAGAATGGCAGATACCAGAGCCGGGAGGAATCTGCACGCCTGCTCGCTGAGGCCTTCTACCCGGAGGACTCGAGAGAAGGAGAAGAGCAATTCCATCGAGACGTCAGACAACGAGCCAAAGAAGTAAATGAGGTGGAGCATGATAGAGCTCATGATCCCCCATTTACAATATATGAGCTAAAACTCTCGATGGAATCCTTCAACCCTAAAAAAGCCCCGGGGCCGGACGGTCTCACAGCAGACATCTGCTCAAAAGCAATAGGGAGTGACCCTGGACTATTCTTGGAAATAGCAAACAGGTGCCTGACTATCGGGTGCTTCCCCGTGACCTGGAAGATGGCGGCGGTCATAGTACTACCTAAACCAAACAAAACCGACTACACTACACCTAAGTCTTATAGACCGATAGGCCTGCTCCCGGTCATGGGGAAAATAGTAGAAAAGATGGTCACCAATCGACTAAAATGGCATATACTTCCGAAATTGAGCCAGAAACAGTATGGGTTCATACCGCAAAAGAGTACGGAGGACTCCCTCTGTGACCTGATCGACCAAATCCGGAAAAAGCTCAATGAAAAAAAGCTCATAGTGATGGTCTCTCTGGACATAGAGGGGGCCTTCGACTCTGCGTGGTGGCCAGCCATAACGATCAGGCTGGCTGAAATCGGATGCCCAATCAACATATGTCGATTGATGGAGGACTACCTAGACGGAAGGAGAGTCACAGTGACATACGCAGGAAAAGAGCACAGCAGGAACACCGAAAAAGGCTGCGTCCAGGGATCGGTGGCAGGACCGATCCTGTGGAACTTGCTCCTGGACCCGCTGTTGAAGGGGCTGGAGGGGAGAGGAGTCTACGTCCAAGCATTCGCAGACGACGTGGTCCTTCTTTTCGACGGCCACGAGATGGCGGATATCCAGGAGAAAGCGAACGATACCCTGGAATATATCCACACATGGGGAAAATACAATAAATTGACCTTTGCGCCGCATAAGACACAGGCCATGACGATAACAAGGAAATTGAAATTTAACAAGCCAAGTCTTCACATGGGCGCCACGGAGATCAGAATGACTCGGGAAATTAAGATGCTGGGACTCATCATAGATGACAGACTGACCTTTAACAGCCATCTTAAAAGCGTCACAGGAAAGGCGGCCAGACTCTACAATCAGTTGGCAAGAGCAGCAAGAGTTAGTTGGGGGCTCCACCCCGATGTAATCCGAGTGATATACACCGCGGTGGTGGAGCCCATCATACTCTACGCATCCAGCGCGTGGGCAACAGCAACACACAAGGTCTCGGCACGCAAACTTTTAAATAGGGTACAGAGAGGCTTCGTGCAAAAAATGTGCAGAGCACACCGCACTGTTTCCCTAAATGCCGGACTTCTGCTAACGGGAACATTACCGCTGGATGTTAGAGTACGGGAAGCCGCTGCTCTATATAAGATCAAGAAAGGAAACCCAACGGAAATAATGAAAGATTGGGAGATGGAGTATAGGGCTCCAATAGCTGAGCTGGGACATCCAGCAGAAAGATCAGAAACAGCATACGACATCATAAAGACCGAAGAACACCTAAAAGAGGCGGTCCGTGCCAATCGTGTCCAATTATATACAGACGGCAGCAAAAGAGAAAACCTAGTGGGAGCGGCTTTTACCAAATGGAGGGACGGAAATGAGGTAAAGATGAAGAAGATGAAGCTGCTGCCCTGCTGTAGCATATTTCAAGCCGAACTTCTTGCCATTCAAGGGGCAACTGAAGAGGTCCTGGGATCGCGTGAGGAATCCTTCGGGCTCTTCAGCGACTCAAGGTCAGCCCTAGATATAATAAAAAGTAAAATAACAACCCACCCTCTGGCCATAAACATAAAAAATAACATCACGAAAATAAAACTCCAAAACAAAACACTAAATATATATTGGATAAAAGCACATGAAGGTACAGAGGGGAACGAGAGAGCAGACCAACTCGCCAAAGAAGCAGCAGGCAAGAAGGAAAAGCCGAAGTATGACAAATGCCCAATCGCATTCGTCAAAGGACGGATTCGTGAAGAATCCGTCCGCGAATGGAACTTAAGATACCAGGGAGGAACAACGGCAAGCATAACAAAGCTCTTCTTTCCAGACGCACAAACAGCAAAAACGATCGTTTCGAAATTGAAGCCGACAGGAGCAATGACGCAGCTGTTCACAGGACACGGAGGCTTTTCGGAGTACCTTGCCAGGTTCAAGCGAAAAGACAGCCCGGCCTGCCCCTGTGACGAAGTCATTCCCGAAACCATACCGCATATAATAACGGAGTGCCCGATGTTTATGCGACAGAGGTTTGAACTGGAACAAGACCTGGGAATAGAAATAAAAACTGAAAACATAGCAAGCTTGGTCGGAAACAAAGAAACACAAGAGAAGTTTATGAAATTTAGCCTAAAAATTGTAAAGACAGTAACAAGTAGAAATAAGTAGAATGATATTGATATAAATGGATATTATAGTTAAAATGAATGGAATGATATTGATATAAATGGATATTATAGTTAAAATGAATGGAATGATATTGATATAAATGGATATTATAACTAAGATATTAAAATGTTATAATGTAGAAGATGAAAATAAACGTAAGACGAGATTAAATACCAGAATAAAGTAATGCCAATAGAACGTTAATAGACATAAAAATACAAAATGTTAAAAAATGTCCCTGTAACATCCTGTACTACGGGGGATTAGAAAAAAAAAAAAAAAAAAAAAAAAAAAAATGTAGCTAGGCTAAATGTAGCTAGGCTAAATGAAGCTAGGCTAAATGAAGCTAGGCTAAATGTAGCTAGGCTAAATGTAGCTAGGCTAAATGAAGCTAGGCTAAATGTAGCTAGGCTAAATGAAGCTAGGCTAAATGTAGCTAGGCTAAATGTAGCTAGGCTAAATGTAGCTAGGCTAAATGTAGCTAGGCTAAATGTAGCTAGGCTAAATGTAGCTAGGCTAAATGTAGCTAGGCTAAATGTAGCTAGGCTAAATGAAGCTAGGCTAAATGAAGCTAGGCTAAATGTAGCTAGGCTAAATGTAGCTAGGCTAAATGAAGCTAGGCTAAATGTAGCTAGGCTAAATGAAGCTAGGCTAAATGTAGCTAGGCTAAATGTAGCTAGGCTAAATGTAGCTAGGCTAAATGTAGCTAGGCTAAATGTAGCTAGGCTAAATGAAGCTAGGCTAAATGTAGCTAGGCTAAATTTTCACTCATTATTTTCATCATGTTAATACGGATAGTAAATATGTACAAAGGTTTATACTACATGGTTTTTTTTGGACGGGAGGAAATCGCCGGACTTCCACTCGCCCCGCGATTTGGGGTATGTGGGGGTTGAACCGCACTAAAACCTCCCGCCGCTCGCGCTCGATATCCGATCTGGTAGGGGTGACAAGACGCGTTCGCGATTGTCGCTCACGTATCGCCCCGTCACCCCCGATACTACATGGTAAGAACAATTTCGTTTATCTGTTCATTTACAGAGTTCTATTCATTGTGGTGCACTGCAGTTGTCAGCTCTGTAATTGAGATTGCACTGGATCGGATTGTTCGATGAAACTACCTTGAAAAGGTAATATAGTCGATAGGGATGTCACTTGACGGAAAAACTACAATTCTATTGCATGAGAATTTAACCATTATGAGCCTCTGCAATACCTCGGAATTGGGAGCTTTTACCCATCATCTACTATAAAGGATTTTTCGTAAGAGAGACATGCCATGACGCTCCGGAAATACCGAGAACGGGGTTCATTCCAAATTGGGACGTTACGAAGCTATTTCTTGTTTTATTGAGAATAAAAGATGAGTACTTTAATTTACTGTTTAATTTTCGTGTATAACTTATCAGAATGTTAATATTAGATTGCTTGAAGTTTAATCCTGTCTTACATTTCAAAACTTTTCCCAAAGTTATCAACTTAAATGAATCTGTAAACTCCAAACACTTCAAACTAACCTATATTAACTTCAAAACAAAAATAGCAATACAAGATACAATTATAGCTTTCTAAAAATATCTCTAACGTACGAGAGCCACCCCTAAGCCACCCTTCAGTTCATCCCCCGAGGTCGTTGACGCGGATTAAGTCTAATTGTTTTACGGGTCGGGAGAAACCTCATCCTTGTTTTAACTGACGATAAGAACCTTTAAGCTGATCTGTCAAAACAAAGTAATGATGCATTAGTGCTCATTTTTGCATGAAAGCTAGTTGCACTTAATATCTTTTACAATAATAAATATTTAGAAATCATTAACGTCGCAGCATTGTCTGACAAGCCAATTTCGCCTTTATGGTTGATTTGCTCTAATGAGGTTGTTTGTACATATAAAAAGTGTATCTGTTTTGATTGCATTTTTTGTGTGTATGCTTACTTCTAGTGTGAAATAGGAGAGAAAAACACGTTTAAATTAAACTCAGTGGCGAAAGCACTATTTAAGCCTATTCCTGTCGGCTTCCCCTTTAATATTCATAGAATAACTCTAGTGATCTCGCGCACCCCACACCTTCTCCACACCCATCAGCTGTCGAAAAACCATCATTTTGCAAAAATTTTAGATATTTTAAGTTGTGATTACAAAGGCATTAAGCCATATTCTTTGGCAATAATATTTTTAGTGGTCGTATATAACCATCAGCTACCATGACCTTCAATATGTACCCTCACTAGGAAATCACCCTGTATAGATAGCTTATGATAATCCAATGAAAACTTTTTAATCTTATTTAATTTTAGTAAACTCTTATATCAGCTTTCTTTTTTTTTCTTTATTGCGTGATAGATAAACGAGCCTACGGCCCACCTGATGGTAAGCGGTCACCGTCGCTCATGAACCTCTGCAATGCCAGGGCAATGAGGGGCTGTTATCTATTGCCTACCGATACAGGACTTCTCTAGTAAATTGACACTTCACCACTGAAACTTAGTATAAGAGCTCGTAAAACTACAGGTCCATAATGAGACGTATAAACTTTCATCAAAATATAAAAACGAAAATCTTGGTAACAAAAAAAACAAATAAAAAATGGAAAAAACAAAACGAACACAGAAGTCTTTAAGCACTTTTAATTCAAAAACTTTTAACCTAAATCATGGCCCCCATTAGATATCTAAATCCATATCTGTCTTTTAAGAAATATATAACATTTTATAAAGAAAACAAACGGCGTGCAACAAGTAAAAACATTTGTCAGTGGAAAGTAAGGTGCTGGTGTTAGAGAAGTTTATAACTGTCGTTCGTTTTGGTGCGAGGGACAGTTGGATGGGTGGACGAACTCAGGGATAATGTGGGGGATCATTGCTACATGAGCGACTAGTCCTAAAGGTTAGGCCGTACGTAGTAATTCAGCAGTGTGCCTTGACATTGCAAAGGTCTATGAGCGATGGTAACCACGTCACCAGGTACGTTAACTCGTCTGCCTGCGTGACAGTGATAAACATAGTCTTACCAACATTGAATTTATTTTTTGTTTCGCAAATAGGTGTTTCTGTTTGTAAACTTATTTAGACACTTGCGATTTTCTATAATACTTTCATGGATTTTGAATGGGTTCTTACCACGATGTTTAAATTAATTGAGTTATCTCGATATTTCAACGTTGTTGCAAACGTCGTGATCACGAGAAGACTGGATACTGCGGGTCGATTTACGAGCAAACAAATCTAAATCGTTCGCTTTTGGGTTGTAATATATTGGGAAGAACCCGTTCAAAATATATGAAAGTTTCTATTTGTGTTATCTTTCGTGATAGGTTCTGTTTTAATTAAATATAGTTAAGAATTATTATTATGAATTTATACTTCTAGCGTTTAGTCACAACACCCCTATGAATTATCTTTAATGTATAGCACACGTTTAAGAAATATTGTCAACAAAATTTCTTGGAAAGTACACAAATATACACAATAACCACTATTTCAATGGTTTAACTACACACAGTCACTACAGTTTATTCTTTAGACCCCCACTTATATTTCCAAGTCCGGTCCTGTTTCGCAATTCAGCTGTGTAATAATACACCGGCCACACAACGACGTGAAATTGTAACTTCATACAAAATTGTTGTTCTAAGTTTGTTCCGTTTTCTATTTATTTTATTTATTTGCTACCGTTAGCTGTTTCAACTTATTATGATTTGTTTCGAAGTAATATTCAATATAGTATAAACTGTTGTTTTTCTAAGCATGTGAGTATGAGGATGTAACTTTTACGAGTAGATATTGGATATTGGTATTTTGTATGTTTTTTTGGTTGATGCTTTGCATGATTTCAATGCTTTATTATTTCTTTTATAAGTTTTGTTTTAGTGGCAGTTTTTGGGCTCTTTAAATTGTTTCCCATCTGTAGGAAATGAAAGGCTGCCAGTGCATTGAAGAACATAAAAACAATCATTTAATGAAAATAAAACTTAAGAGGAAGAAAAGTATGACGCAATCACAACTATTTTTTTTTACACACAAATTCGATATTTGAAAAAGCGCGCCAACATTCCTTCTTAATTTTAAAAAGAGTATGATAACAAAGAGGTTTTGATAAAAAAATATTAAAACTATTTACAGAGGGCGCGATCGTCGTCTGTTCTTTACATTTTAAATGTATAAAATAAATAAAACTGATTCAGTCGCCTACAATGGTGTAGCTTACCTAGTTGAATTGTTAAATTTTCTTATTGTTTATTACTTTAATACGTGAAACCTATAGTAGATATTTATTTGAGAAAATCAAGAAACATTTTTTACCTTTACTTTTATTTATTTCTGGTTTTTACCCTAGTGCAATTATTCTGTATTATTTCCTATATTCAAGTGGAATATGTATGAGTAAATTAATGAATACATAACGCTGTTCCCTGAGGCTGCAAATTAACATCAGCGAGGGTGTTGGGGTAGGCTCGGATAACTGCATTGTGTAAATCAAGTCAGCATAATGACTACACTAGGGATGACTAACATACTTCACTACATTCATGGTGCTTGGAACAGTAACGAAATATTGGGGTCGCTCATTGAATATCGTGGTAAGAAAGTTTAATAATTAAGTAAGTGATATTTCACTGCATTTAAATTAAAAACTGGAGGTTTTTGGATGGATTTTTTTGCCCTAGGTAAAAAATCTACATTTTTTTAAAGTAAACATTTTTTAGAAATTATAATGAGATTAACAATTTGTGGGACTGAAAAGAGAATAAAAGAGGTTTTACAGAAACAAAACAATAAACACATCATATTATGTATTTTAGTATATTTTACAAAACAGATAAAAGTAATTTTCATTTATTAGTTCAGCGTCACCTAATTCCGATGGGGTTTTTTTTTTTTTTTCAGTTGGAGTTGGCGGTGTATGTGGGAGTTGAACTGCACTAAAACCTCCAACCGCTCACACTCAGCGTCCGAACCCCGGCTGAGGCCAGAGCCCAGCACGGGGTTTGGAGGGACGGCGCGACGCGTTACGCCCAAGGCACTCTTTCCCGTCGCTCCGTTCCCGAATTCCGATGAGGTTAACCTAATTCCGTTGTAGTGCAGTTTTTTTACTCTTCAAATTCCAATTTTGTTACAAAAATATATGAAAAATGTAATGGTCATTCCTCACCACACTATGACCGATTGGGTGGCGAGGTTTGAAGGTGGTCTATGTCCAGCAGTGGACGTGTACTAGCTCATGATGATATAATTGTCATTAGCAGGCGGTGGGTAATAGCTTTGTAGTGTATTAGATGTTACTGAGGATCTGAGGTGTACATACATACTTGACAAAAAAGCATAAATATAAAATTAATTGGCTATGATATTACTAAAGTTACAGGTATCATCATCATCATCATCAGCCTATAGACGTCCACTGCTGGACATAGGCCTCCCCCAAACTTCGCCACATCGACCGGTCCTGCGCCGTCTGCATCCAGTGACCTCCCGCAATCTTGACCAGATCGTCGGTCCATCTTGTGGGGGGTCTACCAACATTGCGCCTACCGGTTCGTGGCCGCCACTCCAGAACTTTTCGGCCCCACCGGCCATCCGTTCTTCGCACAATGTGTCCTGCCCATTGCCACTTCAAAGATGCAATTCTTCGGGCTATGTCGGTTACTTTAGTCCTTCTGCGGATCTCCTCATTTCTGATTTGATCACGCAGAGAAACACCCAGCATAGCCCTCTCCATTGCTCTTTGAGTGACTCTGAGTCGTCTAATAAGACCCATCGTGAGCGGCCAAGTCTCTGATCCATAGGTCATCACTGGCAACACACACTGGTCGAAGACTTTTGTCTTGAGACACTGCGGTATTGTGGACGAGAAAACTTTCCGTAGCTTCCCGAACGCTGCCCAGCCGAGTTGGATTCGTCGCTTGATCTCTGCATCGAAGTTGGACTTACCTAACCGGACAGTTTGTCCCAGGTATACGTACTCGTCAACAACTTCAAGCACAGAGTCTCCGATAGTTATTGGAGAAGGTACGACATGGACATTCGACATAAGTTTCGTCTTGTCCATGTTCATTTTTAGACCTACTTCCAAGGAAACTCTGCTGAGATCATTGAGCATTGCAGAGAGCTTCTCCGCGGTTTCAGCCATGATCACTACATCGTCGGCGAATCGAAGGTGGGTTATGTACTCGCCATTTATATTGATGCCTAGCCCTTTCCAATCCAGAACCTTGAAGACATCCTCCAGTGCAGCGGAGAACAGTTTTGGTGATATGACATCACCCTGTCTCACGCCGCGCTCTAGAGGTATTGGTTTCGAGGTCTGGCCTTGGAGTTGGACTGACATAGTGGCGTTTTCGTACAGGAACTTCAACACTTCGATATACCGGTAGTCGACTTGGCACCGCTGAAGAGACTGCAATACAGCCCATGTTTCGACAGAATCAAAGGCTTTCTCGTAGTCCACAAACGCCAAGCAAAGAGGCAAGTTATACTCCTCGGTTTTCTGTATAACTTGTCGCAGCGTATGTATGTGGTCTACGGTACTATAGCCTATTCGGAAACCGGCTTGTTCGGGAGGCTGGAAGTCGTCAAGCCTGCGTGAGAGACGATTCGTGATGACCCTCGAAAACAGCTTATAGACATGGCTCAGGAGCGTAATGGGTCGATAATTTTTCAGAAGGGTATTATCACCCTTCTTGAAGAACAATGCGACCAAACCCCTGGTCCATGCCCGTGGCGTTTTCCCTTCGAGTATGACGGTATCGAAAAGCTTCTGAAGAGCCTTGAGGATAGGTTTCCCTCCCGCTTTCAGAAGCTCAGCCGTGATACCGTCATCACCCGGCGCCTTGTTGTCTTTCAGCTGTTTGAGGGCCATCCTAATCTCGTACAAGCTGACGTCCGGAATATCTTCGGTATAGTGTCGGGTAAGTTTGGCTCTTGGGTCTTTTGCCAGGTTTGTCACGGGTTGCCGAGTACATGTGTACAACTGTCCATAGAACCTCTCGATCTCATCCAGAAGCTCAGGACCCGATGAAACAACTCTGCCATCAATGGTCCTCAGTTTTGCCAACCAACTCTGCCCAATAGACAAATCTCTCGCGAATACTTTGGTGCCTTTGTTTCGCTCAATGGCTTCTTCAATACGCTTAGTATTGAATCGGCGCAGGTCTCGTTTTAAAGATTTAGAGATTTGTCTATTGAGGTGCCGATGTTTAGTGGCATCATCTGAGGATTGCAGAGCCATTTCACGGCGTTGTTCCATCAGCTTCAGGGTAGAGTCCGACAGTCTCTTGGTTCTGTTTGTACGGTGGGCCTTGAAGAACTTAGACCCTACCGCTTGGACAGCTTCCACAAACCCGTCATTGTACTCGTCCACTGTGCCGGCCAGGCTATTAAGGCGGTTCTGAAGTTCGAGCTGAAAGCTATCGGGGTTTTGGATGTGGGCTTGTGCTGGTCGGAGCGTAGACTTCATCAGCCGGGATCTCTCAAGCTTGATCTTGAGATTCAGCGTGCCCCTTACCATTCGGTGATCGCTTCCAAACTTAATGGCATTGATCACAGAGACATCGCTGAATATTTGCCTTTTTGTCGACATGATGAAGTCTATCTCGTTTTTGGTAGCACCGTCGGGGCTCATCCAGGTCCACTTCCTGTGGTCTCGTTTTCTGAAGAAGGAGTTCATCATGTATAATGCCTCCTTCTCCAGAAAACCCGCCAGTAAGTTTCCCCTGTGATTTCGACACCCGACTCCAAATTGCCCCACTCGCAGCTCTCCCTCAGAACGTTTGCCCAGCTTGGCATTGAAGTCCCCCATGACAACGGTGAAGTGAGATTTGCAGCTATGCATGGCTCTGGATATGTCCTCATACATAGCCTCCACCTCATCGTCGGAGTGTGCCGAGGTCGGAGCGTAGACCTGTATGACCTTCAGCGAATAACGCTTTGTTATTCTGAGTATAAGGCATGCTACCCTAGCCGACACACTCTCTATCTTCACGATGTTGTTCACGAGGGACTTGTGGACGATAAACCCGAAATAAACCACCTTGGGACAGTTGTTCGCCCTCCCGGAAGTAGAGCAGGTTGCCGGACCGCAGAATTATCGAGTCCTCCCCCTCTCTTCGGACTTCAGATAATCCTACTATGTCCCAGCGCAGCCGGCTCAACTCTTCCTCTAGTTCCGCAATTCTCTCGTCTGTTCGCAGTGTACGCGTGTTTAGTGTTGCCAGGTGCAGTTTCGGTTGTTTTTGGTAGCCGGATCGCACCCGGGGATTCTTAGCACCCCCTGCCCCACTGTTGGCTTGGTCGCTACCATAACCAAGCACAGTGGGGCCGCCGGGGACTGGGGGCCAATTCTTTTTTGACGTTTTCATTTCGAGGGGTATTGCCGTAATCGCCACGCTTGGCATGCGGGTTGGCGATCGCAGTATGATGTTATTATACACAGAGAGCGCTGCTGCCCACTCTCCGGAGTGTCCCTTGGTTGAATTAGTCGCCTTCTACGACACCCACGGGACAAGGTGGGGTGGTGCTATTCTAAGCCGGCACCACACGGCTAGCCGGCACCACACGGCTTCAAGTTCAAGTTACAGGTATTGACACCGAAATTGATATACTACTATCCATTAACAATAATAATTGTCTCAGCAGAATACTTTTTTGCGACACTTGAAAAAATATAATGTTATTTTCTCATAACAGGTACAAATGTCATGGTGAAGATTCATTCATTCATAAGCACAACACGTATTCAAAACGTATTCTTTAACAAATCTTACAAACACACACCAAGAAAATAAAGACAACATCGAGAAAACTCCAAAGAAAAATACCCATTTTCGTACAATCCATCAACGCAAAACGGAATTCCGTGCTACAGAGATAAAAAATTTACTTATTAACGCTCTCACGTTTCCAGTGTTTGTTTCATAAAATCTCATTAATTGTGTCGAGTGGCAGCCCTGCGATGGGATGATGCCGGAAATGAGCTAGGACCGCGCGGACGTCATTTCCGGTCCAGCGACGCACAATTATCCGGCGCCGATAAACCATAATTATATTTTAATGAGTTCGTTAGTTAACTTGTAGGATCAAGATCAGTGAGATCAAACTTCTGTTGGAGAATATTCGGGATCGGCTGAGGATTTCAGTAATTGATATGCTGTTATCTCGTATTCATTTAATCGATTCGGATTTAGGGTTACTTCTGCATATAAATATATCTAAATTTGTTGTTAATAAGTTTAGTTTCACAGCTAAAAGATCGAAGAAGAGTATAAAATACTTGCAGTTTTGAAACACCAGCTCAGATATATTCTTTGCAAAACCTGACATCAAACGTCATCAAAATAATCATGACCATTACTAAACTTCAAGATCCCTAATATTCACAACAAAACGTTTATATCCATAATCAACAAAACATCGAAACCAACTAAACACTCCGGGGGGTACTTTCAAAAAAGCGTGCGAATCTAAATGTTGGTCCCTCGAGCCGCGTTAACTCGCGAAATAAGATTCTCAAGATGATTGATCGTGCGTTTCGCTCAGGAAGCTGTAACTGGATACGAAATGAATGTATTAACATGTCGTTTCACGGGTAATTTGTTGTCTGTTGCGGATTCTGAATGGATTCACAGTCGATACCGCTGGGAATGTGTGTGAAGTTTTTAGGATGTTTTGACGAGTATTTTATACGAAATTGAACGACGCAATTTTACCTGCGCCAAAAAAGGAGGTAAAGTTTTACATAAGTTTAGTTTTAGAATTATTATATTCTATAACACACAGAAATAAAGTAGTTTCCTTATAGTAAATCGGTTCAGTAGATTCAAAGATTATTCCCTACAGTGTACAATGTTGTTGATATTTATACTTTTATATTACAAAAAAACGTTTGCATCATCTCATCAAGAAAAAAATAACTTATCATGTACATTAAATTAATAAATTTAATACCTCATTCTTGAATTGAATTCATTCTGATAGTCGATAAAAAAGCTATTGTTCATTTTCAATAATATGTTTTAGAATACTTAAAGTACAATTTTATAATAACAAAGTTTGAGGTCGTCTCTTTAAACGATGTTTCATTAAAGTCCCTCAATTCCGAGGTATTGCAGAGGCTCATGAGTGAGGGTAACCACTTTAGATAGGTCGTAGGTTCGTTCATTATCTTACAATACAATTAATCATGAACCTTACGTCTTACAATGACAATAAAATTCTTAACCACATCAATTTCTAGTTAATCAGTCTAATGATCAATAATTACTTAAGATTAAACATTGTCTCGTCATCCCAAACAATGGCGGCAAGTCATGATGACCGTCACGTGACCTTGCCGTGACCTTCACTGTCAACAATGATTGACTGACTTGAGCGATGATTAGGAATGGATCTTTGTAAACAGGAGACGGAAATCGCGAGTAGGTATTGATGATGACGTCATTTTTGATAGATGAATCTATGGCACTGTGGTAAGTGGTGCGAGGTAAGTAAAATAAAATAGATAAAGGCCTATTAAGGAATAGTAAAAAAAAATTAAATCTGTATTATTTTCCTTCCTAAACACCCTAGGTAATTAACGTGTGAAGTCGTGGTGGCAGTAGTGGTTGCAGCACTTGTCTTCGGAAGGTCGCTAGTTCGAACCGCTTGAAACTTTAACTCTTAATTTAAAAAAGGCTTAAGTGCAATTTATTACAACAAGACTGGCCAAAAATGATTAAAGGAACATCGCAAGGAAACACTAGTAATGAGTAGTGTCTTGGTATCGTATTTTGTTCTTTAATGCATGATACAAAAAAAGCCTAAATTCCTGTTAATGCCATAAAAGACATGCCCGCCGAGTTTCTTGTCAGTTCTCAGGACAGTGGCTAAAATTAAGTTTTTCATTTAATGTCATTAACCGTCTCTGTAATGCCAAGGCATGTCGAACATGTATTTTCATGAAATTGATTTTCAAACCCGGAAATTGCGATCGCATGTTCGTTCACGAAGGCTTGTAATTTTTCACAACGATGATTACATTTCCTTTACATGAAACATAATTACATGAGTCTGGGTTATTTATCTGTAAATGCTCTGTTTTGATTTTAAAATATACGTTCACTTGAGGAGGTTTTTTTTTTTTTTTCAGTTGGAGGAAATCACCGGATCTCCGCCCGCGGTATGTGGGAGTTGAACCGCACTAAAACCTCCAACCGCTCACACTCAGCGTCCGAACCCCGGCTGAGGCCAGAAGCCAGCACGGGGTTTGGAGGGACGGCGCGACGCGTTACGCCAACTTGAGGAGGTTATCAAGTTTTTAGGCGACGGAATTTTTTTATTTATTTTATACATTTAAAAAGTTAGGAACGGACGACGATAGCGCCCTCTGTAGGTAAATAGTTTTATAAACCTCTTTTGTAATAATACTTTTTAATTTAAGAAGGAATGTTGCTGGTCAACAAGTATTATCTTTCATCTACATTGAAAATAAACTATTTAATATCATATAATCTCAAACACTCCTCAGAATTCCGATAACTAATCAACTCGAATTACAAAGAATGTTAACTACACACGTGATAGCGAACACGTATGAAGAATCCTCATTAACCATTCAGCGATGCGCTTCGCTAATGTGACAATACAAAAGAATTCAGTGTAGCTCGCTGCAGTCACAATATACAGACCGTACTGTGAATAGGTAAGGGTGTGGATGTGTTGGTGAGCGGAGCGAGAGGCGTATTAATGTGAAATATTTTTTTAATTGCCTTGTATTCAGACGAGCTAGCAGGCCACCTGATCGTAAGTGGTTGCCGTCGCTCATGGACTTCTGCAATGTTAGAAGACATTGAAGGGTTGCTACGTATTTTTAAGGACCCTCGTTTGAAGAAGGATAAGTCATCGCGCTCTGTGAATACCGAAAGATGATGAATTGAAGATAACAGGATAGTTTCTATATTCGTCTTGTTGATTATGATTATCCTGTATTATTTAGCAGTTTAAATAGAGTATACATGACTTTTTTAGGTAGACAGTCTGATGAACATCATACTTGCAGTCTCTGCACCTTAGTGTTTGCATTAAAATTTGAACACAGATAAGTATTCCGACAAAACTAAAAATCCGTACTAAGTTTATTAATGTAATTCAAGGTAACGAAACGACCAGAAAAAAATGGTGAAAACTGTTTCATTTGTAGCACAGCTAGTTTGAAATAAATAAGTTTCTTTTGAATTGGTAAATAAAATCTATCTAAGACTGCTACAATACCAGAAGCACCCTAAAATAACTCAAGTCCAGCCTTTCCCAAGCTCATCAACGAAAATTAATTCCTACAAACTCTACCGAAAAAAATTATCAAGTAATTCAAATTCCACGAGCGTCTTAACCTTTTCACTGCGTCATAATTCATCCATCAACTGACAGCGATTTAATTTTCCGCTCGTTTCGCGCCACCACGTCCTCGCCCTGATAACAAGGAACGAATATTAAAAGTCGAGGAGGCATCGCGGACACAACGTGGTTTTACGATACAGATGTTTTTATTTAGATGTGTACAAAGGACAAGAAGTCGTGGTGGCCGAGTGGTTGAAGCGCTTGCCTTCCGTACGGGAGGTCGCGAGTTCAAATCCGGCCAGCTTGTACCTCTAAATCTTAATATGAAAAAGATTTATGTGCAAATTTTCACAACACCACTGGTTAAAAACGGTAAAGGAAAACATCGTGAGGAAACCTATCGGAAAAGGGCTCTAAAAATCCTTTGAAGATATGTGAAGTCCCCAATCCGCACTGGGCAAGCGTGGTGGACTATGCCTAACCCCTCTTCGGAGGAGACTTGAGCTGACATTTCCGAATGCGAAGACTCATTTTTGGCATTGCGTATTGGGAATGTTGACCATTTCGTACAAAAAGTTCAAGGTTTTTGTCTAGGCATCTAGATTTACTGGGGGAAGAGGGTAACTTGCCCGTCTTTTAATTGAAATCCTGTCGCAAGTTATTTTGAGAAGGGGGGATTGTCGAGGTTTATTTGAAAGACTAAAAACGTTGAAGGGAAACATCGTGAGAAAACCCGCATATCAGAAAAGGAACCTAAAAAGCCTTAGAAGATATGTGAAGTCCCCAATCCGCATTTAGCAAGTGTGGTGGACTATGCCTAACTGCTCTTCGGAGGAGACCTGAGCAGCAGTGGGCAATAAGTAGTTACAGTACAGTTTGCCGAGTTTACCTCTGTACTACAGTTATGTTGTGTCTGAGAGCAATCTTCAAAATTCTCAACCAAATTTCTTGTGACATTAAACTCATATCACACTAATAGTCATTGAGGTTGAAAAGAGTTGAAAAATGGCTTCCGAGTTATAAGTGATGTTGCATGTTTTAAGATTTTTAACCGACGTCTTAAAACAGAATATTATTCTGGTGTCATCATCATCATTGTAATCAAGATTGTAGGACATTGCGAGGGTATAGTGCTAAAAGCCAATAAGTGAAAAATTGTTACTCTCGAAATGTTCAAAGTTAAAGTTTCTAAACAAGCTAAACAAGGGGGATTTATTGGCTTTTTACGTCAACTAACTACTAACTAACTAACTATCTTTAAACTGAATTCTTCTTATTTGATTTCACTACTAGAAAGAGCACAAAAACTGATCTAGATAGACTAAAAAGCATTTTTAGATTGTTTTGACACTTATTGGGTTTTAGCACTATACCCTCGATTGGTGTCATCCGAATTTGAATTTGGCGACTTCCTTGATCAAACTGTATCTCCTAAAAATCTACGTCTTATCAGGTTTAATCCGTGTTTATTAATGACGAGCTAACGGGTCACAGGCCTGATCGTAAGCTGTTATCGTCGCTCATAATCCTCCTAATCCGAATATCATGCGGGACCGCTACCTACGACCTACCTTTAAGGACTTCAGGCATCGTTTGGAGAAGGACAAGTCATAGCGCTTGGGAAACATCAGAGCTCTTTCCATAGCCTGATGGTGCGTGGCAAAAAAGAATACTTGAATTGGACCGCGGATGGATGGAGTTTACATATAGTAGGAATGAACTCCTCGATTTCGGTTGGTGCGACAGAAAAGATATTTTAGAATTTGTTTCGTTTTCAATGCTACCTTGATACCAAATACATTTTGCCACATTCTGATGATTCGAACATAGCATTAACGTAACCATCAACACCTTGTTAGCGAAAAATTGAAAAAATTCTTAAAAATTCTTCACACATTTTCTTAGAAATATTCTAGAAAACTTGTTCAATATTTTCAAATTTCAGTCAAAACTGCAGCACGTGCAAGTTTTATAGCTACATATGTGTAAATATAGTGCACATGTGCAGTTTACACGAGCATGTCACATGTCAGTAACAGCATACAAACTGTTCGGTTTTGTTCGACTTCTTAACTTGGGATTGAAGTCTCAATAGCGTAAGTTTACAAAGTTGGAAATGTAATATTTTGTGAAATAAGGCGATGTACAGTATGTAGATTTAGTATTTTATTTACCTACTAGCTGACCCGCGCGATATAGCCTGCCTCGATTAATGAACTTCCAAAAGTGAAGGAATTTTTGAAATCGGTGCAATAGTTTCTGAGCCTATTTGAGACAAACAAACAGTCATACATTTCCTCTTAATATTAGTATAGATCACACCAAAAACTACATTTACAATCTAGACACGCGGTAGCCAAGTTCAAGAAAGAGAACTGGTGAGCCGCACCGTGTGTAACATTACACGAACCATTTGGAGCCACTTTTGACCTATATCTATTCATTATTAATAAATAAATTCAAATTGACATTTGTTTCTATAACTATTTCGTAAAAAAATCTTCAGTGGTCATCTGTTTATATTGTATGTTTATTTTTAAATATTTTTAATAATATTATGTAAAAATAAGTGAATAGATGAATATGGAAGATTGTTTACCCTAAGTATTTAAACAAGATGTTCCTCCTTTCGCTTTGAAGTTAAATATATATTAGCAATAGAAATTATGTTTTATGAAGCTTGAACTGCTATTAAAAACAGGTATGTTTACAGTAGAGCAAATTTAATGATGACTTGTTAGGCTGTATGTTTATTTATCTGTTCTCTACAAAAATAGTAAAAGGACAACCAACTGAAAATGAAAAACCTTCTAGAAAGCTTTCTAAAATTAATACAAAAAAACATTTATTCTTTTTACAACCTCAAAAAATCTAGACTTTCTATAAACGTTCAACCAAATTCGTTGCCAAATCGTTTCATATTGAAATATCGAAGAGGTTGCATTTTGAAACGTTGCATAACATCTAGGCTGTACTTAATCTGTATTCAGCGTAGTCTGTGCCGCATCTGGACTAATCTGTTGTGCTTATTCAAATTACGGAATATAGATTTACAGTTATTTTCATGATATTTGTTATAATCTACAGTAATACAAAAGTTATTAACACTATAATAATGACTATATAAAAAGAATTGGTCATCGGGCCCATTTGTTTAAAGTTTTTGTGAACAAGATTTAGATATACGTTTGTTTCTGCATTTTTTTGGACCGATTTCATTGATTATTTTTTTGTTAGAAAGCAATTGACGAATTGAACGACAATTGAAGTCGGTCGTTTTATGTAAAAATATTATTTAAATATAGAAACGCTCATCGTAGTCCAAGTTACCAAAATTTCATTAACTTCACAAAGCAAATATTTATTTTATCCTTTTCTTACAAAGACAAGAGATTTAATTAGAAATTCTTTTGAAACAATCCTTCCGTTTCACAATTTTACTTGTCTTTGACCAAATATATTTAGATAAAATGTGTACATGGAAATAAAAAAATAAAAAAAACTTGAGAGGTGTCAAGGGACACCCGGATGTAACAAAGTTCCTTTCGATTAATTGGTGAGGGTAATCAAATTTTATTTTTTTAATAAAATATTTTGATCACATCTAGGTCATTTAGGTCTTGCGTATGAAATAGTCAGGTCCGCCATGTTGCGTCATTTTGGACTTACAATAAGTTTTTTTTTTTTTAGTTGGAGAAAATCACCGGATCCCCGCGTATGTGGGAGTTGAACCGTACTAAAACCTCCAACCGCTCACACTCAGCGTCCGAACCCCGGCTGAGGCCAGAACCCAGCACGGGGTTATGAGGGACGGCGCGATGCGTTACGCCCACGGCACTCTTTCCCGTCGTGTCGCCCCTTACAATAAGTAAATAATAGTTGGTAGATCTGTGTTTATATTTTTGATCTAAGTTATTCGGGATCGATTTCCGTTAGTAAAAGAGTTCGGTTAAATTGTAACCCTCTCAGTTTATTTAACGGTTTTAAATCGTTATACCAACATTCGTACCTACCGAAAAAGTATTTTTCAGATACTTTTCAAATATTTAAATAAGTTATTGGATCCCTTTTAGTCATTTATATCGGTTATTTTACCTTCTTAAAAAGAGCAAATTTACCTGTCTGTACCAACCCATTACTGCCCACTGTTGGGCTCAGGTCTCCTCAGAAGAGGGATTAGGCATAGTCCACCACGCTTGCCTAATGCGGATTGGGGACTTCACATATCTTCAAAGGATTTTTAGAATCCTTTTCCGACATGCAGGTTTCCTCACGATGTTTTCCTTCACCGTTTTTAGCCAGTGGTGTTGTGAAAAATTGCACATAAATCTTTTTCACATTTAGATTTAGGGATACAAGCCGGCCGGATTTGAACCCGCGACCTCCCGTTCGGAAGGAAGCGCTTCGACCACTACCCCACCACGACTTCACAGTTTACCTAAGGATTTATATTACAAGGTGTCTCAAAAGAAATTTTATATTTGTTTAGCTTACTGCGTGAACGCTGCGTACTTGAGGGGTGCGGGGGTTATGTCAATTGGTAGCTTGGCTCTTGGGGATTCAGTCGCTATGGAGCGTCGCATTTTCACATTGGCTCGCCAACGTCCAGCAGATCAAATGACAGTGACGACCGACCAATATGAAAGTTGGCGAGTCTGTGTAGAAACGCGATATAAGGATATTCGTTTGTTAAGCTTAACACAATTTTAAAGCATTAATTTAACCGTTACACCTGAACTCCTATTATACACTTCATAAATTACACATCAAAAGAAACACCTTCTTAAAGAAAGCTTAATAAAATATTATGTTTTTAAAGATAAAAGAACCCAGTTAAAGCTCGTTTTAAAGCCGGATGGTGATAGCTTCCTTGCAGCTGCAGCTCTATATTTTGTCGTCAATACAACACGCATATCAATGTTTTTATACTAATCATTTATTGAATGTAATCCAAAAAAATTAGTCTTTAAGATTAATACTACAACATCACAATGTTGACGACAATATTTTTTACAAATACATTAACTTTTAGTAGTTGTTTGTAATTAAAATAATCGCTTTTCTATACATAAACGGTAAACCAAACCAAAATAACACTTTTTGGCCGAACTTCAAAAGGAAACATCAATTCGTCTGTATTTTTTAATGTTTGTTTCCGCATAAATTTTCTTTGGTCGGACAGATTTGGATAATTCTTGTGTCAGGTGAAAGGGATGATGGTCGTCGTAGCGTCCCATTTTTTTAAGATCGAACAGGTATTTTTGGATCTGTGTTTTAAAAAGTTTTGCTGTACGTATATTTATTTTCTATATCGATTTCTTATCTTGACATACATTTGTATCACAAAACATTCATCAGCAGTTTCCTTTTGTGACTCAAAACGAAAGTCTGAACCACAACAAATAGCAGAAAACCAAAGAGAAGTCCTCGTGAAATGTCCCGTACACCACCACTGAGTTATCACCATCACTACCCGGGACCAGCGAAGCCACGGGTCAGGACCACAAATTACTTCCAATAACTCAAAGAGTCCTGGATAAATGGAATTTTTATTATTTGGATATCCGAGATGACTCCGATTTGGAATGAGACGATTATGTGAATGAATTTTGGAATGGGATGTCGAAATGGGAGTTGTTATCATGTGTTTTTTTGCGTGATTAATTTGTTTTTAAAAGTCGTGGTGGCCGAGTGGTTTAGCGCTTGCCTTGCGTATGGGTGGTTGCGGGTTCAAAACTGGCCTGTACCTCTAAGTCTTAGTTTGAAAATTATTTATGTGCACACAACACCAACGTAAACGTAACGTAACGTCATTCAATTTAAATTCTGGCTCCGATCACAGACTTGGCAAAAGTAAACAAAGCAAATTTAACGCAGTTCCCAGTTGAGTCGTTTATAATATTTTTAAATTATTTTTTACTTTTATTTATTTGGGAAACAACAGTACAAGTGTTTACTTCAAAACAGAGACACAAAAAATTAAACTTAGACCAAATAAGTTTCCACCTCTAAAGAAGTCAGAAAAGAGATAGTGGACGTAAAGAATTAAACAATAATAATATAAAACTACCTAAATCAATACAATACGTTTTTAGCTTACAATTTAAAATATACAAATAGGTTTATTCATTAATTTCTTGAACACAATTATATGAATATCGGTCTAAAAAAAGTTTAGGAACAAACAAAGAATTACAATTCACAATTAAAACCTAAATTAAACATACTATATGATCAAATTGTTTTCATTTCTTTTTAATCTTCTTTTTCTATAGCTTTGTTATAACTTTACAATACTATCTTCGTTTAATTCGTGAATGCTATGCTTACCTATTATTAGTACACTGTTATTGGAATTATTGAATGTTTTAACTGTAATTGATGTCTGTAATTATACTGTTGGTGGGCTTTATATATTAAATAAATAAATACTTTAAAACTATTAGGTGCTGTTGAAAGATTGTATCATTAGTATTTAAAGGCCACGATGCATTACAGTTTTCATACAAAAAACAAGTAAAACTATCACTTCAAAGTGAGTCAACATCACGGGACTAAATTACGCGCTATCAATGAATTATTCGCGTCCATTGTCAAGTACAAGGCCGCCATCTTGTTGTCCATTTCAATGCACAATTTAAATTGACATTGTAGACTATTTGTCGCTGGGTACTCTTTATTTACAACGAAATAATAGAGATTTAAAGTATTGAAAATATATTTTAGATAAATATACATCGGGCTAGAACAGAATGGCAGTTTTCTTTTTAATTGCCATGCAGGCCAACGCGCCACCTGATCGTAAGTTGTGTGGAGCTCTACAATGTCAGGGGACATTTAAGGACCGCTACTTACGACCTACTTTTAAGGACCTAAAACAATAATTGACTAAAACTATGATCTGAGTCTAAAAATAAGAGCTACTTTTTGCTTTCGTATTCCTAACTTTGTGACGCAGACGAAGTTGCACTAATCTAAACTGGTTTTAATTACAAGAATTCACGAACCAATTAACTAAGTTATGGGCAGATTGGCTTCTAACGAAGTCCAGGAGATGACTGGCGAATACCTCAGGGAGTTCGACACAGAACACGCGTATTCAGAAGTAAATCTTCTTACAATTTGTGCTTAGCGAAATAACAGTACACATGATAATTATAGACTTAAAAAATATTTACCTATTTCCTTTTTCACGCAAAAAATACTGAAAAAATCTGAATGGAAGATTAGATTTTTTTTTGAAATTTCAATTTTGTAAGCATCCACGTGTATGTGAGGTGTGTTTGAGGCTAGGTATTTCAAATCATATATGGATTAACATAGTATTATTATACATGTAGTATTAACACCCGCCAGTATTAAGTATATTGAAATTTTAAAAAGAAAAATTTCGATGTCGGTATACTAACTACAAGTTTCAATTGTCATTTGTTAAAATTGTGATATTTACGAAGACATGTTTGACTTCTGTATATGAAGTATTCTGTGACACGGCGACGGAATTTCACGGTTAAATGAATGTCAAGGTTGTCGGTTTACATTATCAAGGACGAAGGTTACCTCATTACTGATTATTACCTTTTTTAATGTTTTTTTAGAATTCACATTTACGAGGTAAAGTTTACTTGTGGATGTGGGGCGGCGCGACGGGAAAGAGTGCCGTGGGCGTAACGCGTCGCGCCGTCCCTCATAACCCCGTGCTGAGTTCTGGCCTCAGACGGGGTTCGGACGCTGAGTGTGAGCGGTTGGAGGTTTTAGTGCGGTTCAACTCCCACATACGCGGTGATTACCTCCAACAAAAAAAAAAACTTGTTGATGTTGATTTTAGTCAAAATTGGATTATATTCTTAGTATTTATTTCTTAGGTATTAGATAGTAGAATAAGTTATTGATTTAACTCACTAAATTCTTGAACTCAGCTGATTTTGAGTAGACGAACATACCTGAAACAAGAATGTTTATTATTAGTAAGGTACATAAAGAAACCTATTTAAATTATGATCCATGTAACATCGTATCTTTAAAGTTATTCAGACACTCGCGGTTTTCTATAACACTTTCATGCATTTTGAACGGGTTTTTACCACGATATTTAGTTAATTGAGTTGTCTCGATATTTCAACGTTGTTGCAAACGTCATGATCACGAGAAGACTGGATACTGCGGGTCCATTTAAGAGAGAACGAGAAAGAGGGTAGACAGATTTGTTTGAAAACTCAATTAATTAAATATCGTTGTAAGAACCCGTTGAAAATGCATGAAAGTACTAATAATCAAGCTTACGGCCTAGCTGATGGTAAGTGGTTACCGTCGTTCAGAAACCTATGCAATGTGAAAGCAATGAGGAGCCCATCATCTACTCTACAGCACTTCTCTTAAATCTCGTATAAAGTTGGACAAGTCATTGGTACGTGAAACACTTGATGTTAAGTGTAGGCTTTGATGGAGATAATTGTACTGTTTTAATCGCTACAGTGTAACCAGTAATATATTAGTACATCACATGTGTTTACAGAGTTATCTATAGTACTAAATATCCACATGAGTGCTAAAAGTAAAACTATGTGGAATCGATCTGCATCTTGTCCTCGCCCGGAGTATAATTAAAGCATACCTGACTCCTTAATTAAATTCCCGCCAAAACTTCGGAATTTCAACGTATTTTCGGCGAATTAAAATAGAACTTATTATTTTTCGCGCCAAATTAAAATGAGAGGCAATCTTAAAACTTTTGGTTTTCATATTAATTGGATTGTTAGAAAGATATGCAGAGATATAAAGTGCTATGATTTACTATTAGTGCTAACTGGTAGGTTTAGAGTAGCAATATAGTATTTGACATTCCAGAGGTCAATGAGTGACGGTACCATTTACAACCAGATGGGTCGCTGTTATATTTTCATCTAAGTGTTCCCCTTTTTACATGTTTAATAATCTTTGAATATAGGTGATGTGTAATGGCCTTAAATGCACTGCAATTGCAAAAGCACAAAAGCGATGGTAAATATTTATGATCAGGTGGGTCATAGGCTCGTTTATCAAACAATAGAAGAGAACAATAAATCATAGTATTTAACAAAATAAAGTCAGAAAACCAATGCTTTCGCTAGATACTAAAGAATCATGCATTAATCCACCATCGCGGTAACCTCGCCAAAAATTTCATCAAGAACTTTTGCGCCTAATCTTAATATCCCAAAAACTTATAATGAATACAGCAATCAGTTATACGTTGATTAACAGCCAGTAGGAATAATTTATTAGCACCCTGCCGGTTTCAGAGGGACGTCGATACGTCAAACAGGACTTTTGGTTACGGCAATTTGAATTTGATAGGATTATCTGTTAGGTACGGAATTTGGGTTAATTAAATACGAAGATTCAAGATTTGGTGAGATAAATTGGGGGGTTTTTCGGTCTATAATTAGGTGTGTGAAGTAACCTATTTTTAGACTTTTGGAGTTTTATCTTGTCTAAGTAGGGTATCGTCAAAGTATTTAAGAGGTAGTTTTAAAAGTGGCACCTATTTGTGACTGTAGTGTGAAGAGGAGAGAAGAAAATCACGTTATAAAGTAAATGTGGAAGTTGAAAGTAGATGGAAAAAGGAAGAAAGGCCTAAGAATAGATGGGTGGATTGTGTGTATGATGATGTGGAAATTTGCGGCGTGACAGAAAACTTAGGCAAGAATAAGTGGAGTAAAAACAGCGCTGACTCCATTTGAAAGAGATAAGGTGTTCAACCTTAAGAAGAAAGATTCAGGGATCATCTCGTAAGTCTCTAGATGACCAATGCTGGTGAAAGGCCTTCTCCAGATTATAATAGGCTTATCCATAATGATAGTCCCTACATTCAGTAACTTTCTGAGACCCTGACCAGGTCACACAATCCATCTACCGGATCGTGGCTACCACTGCAGAGCTTTCTCACAATTTTTCTACAGACAATTTGTCCCATTGCTCGAACACAATTTTAAGGTATGGTACAGTAAAAATTAATCATTAAAATCAGTTCACCTATAAAAGTAATTTAACAGTATATCACTGCCATAAAGTAAAAGTCTCATAAGTTTATTGTCACATATGTTTTAATCAACATAGTAAAAGTTAGGGTTAAATTTTAGAGTTTTCCCAAGTAATTTAACTTGGCATTAGTTAAGTCGTCGCCAATTAGTGGTTCTTTGTAAGATGATATAATGAGTTAAAGGGTTCCGTGGTCTATTGTTGCCAAAACCTTATAATGTTACATAATTACGAACCCCTAATTGCGAATCGTAACTTTGGAATTATAGTGAAAATTATTTTATAAGTTAACTGAGACTGCTCTGAATTGGAGTTGTGATTGTTTTAATAGTCATAAAAACGATATTTTGTAGGGGTTCCAAATTGGAAGATCTTTTGAAATATTTTCTTTTCATTATTTTTTTTTATATACAAGGTAGTCGGTACATTCAAAATTAATAGAGAGATTAGAGATCAGCAACAAAAAAATTAGAATCAAACGTAATCTTTAAGCTTTTAAACTAATTTAAGAAAATAACACTATTGTAATAAACTAAAAATAAACTAATAATTGATATTCACTGTACAATGTAAATCTCGTTTAAGCGCAGTAACAATATGCAAATTTGACAACAAAAAAACTAATAATACAAAACTTCAGTCGTCAAACACTTTCCCTAATACCGAAAATGGACAAAAATAAAATAATCAAAACGAAATCTAAAGTGAGGATAAAGTAGTGTTATTAACGATACGGCTCGGAGGCTATCCGGGGCACAGTCGACACAGAATAATGTCTACACAGAACTAAAGTTTATGTATGTGCCATCTGATGCAAATTCAGAATAACATTAAAAAATAAAGTTTAATCTATTACACTAAATAAAATGGAATTCATGAGAATAATCATAAATTTAATATACGAATAACAAAAATCGTGAATAAAATCAATGAAAATTACATGAGTAAAAACCCTATTTCTTGAGACAATTCAGTATCTGTCAGTATCTTTCAAAAAGCCATAATAAGAGTCTGACGTCACAACGTTTCATATAAAATGTCTTAAATTTCTATCAGTGAAAACATTAAGTTTGGTTACTAATTCATTGTCACATTCTTTCAGACTTTTAATTTTTGTCTTACGATATTTTCGACTTTATCAGTCTTCTATAAATTCTATTTTACGAGAAGAATAATAAAAATAAAAAAATAAAATGTGCAGTATGTATGTGCATAAATGTTGTAGTCAAATTTATTTCAAAGTAGATGAGGACACACGTATCACATTTTCAAAGTCAAAACAAAACACTACTATCAAAAATTAGCCTCCGTCCTGAGAAAAACTGCTGCAAAAAATGTCGCATGTTTTTTTTTTTTGATTCGGAGACCATTTCTGAACTACAGTGTTTCCTGATTGTACTATGCATGTGTTTATTTACTATGTTCAGAATAAATGAATTTTGGTTAGATTTGATTTTATATTTATCCTTCATATTTTAAATATAGATTTTATAAATACAATTTGTATGCAGTTTAACTTCTGTAATAGTTATTCTGTGCAGTCGGGGTCAGACTGCTTTCGTTCACTTTCACTCGTCTTATATTAGACCAGTTTATAAAAACAAGATAAAACTTTAATTTCGGTTCTGCTTACTCATTCCGTCTACTAATGCATGTCCGATCTTGGCAGTTGAGTTGGTAGATGACTTTATTTACCAATAATTAATTATTAGCAACAAAAAAGGCAGTAGATGTAGAGGTTATAGAATATCTATTAACTAATTATTAAACTAAAAAATATTATAATGAAAAACAAGACCTACAAAATGTTGGTGTAAAAAAACGTCGAATTTTTTTTTATTGTCATCTCACCTAACGTGGTTTCCGTCGCTCATGGACCACTATAATGGCAATACTATTTATAGGAAATGAAATGAAATACTTTATTTTCGATGATATGCTCACTCTTGTTGACGTTAAAAACTAAACTACCACCAGTTCGGACTGTCCTGAGAAGAACTGGCAAGAAACTCAGCTTTATAGACAGGTGAAAACATTGGCGGACTTAGGTATTATCTACCTCTAATTAATGGAAGAATGAATAAATGAGTAAGCGAGTGAGTGAATTTAGTATCTTATTTTTATGGATTTTCAACATAAAGCCTTGATATTAACTCTAAAATAGGTATTTATATTAATAGCTTTTAATGAAAATTAGGTAAGTTACAATTTTAATTAAATAACTAAAGAAATTAGTGTATAAGTGAAAAAATAACTTGTTTGTGTATCTCATAGATACTGCGAAGTATAAAAACCAGTTATCAACTAACTAGAATTTTCTATTAAATAACATAAAATTAATCGACACAGAAGGACGTATCTACAAAATAATATACGAAAACATACTTTATTCAATTTATCATAAAGACGAAAATCCTAAAAACAACTGTAAAAGGTATATTTGAGTAATAAAAACTGCTATAAGAAATGTTAAAATTGTTGTTTTCTAATGAATTAAATTACAAGTTAGTTTTTATACAGATAGTAATGAAATTTACGTATAAATGATACTATATTTTGGTACGTTTATAATAATATATCTGCTCGCTAACTTCCAATTTCAAATGACAACTGGTAGAGCAATTGTCAAACGGTGTTACACAATTTTTTTTTTATTCCCATGTAGGCAGACGAACCAACGGGCCATCTGATATTAAGTGGTTACCGTCGCTCATGAACCTCTGCTATGTCAGGGGACACTGAGGGTCGCTACCTACGACCTACTTTAAAGACCCTCCTCAAGTCTCGTTTGAAGAAGGACACGTCATAGCGCTCTGGCAATATCGAAGAGGGGACCTCATTCCATAGCCGGATGGTGGCATAGTTTCAATGCCGGCCAATACATACAACATACAAACCCCTGCTTACACGCTGGTTGGCCGTCACCGTCATTTGTTTTTTATGTGTTGGACGTTGGCGATATAAAATTAATAGATGAAAAAGTGACGTAACTGCTATTTTGTAAGTTAAGACGTATGTGTGAATTAAAGTGCATTACTGTGACTTATTCTAACAACCTTTATTTGTTGTATTTGTGTACATTCTAATTGACATAAAATTTATTGAACGGTGACATCTAAATTGATGTAAGTTTTCAATGTTGTATAAATGCTTCATTGGCGGATATGTGGGAGTAGCATCGTACTAAAAACTCCAAACACTCAGCATCTGAACCCCAGTTGTGGTCAGAACCCAGCACGCGGTTATGCGGGACGGCACGACGCGTTACGCACTACGGCACTCTTTTTTGAAGCCCGCCAGGGATGGTTGAAATTTCTAACAAAAACATTCATACATCTTACAATACTGTTTCTGGATCCACTTTTCGTATTATAAGCCTTCTGCAAAGGTCCTTAGCCAATTTCTAATAAAGTATTACGAAAACACTAAAAGAAATTACAAAGAGAATGAAAACGACATCATTAACAAAAATGTATATTCCAAAGACACAGTTTTAGATGACTAAATACATTACTTTCCTCAATATCTAGACACAAGGATACTCTAGAACCACAAAATGAATATTAGTAACTAAATAGTCTTAAGCAAATCCAACGTTTTTCAAAGAATCGACAAACATTAACTAACTGTACTCCAGCGCATTCTTGCCAAGACTGGTACGGAATGGTACGGCTTTATACGACAACATACAAGCTAATACAACCTTTACTACAACAGAATAAAACCTACAATCGCTTGCTAACACACTTTAATCGACCACAACAGGTAAAGACGAATTTTAAACTCTAATTTGATCTTTATTTTGAAGGAGATAAGAGTGTTTGTATTTGAATTTACAAACACATGTTGTAGAGTGTTATGTGCATGAGAATAAGGTCGGTTTTCGTTTGGCATGTGTGTGTTTACCTGTGATAGTGGATGGTCGTGATCGACAGATGATATTTATGTGATAAAGGTCATGACTCCACATTTTAAAGATAATGGCAGGTCTAAACCATTTAGTTCCCATTCAAGTGATTACAATGTTAGTTAAAAATGTTGGTTTCGCAAAAAGTTCAAGAGGTTCTTTGAATTGAAGTACTTTATTTCAACATTGATGAAAAACTTCTTGTTGATGTTGTAGAACTACAATCAGAAAAAAATAAGCTCTCGTCTAAAGAGGAGAATTAGCGAAAGAATCTCACTGGAAATTTCTAGGTTTGAGAAGAGGTTGTAGATAGCGTAGCAGTGCCCCTTGACATTGCTGTGGTCCATGAGCGACGGTTACCACTTACAATCATAGCTCTTCATCGCAACAAAAATCACAAGATCCTAATACAGTCTGGAGACTTCAAATATTTTTGAAGGATTCAATTTTCTTGTCATGTAGGCAGAACGGACGGCGCGGCGGGAAAGAGTGCCGAGCGCGTAACGCGTCGCGCCGTCCCTCATAACCCCGTGCTGGGTTCTGGCCTCAGCCGGGGTTCGGATGTGTGTGAGCGGTTGGAGATTTTAGAGCGGTTCAAAACCCATTTATACGGTGATTTCCTCCAACTGAAAAAATGGTGGTTTCAAATTAGATGTGGACACACATACATTTTGAATGTCAAAATTAAAATTAAAATCAAAAGTTCTACCACCAGTTCGCTAAAATTACGCCTCCGTCCTGAGAAGAACCGGCGCAAGAAACTCAGCGGGACATGCCCGCTTTTTTTAATTTAATATGTTTTTTTTTCTTTTTTTTTTTTAATTGTTTTACAATATTTTTGTTTTTAACAAATGTATCAATTGAAATGGCCCGGGACGAGCACCTCATTCCCATTTTGTGCAGTCATTTATATAATCATTAAGTTTATAATATGCTTTACTAATCGTAAGTGGTTACCATCGCTCATAGACCTCTGCAATGTCAAGGGACACTGTCCTGCTACTGACCGACCTACCTTTCTTTTTAAGGTATCAAACTAAGTTATTTCCAGCAATTTCTACAGACATGTGACAAACACTATTTAACACATTCAAGGTGAAATAACAAATGTTTTTGAAACATAACTGAATGTTAATTTATCGGTATGTTGTATTCATATGTAAATTTCAACAGCCGTAGATATTTGCGACTGGCTCTAGAATAACACATAGTATAAAACAAAGTCGCTTCACGCTGTCTCTATGTATGCGTAAATCTTTCAAACTACGTAAAGGATTTTGATACGGCTTTTTTTAGTAGATAGAGTGATTCAAATAAATTTCAAAAAGATCTGACATTATGAATAACAACGTGATTTTTGGAACGAAGTTCTTTATCGCGCGTTGTGAAAGGGGCTAGACGGAAATTCTTATGAAAATTTTGTCAGGACACTTTTTTTGTTTTAGATGATTATCGCTAGATGGCGCTGTGATCAAAATCTTTTAAAACAATTCCCTATTTTGTTTTATATTATTAATGCTAGATGGCGCTAGGATCAAAATATTTTATTTAAAAGAATACAATTTTATTACAATTCCCTGACTAATTAATCGAAAGGAACTTCGTTCCATCCGGGTGTCCCTTGACACCTCTCAAGTTTTTTATTACATGTGTGTCCGCAGATCTTTTGACTGAGTGGATTTATGTATATTCCATTTATATCTAACATAGTTATAAATAATGGATTGAATTAATTTCCTGTTAATTATAAACCAAAGGATTCAATTTAATCCTTCCGAGGTTCTGTATGTTGTGTTAGGTGACTTTTCTCTAATTCCATTTAATTGTTTGTAGAAGCGGGTATTACGTCGATTTAAAGGAAGGACTTCCGGTTGTGATGAATCATTTTATAAGAGTGTTGTTAGATTCTTTTAATTTTATTTTATGCGAACGGAAATACTAGTGGCGCCATCTGATTTATTTCTCAAGAAAGTATAAAAGGCGTGTAAGCTGTCGTTTGAATACAGTAGTCGACGTGATTTCAAAGTGAACAGAGTTGAGAGTAATTGTGACTGAGTTTTGGAGGATAATTGTACTGATTTTGGAGGATGGTTATACTGTTTTTGGAAAATGAATAAACTGTTATTGTGAACCAAGGAATTTTCATTGTGTTTCTGAACTGAACCCAAATAGTTCAGAAGCGGGATCGACGGAAAAAGGTACCACTTTTTCTTGTACTGCGCCCACAGAAAACCGTAAGTCACTGATATTACATCTTTTTTAAAGTATTCATTATGGATGATACTGAGCTCAGCTTACAAAAAAAATGAGTTTCAAATGGACGCTCATTATGTATGAGAGGATCCATTTTTTTTTTTTTTTTTTTTTCTATTTTATTTTCATTTCCCCACACTCTGGTTTGAATACTACTTAGTTGAATTCCGTTACATTAAAGTCTCTTTTTTTTTCTCTTTTTCACGTAACATCGAGTAACTATGGCTGGACTGGACTGGACTGGATTGGATTGATATATCATGGTTGCGGACGGCTCGTGGTACAGAGTCGAGTAACTATGGCTGGATTGGATTGGATTGGATTGGACTGGATTGGATTGGATTGATATGTCATGGTTGCGGGAAGGCTCGAGGTAAAGAGTCGAGTAACTATGGCTGGATTGGATTGGATTGATATGTCATGGTTGCGGGAAGGCTCGAGGTAAAGAGTCGAGTAACTATGGCTGGACTGGATTGGATTGATATGTCATGGTTGCGGGAAGGCTCGAGGTAAAGAGTCGAGTGACCATGGCTGGGACTTGGATGGACTAGGTTGATGCAGGACTAGGTTGATGCAGGGCTAGGTCGATGCAGGGCTAGGTTGATGCAGGACTTGGGTTGATGCAGGACTTGGGTTGATGCAGGACTTGGGTTGATGCTGGACTTGGGTTGATGCTGGACTTGGGTTGATGCTGGACTTGGGTTGATGCTGGACTTGGGTTGATGCTGGACTTGGGTTGATGCTGGACTTGGGTTGATGCTGGACTTGGGTTGATGCTGGACTTGGGTTGATGCTGGACTTGGGTTGATGCTGGACTTGGGTTGATGCTGGACTTGGGTTGATGCTGGACTTGGGTTGATGCTGGACTTGGGTTGATGCTGGACTTGGGTTGATGCTGGACTTGGGTTGATGCTGGACTTGGGTTGATGCTGGACTTGGGTTGATGCTGGACTTGGGTTGATGCTGGACTTGGGTTGATGCTGGACTTGGGTTGATGCTGGACTTGGGTTGATGCTGGACTTGGGTTGATGCTGGACTTGGGTTGATGCTGGACTTGGGTTGATGCTGGACTTGGGTTGATGCTGGACTTGGGTTGATGCTGGACTTGGGTTGATGCTGGACTTGGGTTGATGCTGGACTTGGGTTGATGCTGGACTTGGGTTGATGCTGGACTTGGGTTGATGCTGGACTTGGGTTGATGCTGGACTTGGGTTGATGCTGGACTTGGGTTGATGCTGGACTTGGGTTGATGCTGGACTTGGGTTGATGCTGGACTTGGGTTGATGCTGGACTTGGGTTGATGCTGGACTTGGGTTGATGCTGGACTTAATTGATGCTGGACTTGGATTAGTACTGACTAGGTTGATGCTGAATTGGATTGGTACTGACTAGGTTGATGCTGAATTGGATTGGTACTGACTAGGTTGATGCTGAATTGGATTGGTACTGACTAGGTTGACGCTGAATTGGATTGGTACTGACTAGGTTGATGCTGAATTGGATTGGTACTGGCTAGGTTGATGCTGAATTGGATTGGTACTGACTAGGTTGATGCTGAATTGGATTGGTACTGACTAGGTTGATGCTGAATTGGATTGGTACTGACTAGGTTGATGCTGAATTGGATTGGTACTGACTAGGTTGATGCTGAATTGGATTGGTACTGACTAGGTTGATGCTAAATTGGATTGGTACTGACTAGGTTGATGCTGGATTGATACTGGACTGGACTGCGCTGCCTTGAATTGGGGCTGGACTGGACTGCGCTGCCTTGAATTGGGGCTGGACTGGACTGCGCTACCTTGAATTGGGGCTGGACTGGACTGCGCTACCTTGAATTGGGGCTGGACTAGACTGCGCTGCCTTGAATTGGAGCTGGATTGGACCTGGAGCTGGATTGGACCTGGAGCTGGATTGGACCTGGAGCTGGATTGGACCTGGAGCTGGATTGGACCTGGAGCTGGATTGGACCTGGAGCTGGACTGGACCTGGAGCTGGACTGGACCTGGAGCTGGACTGGACCTGGAGCTGGATTGGACCTGGAGCTGGACTGGACCTGGAGCTGGATTGGACCTAGAGCTGGATTGGACCTGGAGCTGGATGGGACCTGGAGCTGGATTGGAGCTGGACCAGATTGATAGGTTGCGGGAAGGAACAAGGCCGAATGATCAGGCATATCTGATATTGGAGTAGATAAACAAAACTAGGAAATACAAAGGAAGACGCGGAGACTGTCTCCAGGATTTCGATGAATAATGGCACAAAGAGACAGATAAGGGGTAACATTCGGAAACGTTATCAGGGTTCTTAAATGATTGAACAGAACGGCGGAGCGGCAGTCACCACGAGGAATATGGACAAGTAAGCCAAATGATATTAATTCTGCCTTACATCGTTTTATGGCAAAAGATAAAACTATTCAGTTTCAACTAAACAAAGAGACCGACTGAATAAAGGAAGAAAAAAAAGGGGGAGAATAGATTTGATTCATTATGGAACATGTCTGGGAGGGATAGAAGCGAAAGTTGATGGAACCCTCTCCTTGTCGTGAGAGTTACGCCGGACTTCACACAGATTGTTGAGCAAAATAGTTGAGTTTGAAGAATCATTAGAGCATTATACACGATGACTAATCTACTATTTCGCTATAAAATCTCAGGTTAGCAGGATGTGTCTTGTTTACTTCACGGGGTGGATCATAGAGCCATTAGTGCGTAGGTGGCGTAATTTAGCGAAGAAGAACTTGCGGAACCATCAAAGTAGGGCAATTCGGGGAGTCGTGAGATACAAGTGACAGATCATTACGCAGACAACTATTCATTGGAACCTACCTGGTGCTTCTGAGGTTGATACAGTGGCGGTAATAGGTGTTTCGATTGCGAGGGAGCGATCGCCTTTTGAATTACTAGATAAGGACTGTTTCTGACCAATGCGCGTTACCAATCAAGGGAGTTTGGGTCTGGATCACTCTGGACATATCTGGTAGCAAGGGAAGGTTGGAAAGGCTTTCTGCCCTGCAAGAGTCCTAGAAATCCAAATAAATGCTTACCTACAGCATGTCAACGTTGATGTTCAGTCAAAGTTCTCCTTGATTAAAGGGTCGGACGGAACTGGCTGGATTTGTGTGAGAATGGTAGTTTCTGAACGAACAATGTTGTGAAAGATGTTTTTGGACGAAGCTCAGAGTGAAAGGGATGACAGATAAAGAAGATGGACAAAAGACGCGAAAGACGAACGTTGTGTTAAGAAGAAGTTTATTATTTTTATGAGTCTTGATGGGGGACGATAACAATTTGCCTGCTTTATTGGTGCTGTTTATGCCGGTGTTGCAGGAATGTGCATTGTTGATGGCAGTGTTATTCACTCCTATGTTTTGAGTCAATACTTTTTACAGAAGGTCCGGATATAATTGTCGCTGGAATTCCAGATGAATCGAATGTTCAAACGACATGTGTAAACGCTTGCAGAGTTTGTGTCTGAAGTAGAAGGGAGTATTGTCCTAGAGAATATACGATTGGAAATTAATGTTGGAAAGGATACCATTTTGGGTTGTTGTAGAGTTGACTTCCATGAAAACGCGGTTGACCAGAGCAACAACTGTAGTGATCGACAACATCGAGCGCTTCTAGCTCCAGATATGCTGTTGTGTAGGGATTGTTTCATGTGATTTGCAAGGTCGAGAATTTACAAAAGCCTATCGGATGGTGACTGAGACGGAGGATCTGAACCCCTTATAGTGTCGGATGTGGATTGTGAACTGATGAGAGTATGTTGCAGGAAATATTGGATAGTGAGAAGATGAGAGTCAGATTAATGCTTTTTGTGGACGAATGATTGTTGGCGTATCGTTCTTGGCTCTATATGATCCTGGAGCAAAATGCGACGTATGCAAGTAGAAGGCCTGGCTGGTGTACGTCTGTAACACAACTTCTCTAGTCCCTCTCTGATTACAGCTGGTATCTTGTTTTAGTCGGAGACCCATTGATAGAGCTGTTGTGGCCATTGATGACGTCGGATTGTAACTGCCCAATCGGCAGGTGCGGAAGCTCGGACTATTAGGATAACTGGGAAATTTTGTTATTGATCAAGGCCTTACGTTTTTTTTGAAGTTTATGCGAGTATTGTATTTGTATTTGGTGGGTTTTTGCTCAAAGGAGTTATCTGGTAGATTCTCGAAGTGAGGCACGATGGTGAGGATCTTGTGTTGTAAGAGACGTTGTGACCTATTCAAGATAGAAGGATAGGTATTGTTTCCCGGAGGTGCGAAGTTTCGTTCGCTTGGAGTGCGGCCGTGTCAGGGCTGGAGCATGTGGATGTGATAGAGGGACCACTTCACTTGGACCCATCATTAAAGTGTGATTAGTAGAGCTGAACAAGTTCGGAGGATTTAAATAGGAAAAGTCGAAAAGTGGGAATGTGATACTGATAAAACAAGGCAATGAACAGAAGGACACAAATGGACAGAATAGAGGAAATAATTTATTTAATGAAATCGGATACTGTTAATTTCGGACAGGTCATCTCCCTAATGGATTTTGCGAGAAAAGAAGTAGGAATACGTGAGTTGGCAACGCTAGGAAGAGAAACTGGAATCTCAAGATATAGTGAAGAACAAAAACGTGAAAATGAGAAGTCTTCGAAGGCTGTATCCTTCCAATTCTCCCATCTGAATGTCAAACTCAAGACCTCATCAAATTAAACATCAAAAATGTTATCAGGCTTGCAGAATGCTATAACGGTAAAGAAATTTGAAGGGGTGGACTGACATACTATCAGATGATTCAATAAATGAAACAAACTATATGAACTGATACACCGGACAGAAGAGGAAAAGAGGTAGGCCTTTTCGATGGTGGGAATACTAAATAACAGGGATATTATAATGAAGAAACGGCTGAAGACAGGAGTGGAATGAAGGAGGCTTTTGGGCACGTAACGTTTTTTATGGCTTTCAGCTATGGTGCTACGAGGCTAGTGTCGAGGAGTAAAATTCAACCATGGCTTTTTGTGTGGACACTTGAATTCTACGTTGCTTGATTTTTAGTTGGTTGTTTTGGTCTCCTTTTATTTATTTTTTTTTTTTCTCATCTTTTAGTAATGGTTGCAATTGATCGGATTTACGGAGAGTTAAACAAGCGCGAGGACTCGCTTAGTTACAGGATGGCCGAGCTGTTAGGTGACTTTTCTCTAATTCCATTTAATTGTTTGTAGAAGCGGGTATTACGTCGATTTAAAGGAAGGACTTCCGGTTGTGATGAATCATTTTATAAGAGTGTTGTTAGATTCTTTTAATTTTATTTTATGCGAACGGAAATACTAGTGGCGCCATCTGATTTATTTCTCAAGAAAGTATAAAAGGCGTGTAAGCTGTCGTTTGAATACAGTAGTCGACGTGATTTCAAAGTGAACAGAGTTGAGAGTAATTGTGACTGAGTTTTGGAGGATAATTGTACTGATTTTGGAGGATGGTTATACTGTTTTTGGAAAATGAATAAACTGTTATTGTGAACCAAGGAATTTTCATTGTGTTTCTGAACTGAACCCAATAGTTCAGAAGTGGGATCGACGGAAAAAGGTACCACTTTTTCTTGTACTGCGCCCACAGAAAACCGTAAGTCACTGATATTACATCTTTTTTAAAGTATTCATTATGGATGATACTGAGCTCAGCTTACAAAAAAAATGAGTTTCAAATGGACGCTCATTATGTATGAGAGGATCCATTTTTTTTTTTTTTTCTATTTTATTTTCATTTCCCCACACTCTGGTTTGAATACTACTTAGTTGAATTCCGTTACATTAAAGTCTCTTTTTTTTCTCTTTTTCACGTAACATCGAGTAACTATGGCTGGATTGGATTGGATTGATATGTCATGGTTGCGGGAAGGCTCGAGGTAAAGAGTCGAGTAACTATGGCTGGACTGGATTGGATTGATATGTCATGGTTGCGGGAAGGCTCGAGGTAAAGAGTCGAGTGACCATGGCTGGGACTTGGATGGACTAGGTTGATGCAGGACTAGGTTGATGCAGGACTAGGTTGATGCTGGACTTGGGTTGATGCTGGACTTGGGTTGATGCTGGACTTGGGTTGATGCTGGACTTGGGTTGATGCTGGACTTGGGTTGATGCTGGACTTGGGTTGATGCTGGACTTGGGTTGATGCTGGACTTGGGTTGATGCTGGACTTGGGTTGATGCTGGACTTGGGTTGATGCTGGACTTGGGTTGATGCTGGACTTGGGTTGATGCTGGACTTGGGTTGATGCTGGACTTGGGTTGATGCTGGACTTGGGTTGATGCTGGACTTGGGTTGATGCTGGACTTGGGTTGATGCTGGACTTGGGTTGATGCTGGACTTGGGTTGATGCTGGACTTGGGTTGATGCTGGACTTGGGTTGATGCTGGACTTGGGTTGATGCTGGACTTGGGTTGATGCTGGACTTGATTGATGCTGGACTTGGATTAGTACTGACTAGGTTGATGCTGAATTGGATTGGTACTGACTAGGTTGATGCTGAATTGGATTGGTACTGACTAGGTTGATGCTGAATTGGATTGGTACTGACTAGGTTGACGCTGAATTGGATTGGTGCTGACTAGGTTGATGCTGAATTGGATTGGTACTGACTAGGTTGATGCTGAATTGGATTGGTACTGACTAGGTTGATGCTGAATTGGATTGGTACTGACTAGGTTGATGCTGAATTGGATTGGTACTGACTAGGTTGATGCTGAATTGGATTGGTACTGACTAGGTTGATGCTGAATTGGATTGGTACTGACTAGGTTGATGCTAAATTGGATTGGTACTGACTAGGTTGATGCTGGATTGATACTGGACTGGACTGCGCTGCCTTGAATTGGGGCTGGACTGGACTGCGCTGCCTTGAATTGGGGCTGGACTGGACTGCGCTACCTTGAATTGGGGCTGGACTGGACTGCGCTACCTTGAATTGGGGCTGGACTAGACTGCGCTGCCTTGAATTGGGGCTGGACTGGACTGCACTGCCTTGAATTGGGGCTGGACTGGATTGCACTGGGGCTGGATTAGTATTGGACTGGACCTGGATTGGTATTGAGATTGGACTGGACCTGGATTGGTATTGAGATTGGACTGGACCTGGATTGGTATTGAGATTGGACTGGACCTGGATTGGTATTGAGATTGGACTGGACCTGGATTGGTATTGAGATTGGACTGGACCTGGATTGGTATTGGGATTGGACTGGACCGGGATTGGACTGGACCGGGATTGGACTGGACCGGGATTGGACTGGACCTGGATTGGACTGGACCTGGATTGGTATTGGACTGGGCCTGTATTGGAATGGGCCTGCATTGAAGCTGGATTGGACCTGGAGCTGGATTGGACCTGGAGCTGGATTGGACCTGGAGCTGGATTGGACCTGGAGCTGGATTGGACCTGGAGCTGGATTGGACCTGGAGCTGGATTGGACCTGGAGCTGGATTGGACCTGGAGCTGGATTGGACCTGGAGCTGGACTGGACCTGGAGCTGGATTGGACCTGGAGCTGGACTGGACCTGGAGCTGGATTGGACCTAGAGCTGGATTGGACCTGGAGCTGGATGGGACCTGGAGCTGGATTGGAGCTGGACCAGATTGATAGGTTGCGGGAAGGAACAAGGCCGAATGATCAGGCATATCTGATATTGGAGTAGATAAACAAAACTAGGAAATACAAAGGAAGACGCGGAGACTGTCTCCAGGATTTCGATGAATAATGGCACAAAGAGACAGATAAGGGGTAACATTCGGAAACGTTATCAGGGTTCTTAAATGATTGAACAGAACGGCGGAGCGGCAGTCACCACGAGGAATATGGACAAGTAAGCCAAATGATATTAATTCTGCCTTACATCGTTTTATGGCAAAAGATAAAACTATTCAGTTTCAACTAAACAAAGAGACCGACTGAATAAAGGAAGAAAAAAAAGGGGGAGAATAGATTTGATTCATTATGGAACATGTCTGGGAGGGATAGAAGCGAAAGTTGATGGAACCCTCTCCTTGTCGTGAGAGTTACGCCGGACTTCACACAGATTGTTGAGCAAAATAGTTGAGTTTGAAGAATCATTAGAGCATTATACACGATGACTAATCTACTATTTCGCTATAAAATCTCAGGTTAGCAGGATGTGTCTTGTTTACTTCACGGGGTGGATCATAGAGCCATTAGTGCGTAGGTGGCGTAATTTAGCGAAGAAGAACTTGCGGAACCATCAAAGTAGGGCAATTCGGGGAGTCGTGAGATACAAGTGACAGATCATTACGCAGACAACTATTCATTGGAACCTACCTGGTGCTTCTGAGGTTGATACAGTGGCGGTAATAGGTGTTTCGATTGCGAGGGAGCGATCGCCTTTTGAATTACTAGATAAGGACTGTTTCTGACCAATGCGCGTTACCAATCAAGGGAGTTTGGGTCTGGATCACTCTGGACATATCTGGTAGCAAGGGAAGGTTGGAAAGGCTTTCTGCCCTGCAAGAGTCCTAGAAATCCAAATAAATGCTTACCTACAGCATGTCAACGTTGATGTTCAGTCAAAGTTCTCCTTGATTAAAGGGTCGGACGGAACTGGCTGGATTTGTGTGAGAATGGTAGTTTCTGAACGAACAATGTTGTGAAAGATGTTTTTGGACGAAGCTCAGAGTGAAAGGGATGACAGATAAAGAAGATGGACAAAAGACGCGAAAGACGAACGTTGTGTTAAGAAGAAGTCTATTATTTTTATGAGTCTTGATGGGGGACGATAACAATTTGCCTGCTTTATTGGTGCTGTTTATGCCGGTGTTGCAGGAATGTGCATTGTTGATGGCAGTGTTATTCACTCCTATGTTTTGAGTCAATACTTTTTACAGAAGGTCCGGATATAATTGTCGCTGGAATTCCAGATGAATCGAATGTTCAAACGACATGTGTAAACGCTTGCAGAGTTTGTGTCTGAAGTAGAAGGGAGTATTGTCCTAGAGAATATACGATTGGAAATTAATGTTGGAAAGGATACCATTTTGGGTTGTTGTAGAGTTGACTTCCATGAAAACGCGGTTGACCAGAGCAACAACTGTAGTGATCGACAACATCGAGCGCTTCTAGCTCCAGATATGCTGTTGTGTAGGGATTGTTTCATGTGATTTGCAAGGTCGAGAATTTACAAAAGCCTATCGGATGGTGACTGAGACGGAGGATCTGAACCCCTTATAGTGTCGGATGTGGATTGTGAACTGATGAGAGTATGTTGCAGGAAATATTGGATAGTGAGAAGATGAGAGTCAGATTAATGCTTTTTGTGGACGAATGATTGTTGGCGTATCGTTCTTGGCTCTATATGATCCTGGAGCAAAATGCGACGTATGCAAGTAGAAGGCCTGGCTGGTGTACGTCTGTAACACAACTTCTCTAGTCCCTCTCTGATTACAGCTGGTATCTTGTTTTAGTCGGAGACCCATTGATAGAGCTGTTGTGGCCATTGATGACGTCGGATTGTAACTGCCCAATCGGCAGGTGCGGAAGCTCGGACTATTAGGATAACTGGGAAATTTTGTTATTGATCAAGGCCTTACGTTTTTTTGAAGTTTATGCGAGTATTGTATTTGTATTTGGTGGGTTTTTGCTCAAAGGAGTTATCTGGTAGATTCTCGAAGTGAGGCACGATGGTGAGGATCTTGTGTTGTAAGAGACGTTGTGACCTATTCAAGATAGAAGGATAGGTATTGTTTCCCGGAGGTGCGAAGTTTCGTTCGCTTGGAGTGCGGCCGTGTCAGGGCTGGAGCATGTGGATGTGATAGAGGGACCACTTCACTTGGACCCATCATTAAAGTGTGATTAGTAGAGCTGAACAAATTCGGAGGATTTAAATAGGAAAAGTCGAAAAGTGGGAATGTGATACTGATAAAACAAGGCAATGAACAGAAGGACACAAATGGACAGAATAGAGGAAATAATTTATTTAATGAAATCGGATACTGTTAATTTCGGACAGGTCATCTCCCTAATGGATTTTGCGAGAAAAGAAGTAGGAATACGTGAGTTGGCAACGCTAGGAAGAGAAACTGGAATCTCAAGATATAGTGAAGAACAAAAACGTGAAAATGAGAAGTCTTCGAAGGCTGTATCCTTCCAATTCTCCCATCTGAATGTCAAACTCAAGACCTCATCAAATTAAACATCAAAAATGTTATCAGGCTTGCAGAATGCTATAACGGTAAAGAAATTTGAAGGGGTGGACTGACATACTATCAGATGATTCAATAAATGAAACAAACTATATGAACTGATACACCGGACAGAAGAGGAAAAGAGGTAGGCCTTTTCGATGGTGGGAATACTAAATAACAGGGATATTATAATGAAGAAACGGCTGAAGACAGGAGTGGAATGAAGGAGGCTTTTGGGCACGTAACGTTTTTTATGGCTTTCAGCTATGGTGCTACGAGGCTATAGTGTCGAGGAGTAAAATTCAACCATGGCTTTTTGTGTGGACACTTGAATTCTACGTTGCTTGATTTTTAGTTGGTTGTTTTGGTCTCCTTTTATTTATTTTTTTTTTCTCATCTTTTAGTAATGGTTGCAATTGATCGGATTTACGGAGAGTTAAACAAGCGCGAGGACTCGCTTAGTTACAGGATGGCCGAGCTGTTAGGTGACTTTTCTCTAATTCCATTTAATTGTTTGTAGAAGCGGGTATTACGTCGATTTAAAGGAAGGACTTCCGGTTGTGATGAATCATTTTATAAGAGTGTTGTTAGATTCTTTTAATTTTATTTTATGCGAACGGAAATACTAGTGGCGCCATCTGATTTATTTCTCAAGAAAGTATAAAAGGCGTGTAAGCTGTCGTTTGAATACAGTAGTCGACGTGATTTCAAAGTGAACAGAGTTGAGAGTAATTGTGACTGAGTTTTGGAGGATAATTGTACTGATTTTGGAGGATGGTTATACTGTTTTTGGAAAATGAATAAACTGTTATTGTGAACCAAGGAATTTTCATTGTGTTTCTGAACTGAACCCAATAGTTGTTTAATACAATTCTACCTAAATATTTATGAATACGTGATTACTAGAAGTGTATTTTAATTAAGTGATGCCGGTTGGAGAATTCACATAATTTCAAAGGGTTTCAAAACCTTTTCCAATATACAATGTTATAGAATTTAATAAAAATTAGTGTCATTGCCGTACTTCCCCAGGTTGGTTTAGGAAAACCGCACTAAAACCTCCAACCGCTCAGATCTAGCATCTGAACTCTGACTAAGGTCACCCAGCACGGGATTATGCGGGGCGGCACGATGCATTACGCACTATAATTTTACGTAGCCAAGTAGTATACACCTTTAAACGAGGTTTAAGAAAAGTCCTGTATAAGTAGGTGATAGGTAACGGCCCCTCATTGCCCTGGCATTGCAAGGGTTCATAAGAGACGGTAACCGCTTACCATCAGGTGGGCTATAAGCTTGTTTACCTGTCATGCAACAAAAAAAAAATCGTTTAAAAGGAACTCTGTCGGTCTGCCTGTATGTCTGTTACGCTTTCTCGATTAAACCTCATAACCGATTTTGATGAAATTTGGCACAGACAATCTTTGGACCTTGAGAAAGAACATAGACTACATTTTTATTGAAAGTGACGCAGACGAAGTTGCTCGGGCCCGCTATTAATAGAACAAAATATCTATGTACTTATAACAAGTAGTTACAATATGCAAAGCCTGCGTACGCACATGTCAGTGACCTCACGACAGACAACGGTACATTCACTTGACAAAGGACTGTGAGCTTTATGTGTTTAGGATAATGTAATTTTTGCTTTGAATAGGTTATGTCATTCACTAATTTCAATGTTGAGATTTGAAGGTAAGATGACCTATTTGGTGATATGTTATTAGTATGTTCCAAATCTTTATTTGTTAAAGGATTTGGGCATTAAAACCGTCCAAAAAGACTAAGTAAGAAAGTTTTAAAAAGTGTATTGCTTATATTATAGTTGTCGTGATATGTATTACATTATCAGAAGTAGATAATATTTTCAACTACTGAACCAATTTCTACAATTATTATACTAATCGGAAGCTTCGTTTTTTGATAGCTTTTTGATATTAAAATAATTTATTTAAGAAAAACTTTTTGAACTATAAGCTTTTCAGATTATGTTAGTAGAGTGCTATCTAAGATAAGTAAAACAAGCCCAAACACGATGGGTCTATCGTGTTCAGTGCAGGAGTTCCTATGGACAACTTCCGAACCATCAGATCAGCTCCATTGTACCATACTATTCACGCCACATACCACATGTATGCAAAGTTTCAGCTAAATAGGAAATCGAGAAGTTGGTTAAATTCATGGAAGATTCCATAGATGAAATTAAATTAAATGAAATAGTTTATTGTCCAAAAATACACTTTTACACATTACAACAAATACAATGATCCCCGCACTAGATCAGACCTGTATCGCGGGAGACCGAACCATGTTAAAATATTTAATTAGAATTATGAACAAGTCGGGAGATACAATAACCTATATAAAAATAAGTAAACTACATCCATTAAATTATGATAAACTTAGGCAATTTTTCTACATAAAAAAACAGTAAATTAAAATTAGTGCAAAAAACCGAGTGCAACCATGACAAACCACAGTGCAACTATTTGTAAATAATTAAAATATTTTCGGTGTCGGTGTAGTCGAGTGTGAGAAGCCATCGGAGGACCGTTGTTTTGAGTTGGTGGAGAGAGGTTGTTGTACATCCAGTACACGTTAATATAAAGCTTGTAATGAGGATAAACTGGCACATTTCTCCCTTTAAGGTGCATGCAAAGTTGCACTGGTCAACTAGTCAATTATAATGCTAAACAAAAGATTATAAATATGTAAAATGACTATGTTCATTCACGTGGAAAACTGAGTAAATCCCAACAACATTATCATTCTAAAGCGTGTATATGTAAAGTAAATAAATGTATGAATATTATCTAAACTTATGCAACGTTTCATTCAAGCTGAAATCCTTCAGTGAATGGGACTTTTATTCTGGGAACACTTGAGGTTGTAGCGCAATACATAACAGATGGCGATTTGAGATTTTTTTTTAAATACTAGCTGGCCCACACAACTTCGTTTGCGTCACATAAGTAAATTTTCTCACCGTTTAAACCTTCCCTGAACTTCGACGAATATTTCAAGATTAAAATAAGCCAAATCGGTTCAGTCGTTCTCGAGTTTTAGCGAGACTAACGAACAGCAATTCGTTTTTATATACAGGGTGTTAAAATCCGATGAAACAATACTTTCACAGCAAATAGTATACTTGATGTAGAAGCCATCCACCAAGTCTGGGTTTTCTAGGCATAATATATCATAAGTTATAACTAATCAAAACTACGTGTTAATTTTCTATTAGTAGGAGTTTATTATAGTACGGAACTCTGAAATTGCGATCGGATGCGCCTGTGTGCGTGAAAATAGCATATACATATAGCACGCTACATGTAAGTCAGGGTAGGGTTGTCAAAAATAATACAAAATAATAATTTTTCAACTTTGTATGGGAAAAAAAAAATCATTATCTCCGTTTCAAAAGTATGTGTATATGATTTGAAATGTGATATAGATTAAGCCCTTAAAGTATTGTTTCACCGAGCAACAACACCCTGTATAAGAAAGATAACACCAAAAAATTACCACCAGTTCGCTGAAGGTACTATAATCAAGTAGTAGAAGTATTTTCTTTCTTATAACTTAGAGCACATTTCGGTGCTCCCTTTTCAGCCTTTAGACGTGGTCACAGAGGCGCCCTCTCGCGACCAAAATAAATTATGTTTCACCTCCATTGACACTCGTAATAATCTCGTGTGAATTTGAAAAGGCCCTTTCAAGGGTATATGTAAATAGGTAATGGTGGTTATGGTATTCTTAAGGGAAGTATAGGGTTTTCAGGGAAAGGGATAGTCCGGTTTATTGTGTCCGTTTTGTGGGATTTCGTCAGGTGATTTAGTTTCGATGGTTGTGAATTTTGATAATAATTGTGTTGAGTTGGATGCTCATGAACTACGTGTTGATATCGAAGCTAAGTTAAGATAACTTATTATTGTTTGTTATTAATTAACACAATTTACAAAATTATTTTTTTATTAAATAATAGAAGACGACTTTTTTTCCGAAAAGTTCTGGAGTGGCAGTGGGAGGTCACTGGATGCAGATGGCGCAGGACCAGTCGATGTGGCGAGGTTTAGGGGAGACCTATGTCCAGCAGTGGACGTCTATAGGCTGATGATGATGATGACTTTTTTTTCAGATTAGACCTTTGTTGAGATGATTATACTATCTAAGTGTCTACGTACTTAATATATGTAGACGGGAGATGTTTGAGATAATTACATCGCCTACAAAAGCCAAAACTTAACATCTAACTTAAACTTAACTATTCCTTTACTGTACCAACCCATTACTGCCCACTGTTGGGCTCAGGTCTCCTCAGAAGAGGGATTAGGCATAGTCCACCACGCTTGCCCAGTGCGGATTGGGGACTTCACATATCTTCAAAGGATTTTTAGAGTGTTGTGAAAAATTGCACATAAATCTTTTTCACATTTAGATTTAGATTCCTTTACCTTATACATATACCCTCAAACAACCCTACACCGATACATCTCCTATTTGTGCATAATTGAATCCTGCACGTAGCTAGGTTTATAGTCTCTAGTCTAGACCAAAGCAAACCTAAAATGCTGGTGTTCGTGCTTTGCCATATCACAACCAGATTACTCTCTGTGTGCTCGGGTTGTGTCGAGTTAACACCATTCACAGGAGTGGAGATATAGTTTAGTTTGGTAGACAAATAAATAAAGTAACATAAAGGGTTTTTTAAATTAATTTGTATTAGTTAATTTGAGTTACTTAGGAATTCATTATATTTAATTAGTGGGTTTCCGAAATATGAAAATTAAGTATTCTTTTCATATCATTTGAAGTAGCTAAGTCGCTTGTACGAGTACCTACCTATAATCACAAAATTGATACCTATACTCGAATACTATGGTTATTAAATTATTGCACTTTAATGTGACTTTATGATTAATATCTTTTCAATACAAGAAGTTGTAATGAAAACATAATAATATATAGTGAGTAAATTTTGAAATATTGTAACCTCATCATAAAACTCTTACAGATTGAAATAACATCTCAAGAATTCAACGCTAGATTAATCTTCTGCTATTTATAATAAAAACAATATGGCTACAAATTCACAGAACTTTAATAAAAATAAAACTCATATAACAGGAATCTTATTGAAATATACGGGTGTTGACGTGTCGTAAAAAATAATAATGTGCAAGTGAGACGAAGATATAGAAATGACATGAGATAGAGAGAGATAGATGACAGGTACTGAAATTCTACTTTTATATGTAAACGCGCTTATCAAGGCTTTCAGTTTGAATATTATGGAAGGTTTTGTATGAAATTCTATACATAAGGAAAGAAACTTAGATGATATCAGTTTCATGAAGTAACCATCTGCTATAATGTGAGGTGTTAGTTATTTAAATCATTTATTTTAAAAACTTTAAATACAAGCTTTTAAGATCCTGAATATCATGTATGTATCAGTAGAGTGCTAGCCAAGACAAGTAAAATGAGCCCAAACACGATGGGTCTATCTTATTAAATCCATGAATTCCTATAGCCATGGCCATAGCCCGGCTATCTTCCGAATCCATCATCAGATCAGCGCCAATTTGTCATAATAATAATATTGCATTGTCACGCGATGTACATCTGCGTGCAAAATGTCAGCTCATTTATAGTTTGTCAAATTTAGCTTGCAAGAGTCCGCCCGAACTTACATAGTTACTAAAAAGTTAATAAAAAGCTTGTTAAAGTCAAAGTCAAATCATTTATTTCAAATTAGATGTGGACACACATACATTTTGAATGTCAAAAATAAAATCAAAAGTTCTACCACCAGTTCGCTAAAATTACGCCTCCGTCCTGAGAAGAACCGGCGCAAGAAACTCAGCGGGCATGTCTTTTTTAATTTAATATGTTTTTTTTTTTTTTTTTTAATTAAATAACCATAGCAATACTGTGAGGTGTAAGTAATCATATTTAAAAATATTATTATATCATTATGTAAGTTACCTTTATAAAAATAATGAGAATATCCGAAAACCAGTCCTAAGACGAGAATATTCCTTACATTTTTAAAGATATTGAATTCCCAATGTAAGAAAGAAAGAAAATATACTTATACAACACACAACTTATACATCTCAAATACTATAGAGAAAATAAAAACAAAAATAATAAAAAACTACATATAAGAGATGCACTAAAGAGGCGACCATTTCAGCATACATTTACGTATGCAGTGGCTACCGCAAGCGCCATGTTGTCTTTATGTGTTCAATGGTAATAACCACTATGAACAGTGATGGTAATGATGGTAATGGGTAATGGTGCAGAATGGACAACGGAATAACATGCATTTTATATAGGGTGTCTGAGATAGGATGGTGATGGTAGATTTCGCAAAAAAAAAAAGACCGGCTTTCCTTTTTCAAGCACAAAAACTACCAGCCACATCTTTAAATCCAATTTATATGAGATAATGTCCAAACTGTTTACTAAAAAAAACAAAAATAATCGGTTTAACGAGAAATACACATTTTTAAATACAGATAAATAGTAGGTACTTGTTCGATCTTTCAAAAAATAATGATAACCCCACGACGACCACAATTTTTACTCTGGAACAAAAACAAAAAGGATCATCAGAATCGGTCCACCTGAACTAAAGATCCTGCTCTTTTGAGAAATCAGTCAAAACTACAAACTCTACAACGATTTTAAGCTATACTCGAAAGTACCGTCAGCAAAAAACCAAGGTCCAAACTGAAAACGACAGTTCCAAGCGTCATTATGTTTTTATGCCGACCGTACGAAGTTTTAGTTTTTGTTATACTAGGATGTAATTAGGCATGCATTAGATGTATTGTTTACATTTACTTTAAAGGATTAATAGTTGAAAACTTATTTTTAGCACTGTATTGTTAGTATCGTATATGTATAAATCCATCGTATTATACAGGGTGGATCTGACGTGGGATGAATAACCTGTTGAAATACAACTTAGAACCACTTTTATTTTAGGAATTGGATAAAAACAAAATTTCATCATATTATGGAAGTCCGCAAAAAAAAGTTTAACCGATCAATAAAATAAAAATGGTGCTAAGTTGTATTGAGACAGGTCATTCACTCCACGTCAGATTGTCCAAAGCACTAGCTGATCCTCGCAACTTCGTCTGCGTCAAAAAGTGGCCTGGTTGCACTGTTAGATTTTAGTAAGACCTACAAACCCGTAGTACATCATTTTGTTCTACAATCAATAGTTTACGCAGCCCGATGCAAGACAGTTTATGGGTATTTTTCTCACACCTTGGCTTACATTATTTAAGTTTTATTACGGATCACTATTTTTTTCCAAAATATAGTTAAGCCAATGTTACTCGTGGATATTGTAGCTTTCGAATGGTGATTTTTTTAAAAAACAAACAACGAAATTAACGAAAATTACAACCAAATTAAGTTTTCAACTTTATATTATTGTATAGATGTATGTAAATTAGGTAAAAAACGTTAATTAAAAAAAAACATTTTTTGTTGCATTTAAGCTTGCGCACAGCCCATCTAATGGTTAATGGTATTCGTAGTTCTAAAACTTCTGCAATACCTCGAAATTAGGAGACTGTTGTCCATCAAGACTTTTCTTAAGCCTCGTTTAAAGAAGGACATGTCATAGCTCTGGGAACACCTTGTACGTATTTGTATGGATGATTTAGCAATGAACAAGAGTGATGACTTACCGTTAGCGGTAAACATCATCAATCAGCATCAATTACCGAGTAATTAATTGTAAATGACGTGAACTTCGTTAATTGATGTATTTCTATGGTTTTGATTTGCTGTTGTTAAATTAAGGTTTGGTTTTCAATGTTTGTACTTCCTGGTTTGTATTTTCGTTTTAGAGGATTCATGGTTATTTTATAATAGCCTTCATCTTCAAGTTTTATATGTCTATATGAAAGGTGAGGCTTGTCATGGGGTCCTTCTTCTTTTCAAGAGTTTACTTTGAAACTCTGACTAAAAAGTGAAGTTTTGTACAAGATTTTAAGATTTCTGTCCATCGCCTGTTTAGAAATATAAGTAAATGATATTTTTTTTAATCATTATGATTTAAAGAAATTAATAGGGCGCTGCGGCCTCCATACGATAACGAAAAAAAAATTTTTTTCAAAAATAAAAATGATATACAGGGTGATTTCCTAGTGAGGGTACATATTGAAGGTCATGGTAGCTGATGGTTATATACGACCAGTAAAAATATTATTACCAAAGAATATGGCTTAATGCCTTAGTAATCACAACTTAAAAATATCTAAAATTCTTGCAAAATGATGGTTTTTCGACAGCCGATGGGTGTAGCGGAGGTGTGGGGTGCGCGAGATCACTAGAGGTCGTTAGTCAACACTCTTTAAGCCGAAGTTGTTTATGTTTGAGGTAATTTTGTCGAATTTAGATTTTAAAAAAAATGTAATTTTACCTATTTTTTGTAATATTCCGTTTTAGAACAGAGTACTCATCACCCTCCTGCAATATGTACCCTGTCTAACAAATCACCCTGTATAGCACAACGTTACAGAACAAACCAAAAAACTATTCTGTAACTATATATCTTTCAAACATTTCCATTCAAAAAGCATCAGTACCTTGCAGGTGTAACATTAATTTCTTGCCACGTAAGTCCTTAATAAATCATGCTAATTTGCGCCCAAAATCAGCAAGTAAAATACGTTTGTGCTCGAGAATCAACAATAGAGCTACATTCATATCTACGTCTAATTTATCATATGTCGCGGAGATACAGTTGTTATGTTCGTATTAGTCTACTGATAAAACCGCAGTTTCGTTGTAGAGGGAACAATATGAACAATATGAAATGCTTTAAAAAAATATATGATCATAAAAGAAAAAAGACATGCCCGCTGAGTTTCTTGCCAGTTCTTCTCAGGACGGTGGCTACAATTATTATTTTTTTGTGTCCGAACTGGTGGTAGCTTGTAACTTTTGACGTCAACAAGAATGAGTACGTCATCAATGTTGAAAATAAAGTATTTCATTTCATTTCATTCTACTGAGAATTGGTGCGCAATATGCAACTTTGTTATATGTTTTTCTTTTTATTGCAAGGTAGATAAACGAGCCTACGGCCCACCTGTTGGTAAGCGGTCACCGTAACATGTTTACTCACATAACAGGTATAAAAAGCATGTGCATTTCATATCAAATAAATAATGCCTGTAACAGAGATTAACTATAAGATAACAGTAGCAGGAATTTGACATTAGCATGAAACAAATTCAATATTTTATAAGGAACCTACAAAAAAAAGATATTAGTATTTAAATTGTCAATGTAACGATAATATTCTTATTCTGGGCATGATAATGGCATCCAGTTACAATGAATAACTTAAAACAATGCTTCACATGAAAACGTATAAGAAGTGTCGAATCAAATGTATTTGAAGCTATAAATTTCTTAAAATACTCTCTGTTATTCAATAAAAATACATTTAATAAAAATCGTGGTAAGAACCCGTTTTGTAATTGTGTAAGTGATGTATTTGAACCTGTGGACTTTTCTTTAGTATTAATCGCTCCGCTATGCTCCACGCTCCTATGAAACCTCACCCTACAAACGCTATTACAATGACATATGTGTGGACCGCTGTGAGTATTCTTCTCTATAACATATTATCTACCTTTTGTTCAGCACCTGTGTGATTTACTACACTTAATGCTAAGATACATGTAATGTGACCTAGAATTATCTAGATTCTAGACACATGTCCTTCATTAAGTCTAAGATAGACAATGTGACTTGTGCGCACATTTTTAAAAATAGTTTTTTTTAGTTGGAGTAAATCACCGGATCACCGGGGTATGTGGGAGTTGAACCGCACTAAAACCTCCAACCGCTTACACTCAGCGTCTGAACCCCGGCTGAGGCCAGAACCCAGCACGGGGTTTGAAGGGACGGCGCGACTCGTTACGCGCTCGGCACTCTTTCCCGTCGCGCCGCCCCTTTAAAAATAGGTTTTTTTTTTTTTGCATTTGGAAGCGTTTACAGTTTTGCAATTGTGGTGACGCAATTACTGAAAGAAAACTCATGAAAATTCATAATATCCTTTAAAAAAGCCTTCGAAATTTTAAACAAAACCACATCATCTAAAAAAGCCTTATAAATTTTGGGCGAAACCTTCCCTAAAACATAGAAGGAACAGCATTTATGTAAATCGGTTCCGCCATTTTTGTGTTTATCGTGCACAAACATAACTATTTATTTTTTTAACATATGTATTTTCGTCATCGCTGTTGTCAATAGATGGCGTTACCTCTAAACTCTAAAACTAAAAAATCGGAATTGTATTATTGATTTTTAATACATTGCATGACCCGGGTGAAAGTATTATTTGTATAGATTTCGACCTAACTCAATCTATTTAAGATTATCATAAGTAGAAAGATCTCATTGAGGGTCAGAAACTCTCTGACCCTATGGTACTTTCGGTGCCGTCACGGAAGCGAACTCTGGACCAATTGAATTGATTAGACATCCGGCGAGCCGTGGGGACATACCATCTCAAATTGATATGTAATTTATGTAAAATAATACATCCTATATGACTTTATAACACTTTACATGTGTAAGAAGCTGCGAGTGTAGAATCAAACGCAAAAATCATAAAAAATAAAAGTTTAAAAAAGGGAAGAAAACCGTATTGTTATTTTTAGAAATGATCGAGATTCAAAAAAAGCGCGCGAAAAATAATTTAAAACATATTCTTAAATTTGAAAAAGTATTTACAAAAGAGGTTTGAACACTAATTATTAAAAACTTTTTAAAGATGGCGCTATTGTCTGCAATTTACATTATTTTATGACACAGACAAAGTTGCGCGATTAGTCAATAAAAAACAAAGCAAAAATCCTCTCAACACAACAAAAAGACAATTATTTCTAATTTAAAAATAATAATTATTTAAGGTTCTTAATTATATTCGTCGTATGAAATATTCGGTCCCCAACACTTAAGTACGTCATTATTTACAAGTACTTTCTCAACTTTATGACGTTTGAAGATTGATTCGATTACACCAAGTTTTTTCTCCTAATTATTATTATGTTATTTATTAGAAATCCAGCGTTTAACTGTTTTTTAAGATTTAATATTGTCGTAGAACTTTTGCTTGAGTGAACCAATTTAGATGAACCTGTTTTTTATTTTAAAGCATATGCTTTACACATTATTTGTAAGAATTTGATTAATCTACAAATATTTATTTTTTTACTAACCTTTTGTTTATTATAATAAATTTTATATGGATCCGTTTATATTTCACCATGCATAATCCGTGTTACTGGTAAGTTGATGTATGACTCAAACAACGTCTGGGCGCATCGTGAATTATCTCTATATTTTGAAAATTTAATGTATGTTAGAAAGTATATTGAGGAATTTCCTAAAAAGTCTGACCTACATAGTAGAAACACCAGGAACAAACATAAACTTGATTTACCGATGAGTCGATTGCATAAAATAAGAAATTCCTTCAGGTGTTTGTCTGTATGCTTGTACAACAAAATCCCACAAGATATTCAAAACCTACCTATACATAGGTTTAAGAACGTCTGTGCAAGAAAGCCTACTATAAGGTCAATGATTACCTGGACGATTGCACAAAGTGGGAATGAGTTGCTCGCCAAGGTCATTTCATTATCGTAATTGTTTTTTTTTTGTATATTTTATGTAAATTTGTGTAATACTGTACAAATACTTAAAAAAAAATGCTCATTATACAAAAAAAGACATGCCCGCTGAGTTTCTTGCCAGTTCTTCTCAGGACGGTGGCTACAATTATTATTTTTTTGTGTCCGAACTGGTGGTAGCTTGTAACTTTTGACGTCAACAAGAATGAGTACGTCATCAATGTTGAAAATAAAGTATTTCATTTCAAAGTATTTCATTTCATTTCATTTCATCCTTTACAGTAAAGTTCTGCCGTTCAGAGAATGCGTTCCTGACACGTCGCGATTGAACTGACGTTGCAATTACGATACAAATATTTTTGCTGGTTGTTTACCGTTTTAACAATCGATGAGCATTAAAACAACATTATTATATTAATAATCAATGAATGTTATAATTTTGTGCCAAACAGAGTGTCAAATAACTTGGTAAACAATATTTTTCTAAATCTAACTGATAGGTGTCAGGAACGCATTCTCTGAATGGCTGAACTATGCGAAAAACACGTAAAGTTTCTTTTCACGATTTTTATCTAATTGAAGAAAGTGTTAGTGCCATAGAAAAATGATATAAAAATGCTTTTGCAGTTTTCTCAGAAAACTATTTCTTTCAGTTCTTTAAGTCCATTAATTGATAGATGGTTTCTTTCAAAAGTAAATAGATTTTCTGACATTGCATTTTATTTCATGTAGGCTGGTGAGCTAACGGGTCGCCTGATCGTAAGTGGTTACCGTCGCTCATGGACTGATGGCTGTATTGTCAGAGGACTTTAAAGGGCTACCTACGACCTACCTTTAAGGACTTTCCTACCTTTAAGGAATGTCGGTTCCAAAAATTCAAAAATCTTGCGTTATTTCGATGTCATAGATTATTTGTTGTTGTTCATACCTGAAAAGAAAAATATTATTAGTAAAAAGATTGATATTTAAACAATTTAATTAACAATAGCACCAATTAAACACAAGAAAATCAAAAAAGTAATAATTTGTTTAGCTATGGAATGAGCTCCCCTCTTCGGTATTCCTAGAGCGCTATGACTTGTCCTTCTTCAAACGAGGCTTGAGGAGGATCCTTAAAGTTAGGTTGTAGATAGCGACCCCTCAATGTGCTATGTTGTATTTCGACACGTCATTCACCCCACGTCAGATGGTCCAAAGTTACAGATCCACCCTGTATAATATACTCAGCCATATTCTTTAAGTGAAACATCAGAAAAATACGCACTAACAAAGAACAGTGTATTACAATATATTTTTACAATAATTAACATATGTATTGTGGTTTGTAGGAAGTGTCCCCGAGCGGTATATTAACATACGCAAACACTCATTGTTCACTTCTGATTTAAAACTTTATTTTTATAATTTTAATGGTTTTCGGGCTCCTGGCAAGAAAACTATTTAAAAAAGATTTAAACTGCTTCGCCTCTTTTATTTTGAGTTGGAAGAAATCGCTGGATTATGGGTTATGTCGGAGAAGATCCGTACAACAATCTCCAACCGCTCACGCTCAGCGTCCGAGCCCCGACTGAAGCCACAACCCAGCACGGGGTTATGCAGGACGGCGCGACGCGTTACGTACTACGGGACTCTTTCCCGTCGCGCCGTCCCCGAAAAGATGAGGTGATCGGTTATCTGGTAAATAGAAACAAACGAGCATGGCCTGAGATAAAGCATTTTTAAAGGTTATTTCTAGTTTTCCACCAGACCCGCAGTTGGATGTGGGAGTTGAACCGCACTAAAACCTCCTACCGCTAACACTCACCGTCCAAAGCCCAGCTAAAACCCAGCACGAAGTCATGTTACACGTTAAGACTTACGTATAGCCTCGTCAATCTCTTTTATTTATTTATTTTTTTCAGTTGGAGGAACACCGTATGCGGGAGTTGAACCGCACTAAAACCTCCAACCGCTCACACTCAGCGTCCGAACCCCGGCTGAGGCCAGAACCCAGCACGGGGTTTGGAGGGACGGCGTGACGCGTTATGCGCTCGGCACTCTTTCCCGTCGCTCTGTCCCCCTCGTCAACCCCTTAAACAGATTTAGTCGAGATTTTAAATTAAAAAAATCACCTTTACAAAAATGTCTGTATCAGAATTAAAAAGAACAAAACAACGATAATAATGACAAAACAAAATCAATTTAATTTATATTTTTACCATCAAACAGAAACAAATGGGAGGTATCAAAATATTCACTGAATCCAAATCAAATATTACCTCAAGTGTGGTGCGTCTTACAGCGGTTTAACGCAACGACACAAAGGGTGGGGTGCCACTGTTTGCTTCACAAATACGGGGCCTTTAACATTCAGCGTATTTTACTTTAAATCTCTAGTTTAAGTTTAATTAGTGCTAGGACTTTTACGGGTTGGTTGTTTAGGCTTGTTTTAGTTTAATTTGTTATAATTCTTGAACTTATGTGGACACATACTGAGTATCATGAAAATATGTTGTTTGAAAGTTCTCTATGTAACTTATTGGAACGAAGTTCCTTATCGCGCGTTATCGAAAGGGGCTAGACGGAAATTCTTATGAAAAAGTTGTCACGACACTTTTTTGTTTTAGATGATTATCGCTAGATGGCGCTGTGATCAAAATCTTTTGAAACATGTTCCTTATTTTTGTTTTAGATGATTATCGCTAGATGGCGCTGTGATCAAAATCTTTTGAAACATGTTCCTTATCGCGCGTTACGAATTATTATTAGAATTATTTTTCAAAAGATATCTTTCAATCGAAAGGAACTTCGTTCTATTCGGGTGTCCCATGACACCTCTCAAGTTTTTTATTTTACTTTAAATACACAAATTATATCGATATCCATTATCGACCCCTTTCTGCTTCACTAGTTTCCGAGATATTTTTCTAAAGAGCAAACTAGTCTTCAATACACACCCGTGATGGGTTAGTTGTTGTGTGGCCGTGATTAGATCCTTCGGGTTCCACGCCTATGAGACCTGTTGTATTTGTGACTTGCCTTCCATGATGCGTATGTGGACGTCCTGGAATGGAGTATTTACGTATCTCGGGATCACACCATCCTGATCGTAAATAAGTTACGCATTACATTTAATTTATTTATGCAAGACCATCTCATGATATAGTTTATCAGCCAGTTCCATGTGTAAATCTTAGTGTAATTTAGTATACTTAATTAAAATCTTTTGTGTACCTATTTGTGTGTGTACTTGAATATACCTACACCTGTAGCTTGTTGCTAAGTGTTTATATTATTAACCCATTCCCTTAGTAGTCTCATATATCTTTACCCTGAGCCAGCTGGTGAAGTAACAGTAGCCACTGGCCATAAATTGTTATACTATTCTTTTGAACAATTTTATTACTGCAGTAATTTCGATTCAGATTTAGATTCAATTCAAGACTTCATGGTTTCTTATGCTTTCTAACTAGGTTTAAGAATGGCTTTTAACCCATTCCAACATAAGCCTCCGTCCTGACAAGTGTCTTTTTTATTAGTTAGCGTATCCTTTATAAGCATCAATTACAAGATACAAATTAATTTAATTGACATGGCTTAGGACGAAAACTTATTTAGTGCAGTCATTTAAATAGGCACTTCCTCTGTATACCTTTACTTCACTGCCTAAACAAAAATATAACAGGCGGTTTAGGCTTTTTAAACAATTTGAAATCTAATGCCGCGTTTCCACATTGACTCGCCAACGTTCAACTTGAATATTGGTCGGCGGTCACCTTCATTTGGTTTGTAGGTGAGTTGGACGTTGGCGAGAGAATGTGGAAATGTGACATAAATCGCTTTCGCCTGACCTTTGCCCCACACGCCCCGCTGTCGCTTATACCTTACATGTTCTACTAACATGCTAATTGCGGTGGTACAGAACCCTTTGAACCTACCGTAACCGCTGTCCTTTTATTTGCACGCCCGTTTTTACATCAAAAATAAAACCCTTTAGTAAATCAGGTCGTGTGTGGACTTTTGTTTTTAAAGGAAATTTAATTATCTTTGTTTTTTCAATGAAGGGTTAATTTTTTGTATTTTTACAGATGAAATAAAATTGTGTTGAGTTTTACTAGATGACCCACGCAACTTAGTCTGCGTCGCTATTTATGAAGCGCAGAAAAATGTGGCGTAACGCGTCAACCCACATAACATCGTGCTGGGTTCCGACGCTGAGTATGACCGGTTGGAGGTTTTAGTGCGGTTCAACTGCCACATATGCTGTACTGTACCTACTGCAACAACCCATTACTGTCCACTACTAGACTCAGGTCTCTTCAGAAGAGGGATAAGGCATACCACGCTTGCCCCATTTTGATTGGGGACTTCACATATCTTCGAAAGATTTTTTTAGAATTCTTCTCCGATATGCAGGTTTCCCCACGTTTTCCTTCACCGTTTTTAGCCAGTGTTGTTTCATATTTTTATCATACAATCCAGCATATTCCTCCAAAATGGGTAGTTACAGTGGCATTACTCAGATCCATATTATTACGTTCAAAACTTCTGTATTGTACAAGTTGTATGAATGTATTGTAGTGTGGTACCAGCTCGTGCCTAGCACACTGAGCGTCACACATCGGCCTTCACACGTGGTTTTTTCCTTTTAAATTTACAAACGTAATCATGTAGATATATGCTATAATTAAGCGCTTGAGATGATGTGAAATTTATAGTTTTAAGATTTAAAATAAAATATTAAAAATACAGTCAAAAAAATCTCAGATTTTTTGTTGTTGGAATAGCCTTTTTTTATAGTTACAAATAATACAGTAATTGTGTTTTTTTAATTTTTACACTAAAATTAATAATAGAAAATAACCGGTGGATACATTTTATATAATTTATTTAAACGAATTATAGTAAAGTTGAGACTCCCAAGATAATAATAAACAGACCATTATCTCAATCTATTTTTGAGGTTAAAAAAATCCAATAAACTTGATCAACTTTTCTAACATACAGTATCAAATAACATGTATGCAGTTGTTCTACATTAACATAAACATGTTCTAACAGTTTTATTTTCTTAAAAACATAATAAAACGAGACGACACGAGAAGCGAGTTATTACTTCCTATGTTTTACTTTGAGAAGGTAATAATATAATATATGCCGGAATATAAACATTTACCTTGAATATATGAATGCGGACAGATTTCATAAAAGTTGTATAGTTGGGGGCAAGAATAAATGCACATCGACGTTTAGGAAATTATGCAAAAATATTTAGATTTTTAACAACTCTATATTATACTAGCTGCTGCCCGCGACGTCGTCTGCGTGAACCCTATGACCCGTTTTTTCAATTCTTCTCGGCAACTATTCGATTTTTTCTCGCCGTAAAAACCATCCTTGAACTTCAACGAACATTTTAAAAAAGATTTGGCCAAATCGGTCCAGGCGTTGTTGAGTTTGCGCTTACCAACACATTTTGCGATTAATTTTATATTATAGTATATATGTTCAATTGAAGAACAAACTGACAATGAATGCCACAAAGCTGTGTGCGACAGAGAAAGCGCTCTATTAATCCGAAGCTATTAACTGCTCTCTTTTTAATAGTCGAAGTGCATTTATTCTTTCCCCCAACTATACATCGATAACTATATAAGTTAAAAGTGAGCGTGTGAATTGGAAATAAAGACGAGTTCATGTTATCTAATATATAAAATTGTCGTGTCACGGTGTTCGAACTTGAACTCCTCCGAAACGGCTCGACCGATTTTGATGAAATTTTTTGTGCTTATCCGGTATCTATGAGAATCGGCCAACATCTATTTTTCATCCCCCTAAATGTTAAGGGTAGTCCACCCCTAAATTTTTATTTTTATTTTTTAGGCAAATTTTTTTGTTTTTGTTTTTTTATGACACAGCATACAAAAATACATACAACCCTAAATTTTTACCCCTTTGTAACGCAGACGAAGTTGCGTGGGTCAGCTAGTCTATCTATATAAATAACTAGCGGTCCCGCGCAACTTCGTCTGCGTCACTTTCAATTAACAGGTAGCCTATGTTATGTTCTTTCTTAGGGCCTAAAGATTGTCTGTGCCAAATTTTATCAAAATCAGTTGAGAGGTTTAAGCGGGAAAGCGTAACAGACAGACAGAGTTAGTTTCGTATATTAGTAAGTATAAATTTAATAATTTTAAGATCCTGAATATCATGTAGCGGTTAAGTGCTAGCTAATACAAGTAATACGAGCCCAAACACGACGGATCTATCTTATTTAGTACAGGAGTACAGTTCCTATGGCTATCTTACGAATCCATCATCAGATCAGCTCTATTGTACAATAATATTGCATTCCAAATATAACTTAAGCGTCTAGAAACAGCTGAAAGAAAGAAAACAAGCACGAATTGCGTTGCGGTCCATCTTAGTGTGTTCCATAAGTTCTCAATAATCACAATTATCAGCTAAACATTTAAATAGCAAAAATATTGGAAATGCTTATGAAACAAAATGATTGGTAAGCATTAAGTTTTTTCCCGCGTCGTTTACAGAACGAAGATAAGACGATTCGTTCAGAAATTACGAGTTTGCTAAAACTTTGATTTATGAAAGAACCGTTCAGCCGTGTTTCCGAACGAAGTTTGCATTACATGTGTTATTGCTAAGCATACTTATGTACATACATCTTAAACACTTTTTTTTGCCCAATTCTTTTTTTTAATGTTCGTTGAAATTAAAGGATGGTGTTGGTTTGACTTTGTTTCTATCTTTTTGGAACGAAGTTCCTTATCGCGCATTATCGAAAGGGGGCTAGACGGAAATTCTTATGAAAAAGTTGGCACGACACTTTTTTGTTTTAGATGATTATCGCTAGATGGCGCTGTTCTTAAAATATTTTATAAAACAATTCCTTATTTTGTTTTATATGATTAATGCTAGATGGCGCTGTGATCAAAATATTTTATTTAAGTTATTAAATAAAAAAATAGAATTTTATTACAATTCCCTCACTAATTAAACGAAAGGAACTTCGTTCCATCCGGGTGTCCCTCGACACCTCTCAAGTTTTTTTATCACAAGAGTTCCTGTTACCACCTTCCGTATCCATCACAGATCAGCGTCATTTTGTCATATTATTGCATTGTCACGCGATGTACATCTGCGTGCAAAATTTAAGCTTAATCGTAAATAGAAGAGTTTGATTGCACCACCCGATCTTACATAGTTACATCCAGTGCAAGTTAATGTAAAGCTTTTTAAAATAACTACAGTTTCGAAGTGCCTACTAAAATGAAATGAATTCAAGACGATATTAACAATCTCCGGTGTTAGTTAAATGAGTATTTGTCAATTCAGTTCTCATGATATTTAGCGAGGGTGAATGGCCACAGCGAGCGGAACCGGTCGCTTCTCTAGTCAATGCCGTTACTTTTATTTTTATCGGTTTTTTCATATTTTAGTCAATGGAGAGAAAGCGGTGAGTTTTGTTAATATATTTTAGAATTTGCTATTTTTTAGTTAAGTTTTTAGTAACTTATAAGTCCATTTCTCAACTTTAGCACAAAAACTACCAGCTCTCTTTATCAAATTGATATGTGATAATGCTCAAAATGTCTGCTTTCTCTCTTATATAATCATCAAAATTGGTTTATAAAAAAGAAATACACACAAAGACTACGAATTGAGTACCTACCTCCACCTTTTTGGAAGTCGGTCAAAAATAAGTCATATTTAAACCGATTTTTCAACATCACAAAATTTTCATCTTCGTTTAGGTATAATTAACTACAAAAATACACATGATATTCTTTTGTCTCCACTAAAAACATAGTAAGTAACATATGCCCATATATGTTAGGCGTATATGTGATGTGCAATAGATGTGTTTTTGTGGTTACGATCGTAATGGCGACGTTCCCGATGTAGGAACAGTGAAAGTGTTCCCACGGCACTTGGGTGTTCGACTGACTACATCACGACATAGGAGGAGCGGGGAGCGATTTAATAAAGAAAAACGACGGTGACGGCCGACCAACATGTAAACGGGGGTTTGTATGCATTGGCCACCATTGAAACTATGTGAAACACCGTTTGACAATTGGCTTACTTGTTGTCGTTTGCACGCATTGGAAGTTGGCGAGTCAAAATGGCTTAGACCAAGAGTTACATTAAATCACAGTGAAAGAATGGTACAATGATTAAGTTTTTTTTGTTTTTTTTTATTGCTTAATAGATACACGAGCCTACAGCCCACCTGATGGTAAGCGGTTACCGTCGCTCATAGACCTCTGCAATGCCAGGGCAAAAGTGTTGTTTCGATGGACTTCCACCTTCCCCCCCAAGGGTATGTGAGAGTAGAACTGAACTAACTCCTCCAACCACTCAGGCCGAACCCAGACTAGATTCAGATACGGGGTTATGCGACGCCTCCGGTCGCTGCATCGGCGGCTAGGGACTAGGAGATTCACGCAATTTTGTCTGTGTCGCGAGAAAGTATTGTTTCCCGTGAAAAAAACAACATAATTGTGAATCCTTTCATGCATTTTTCAACGGGTTCTTACCACGATATTTAATTAATTGAGTTGTCGTTGTGACTAAGTCACTAAGGGTACATGCTCAGAGAGTCTTGTAGATACAGTGAGTGTGGTGTGTCGTGATGTGAGTTCGAGTTCCAGTGGTGCTACCCAAAAGCGAACGAGAAAGAGGGTAGACAGATTTGTTAGCTCTTAAATCGACCCGCAGTACCCAGTCTTCTCGTGATCATGACGTTTGCAACAACGTTAAAATATCGAGACAACACAATTAATTAAATATCGCGGTAAGAACCCGTTGAAAATGCATGAAAATATTATAGAAAACCGCGAGTGTCTGAATAAGTTTATAAACGTGAATATTTGTAGAGCCCTGTTCTTGCTTGTTGACGTGCTAATACAATTTAACTAATTGTTTTGCACAATAATGTTTTTTTACCACTTTTCTTTGTCTGTCAAACATCACCAGCGATAGTGTCATAAATGATCCAATAAAAGGTGACAAAAGCCAATTTTGAGTAGTTCTCATTTAAATGAATAAACGACTTAGCATGTATTTTTTATTACAAGTCATGTATACGAGTCTACGGCCCCCTTGATGGTAAGAAAAGTCCTGTTTCGGTAGGCGATAGATAACAGCCCCTCGTTGCCCTGGCATTGCAGAGGTTCATGAGCGACGGTGACCGCTTACCATCAGTTGGGCTCGTTTATCTATCACACAATAAAAAAAAGCGGTTACCGTCGCTTAATTCAGGAAACAACTCTGAATTTACGACTATTACAAAACTACCGCCATTTTCATAGATAACACCCATTTTATAAATAGAACAATAACTCTTTAGGAAGTAGAAGTAAATCCGCAAGATTTTAGGATAGCTGTCAATATATTTGATACAGGGTTGGTAGGATACTATGACAGGGGTTGATATGAAGGATGTTTTGCTTACATTATTATTATACATAGGTACGATGTATTCAACTGTAATCTACATAAATACATCGTTTTTGTAATGTTTTATACAATAAAATTAATTCGTGTCGAAAGAGTGCCGAGTGCGTAACGCATCGCGACGACCCTCATAATCCTGTGGTGGGTTCTGGCTTCAGTCGGGGTTTGGACGTTGAGTGTAAGCGGTGAAAGAAAGAAAAGAAATAAAGAAAATAACTAATGAGATGCTTTAGTGCGGTTCAACTCCCACACATTCCAGCGGGGCGGGTGGTAAAGCGGCTATTTAATCCGATTAAAAAAAAATCCCTAATGTCAGGTCATGGTGCGGGCTGATAACACACCCCTCTTCGGAGGAGACCTGAGCTCAGCAGTGGGTGGTTGTTAAATATACTTTTTTTCTAATGCTGCATAGATATCTATCGCCTACAACTTGTTCCTCAGTGTCTATGTCATAATATAACATCGCGTGTGATCACGCAATTGTTTCCAGTTGCTCAAACTAACAATAAGTACTTTGATTACAATGTTTCTTAAATCTATATATAGATACATAGTTTGTTTGTTTGTTAACGCGCTAATTTCAGGAACCGATGGTCCAATTTGAAAGTTTTTGAAAGTAAAGTGATGTGCTCAGAATAAAGTTATTCAAGGTGTTAGGTATAAAATGACACAAAAAAAATTGTTAAAACTAACTCCTTTTGTGGCACAGATTTGGCTGTCAGCTGTCAATAATAACTTTGATTCTAACCACTGTATTTATAGCGTTTGAATTCGGCGCGACGGGAAAGAGTGCCTTGGGCGTAACGCGTCGCGCCGTCCCACATAACCCCGTGCTGGGTTCTGGCCTCAGCCGGAGTTCGGACGCTGCGTGTGAGCAGTTGGAGGTTTTAGTGCGGTTCAACTCCCACATACCCCGCCCGGCGGGAATCCGGTGATTTCCTGGAACTAAAAAAAAAAAAAACTTAGAAAAGCACCAATAAAAAAATATATAAATGTAGGTTTTTAAACTCAAAATTCTACTCATTGAACTGAAAAGCTATCACCGCCTAAAATCTCGATTGGTCCCGAATAGAGGAGCAATCGAGTACAAAATGATTTCATATCTCGCACAGAGCGGTCCCAATTATAGCCCGATGCGAACCAACAAATGGAAAAGCTGAACAGTGCGGTTGTACCATATCAAAACCCAGTAACTGACAGATTTAACAAAATAAATATAGGTATTCTATAAAATCTAAAATATAAAAATGAATCACAAAATGTGTTGGTAAGCGCATAACTCAATAACGCCTGGACCAATTTAGCCAATTTTTTTTTGCAATGTTCGTTGAAGTTGAAGGATGGTTTTACGGCGAGAAAAAATTTGATTATTGTTGGGGAAAAAAGTTGTACAGGGATCACGCAGATGACGTCGCAGACGGCAGCTACTTTATTTTAAATTATTGAAAATATTTCTTAATTACATTACGAGATCTATCAGATTTCCGTTATCTATTCATGTTTTTACAATACTTTTTTTTGTTTTTATATATTCAATATTATAATAATATTTTATTTATTCAATAAGAGGACTCTTATTTTTTATTTTTCTTGTCATAATACCAGCATGAAACTACAAAAATAAAAAGCAATTGTATATTTTTATATTGTGTATGTATGTTAATAATAAAATAAAAAATTCAAGATCATTCTCCAACATACGTTCTTTGATTTATTCCCTATAGTTTTATAATTATTAATCAAATTATAACGTTAAATTTACGCTCTTATTATATTTATTGTTACTATAATTTATTGTTGTTTGTTACAATGTTTTGAAACGGAATAGCCGAGAGCTCCTGATGCTCTTGACGTTTGAAAATTAAATATTCTCGTTGACTCTTAGTGAGCTGTTGATTTCCACTTTTCATTTCTGATCAACACTTCAATTGATTATTTTTTTTGGTAATTGGTATATTTTGATTCGTCTGCATTCGTACTAGAGTATACGTGACAAGGTCCTGAATTATTACCTTGTCACGTATACTCTAGTACGTACGTAGTATTTAACACAATTGAAAATCTCTGATTTCCTTTATTTTCATTAAAAAAATACTCTTTACAATTAGTGAAGTGAGTACTTGTTTACGTTAGTTGTAATAAGAGAGAACTATTTTTTTAATACACTTATTCAGACACTCGCGGTTTTCTATAATACTTTCATGCATTTTACAACGGTCTTACAACGATATTTAATTAATTAATTAATGCTTAGAGAGTCTTGTAGATACAGTGTGGTGTGGAGTGTCGTGATGTGAGTTCGAGTTCCAGTGGTACTATCCAAAAGCGAACGAGAAAGAGGGTAGAAAGATTTGTTTGCTCTTAAATCGACCCGCAGTATCCAGTCTTCTCGTGATCATGACGTTTGCAACAACGTTAAAATATCGAGACAACTCAATTAATACGTTTTCCAGATATACACTTTTCGATCAAAATCAAATTAAACTGCACTAGAAGAACCAGAAAATAATTGAAACATAAATAATATCTTGGCTACATTCATTTGCTAATTGCAGTACAATTGTGAATGGTTTCAAATTGTCCTGTCATTTCTGGACGAATATAAATTGTAGCTTCCCTCCGCTTCGACACAGAACACCTTCATTACAGAAGTAAAGCTACAAACTCCTATTGACAATATAATATAAAAAAACTTGAGAGGTGTCAAGGGACATCTGGATGGAACGAAGTTCCTTTCGATTAATTAGTGAGGGAATTGTAATAAAATTTATTTTTTTTAATAAATTTAAATTTTGTAATATTTTTTTAATAACATATTTTGATCACAGCGCCATCTAGCATTAATCATATGAAACAATATAAGGCAATTGTTATATAAAATATTTTGATCACAGCGCCATCTAGCATTAATCATATAAAACAAAATAAGGAATCGTTTTAAAAGATTTTAATCACAGCGATAATCATCTAAAACAAAAAAGTATCGTGACAACTTTTTCATAAGAATTTCCGTCTAGCCCGCTTTCGATAACGCGCGATAAGGAACTTCGTTCCAATATAGTCAACTTGATAACCTCGTAGTTTTGGGATCTATTTAAAAGCTTTTATTTCACTTACACAGGATGACATAATGTACAACACTACCTGTACCTAAGTAAGTTCGGGTGGAATCTTGCGTGTTGAATATAACCAACTTCCCGGATTCCAATTGAGCTGAAATTTTTCGTGCATATGTATATCCCGTGACAATGAAATTTTAAAGTGGAGTTAATCTCATTAGGGATTTAAAAAGAGGCTAAATGATTCTATTTCTTGTTCTATTTAATAGATCCGTCGTGTTTGGGCTCGTTTCTCGTAAAGTGGCTAGTACTTTACTGCTACACGATATCCAAATCTTTGAACACGTTCACTGCTAAAGGAGGCCTAAATGATTCTGCTTTCCTGTGGTGCGGCAAGGAAAAACGTAAACTTCCCTGCGGTACGTTGAGCATAACTTTGTAAAAAAAATTGGGGTCTAATAGACCGCGTGTCACCCTAACGTCTGATCTTGGTGCGGGCCGATAGCACCTCGTGTCGCAGCCAATGACTACTATACAAAAAATGGTGTCGTAGCGAACGTGTTAAGCTTGTTTTAAAAATGTGACAACTCTGAAACGTTTGACACTTATTTGTTTATTTGTGAATAACTTGACGACGCATAAGTTGTATGAACATTAACTTCTGTAAAGTTATTATTCTGTGTTTGTGATTTCAGTTCGTTATTCAATGCATGGTTCATCTACGAATGTATGTGATTTTAATTAAGCCATTGTTTCGTGAAAATGTTCGTTTGCTCATAATTATTTGTATATTACTGAATGTTTGTGTAGAAGTTTGTGTGTAATTATCTGCGGTTGATGTTATTTTCTGTCTAATTATCTAAATTATGATAGAATTGTAATGGTATTTAATGAGCAAGGTATTAATATCAATTTAAAAAATATAGACACAAATATAGGTCGCAGACAGTTAAATCCTTTTCTAAATAAATTAATAAAGAGAAAAAAAAAACAAAAACAACCCTTTCTCAGTCTTAAACAATGTAAAACTAACAAGCAATGTCAGAAAATCGAGAAATATGAACCTATCTTTGTAACGCAGGTGATGCTGATTACTAATACAGAGAAATACTAATAAAAGATACTGCTTTATACTCATGTAATTTGAATGAAAATACATTTAATTAGTTAAATGTTTTTTTTTACATAATAATTATAAAATTCTTTAAACTCTCGCAGTTATCTATATTACACAAATATAAAGGTTGTCAAATATGTCCCTTCCGCCTTTTTCGCGGCAGAGCTCGTATCTGGCAATACATAATTTGAAAGGTCTTGACATAACTAATAAAACGACGCTGGATTCTGGATAATATATTTTACAGAAATATCGGGATCTCTACTTTAATAAAATCTTTGAAAGAACTCGTTTAATATTTACAAAAACATAGTATCCACATTTTTAGGGCTTAGGACCACAAAAGATATAAATAACTTCCTGTTATACTAACTCATATAATTTCCAAATTAAACTTATATTTTATGTAGCAACATTATCAGTATTGCTTTTTTACAACATTCAGTTGCTCGTAAAATGTTTTATTGTCCACTTCGATTGATGTCTGTTTTATGTTAACTTGGACTTAAGATATATTTAACACGACATTTTCAAACACAAATATCTTATCCAACTGAAAACAATCGGTTTGTGCAAAAATATTGGAAAATAATGTGAAGGATGTAAATTGAGATATAGTTGAAAAGTATTTTGGAGTGTGTACTATAGTTTAGTATAAAAGAAAATAAGTTTTATAAATCGCAATAAAACTAAAAAATAATCTTAAAATACAGGATGGATCTGTAAAAAGTAAAATTTGAAAAAAAAGTTTATTTATTTTTTATTTAGCTATAAAAAAAAAGTAATTGTAACGTCTTACTATAAATCGAAGTTTAGAGAGTCCGTTTGTTAAGAACATACCTGTAACAAAATTAAACTCATTAGAAACAACAATAATTAGAAGAATAAACATGAAAAAAACAATCAGTGGGATTTAGGCTTAGTCCACTACGTTTGCCCATTGCTGTTTGGGGACTTCACATATCTTCATAGGATTTTAAGAACCCTTTTCCGATATGCAGGTTTCCTCGCGATGTTAAAAAAATGCTTATTTCATCCTAATTAAGTTAGTTAAACAAATGCCAAGTTTGATTTGGGAAATTTGTGAATATAATCGTTTTTTTTTTCAGTTGGAGGAAATCACCGGCCCCCGTATGTGGGAGTTGAACCGCACTAAAACCTCCAATCGCTCACACTCAGCGTCTGAACCCCGGCTGAGGCCAGAACCCAGCACGGGGTTTGGAGGGACGGCGCGACGCGTTACGCGCTCGGCACTCTTTCCCGTCGCTCCGTCCCCGGTGAATATAAGAGTATACTTCATACATAAATATGTATTAATATTTACGCATAAATCGTACCAAAATACGTACACTGTCATGTTGCACATTTTTATAGCAAACTATCTTTTATTCCTACATTTTATCCATCACCAACTAAAAATATATGTAAAATATCTTGCATCAGTACTCGACAAGATAGCCAGAGGGCGACGTGAAGAATATATCTCTGGTTTCAGTATCTAATGCGAGTTTGATGTTCTTTGCAAAACTACCATATTTTGTGTTTTCGTTATGGTACATATTTTAAAATATTTATAAGAGAGGTTTTCAAGCAGTGAAAACATCTTATTTCGTCTTAAACACATTAAAAAAAAACTTGAGAAGTGTCATGGTACACCCGAATTGAACGAAGTTCCTTTCGATTAAAAGATAATTTATATATTTTTTTTGCTAACGTAACGCGCGATATTGAACGTGTTTTAAAGGATTTTGATCACAGCGCCACCAAAAAAATGTCGTGACAACTTTTCGTAAGATTTTTTTCCGTCTAGCCCCCTTTCACAACGCGCGATAAGGAACTTCGTTCCAATAATCATAGATTTAAATTACAATTTTCATAGATTTCAATTCAAAAACAAGTTGATTACCGTCGTTCAAAGATGTCTGTAATACTAAAAATTAAATAAAATTTGACCAAAAATACAGCCTAAAACATTAATTACCTAAGCGTATCCATTTCTGTATAAATCAAATACTATCCGCCCACCGAAAGGGTGCTCAACCCAGATATTGTAAAACCTCAATGAAAAATACGCAAAAAGGTACACCACCGCAAATCCACCTGATTGATTATAAAAAACTGGTTGCCGGAACCTTTCGCGACCGGTTGCTAACACCGGATTGAATTGAGCAATAAATTAAATCGTCCCGTAATGGGATCCCTGTCGATCCCGCGCTAGATCCGGCCGGTTCTAACCGGATAAAACCGGGAAGTGTCGGCTCTAACCGGATAAAACCGAGGAGCACCGGTTCGCAGTTTGATAAATTGGTTTTTTAGCGGTTTTAATTGTCCCTGGAATGCGGTTTTCTGATTGGAATTGAAAAGATAGGTGAATTAGAGGTTGGGACAATTTTTGGATTGGTTCAACGACATTTTTATTGCGAAGATTGGCTCTTTTGTTAGTGCGTAATTGATTAAATTCTAGTATTTGGAATTCCGCTATAAGTCGTACGGTACTCGTCAAGTCGACGTCAAATTTATGTTGCAAATTTTTTAGCACATGTTTGTTTTTGTTTTTTTTTTGGTCCAACGGTACACATTTTTACAAAATAATTATAACGAAAAAAGAACAATAAAATTAATTTATTTACGGATATAACTACTACAGGTTTTAGGCAAAAAACTAAATTAAATTCAAGTCATCAAAAGTTTGTTACGAAAGTTTGACTGAATCACGTTTTTTTAAAACAGTCTTCTTGACTATTTTGATGGAAAAATCAACATTTCAGTTCGTTTCCTTTGTACTCGAAAACAGTGCTAAAATCCTTTCTAACTCGTAACGAACTGCCAAACAGACCAGCACAGGCATAAGCCGGTTAATTGAAAACTACGTCACAGCTCTACGGAGGCTTTTAAAATGGTACTCTTTTGTTTTGGACGTTTTACTCGTTGCTAATAGTCTTTGAAAAATCAGTTTTAGTTATCACTGGTATATCTTTATAGTATAAAACAAAGTCGCTTCACGCTGCTTTTCCCTATGTTTGGATTAATATATTATGTACTAGCTTTTGCCCGCGACTTCGTTCGCGTGGACTTCAGGTTCGTCTCGTCTAGTCGTATAGCCTATGTGTTATTCTGATGTATAAGCTATAGGTATTGTGGTAAAGTTTCATTCAAATCCATTCAGTAGTTTTTACGTGAAAGAGTAACAAACATCCATACATCCACACTTACAAACTTTCGCCTTATAATATATATTAGATGTGTTTGATTTCAATTTTTAAAATTGCAATAAATTTAAAAACTTCTTTTGGTGGCTACCTGGAGATTCAAGAGTAATTTATGTGCATGAAGCAAATACTTTCCTCATTACCAACCAGCCATGGGGGTCGTCATGTCGTGTAGTTACGCGTGAACGGCATACTTTCAATTAACTTAATTAATTGTTCTTGATGTTGATTCCAGATCTAATAATTCTACGGGAGTGAGAGGTGGGCTAATTCCTCTACATCTAAAGTTAAGTTTCCACCTCAAACTCCTCCGTCAGACTATGTCTAGGTTAATAAACAACTCACGTCGGGTCAAAGCGTGGTTATAATTGGCGTAAATACATAATCAACTTGTGTGGAATTATGTATGGAGAGTAATTGAATTCCACGCGCACTGTTAATCCTGTGTTTGGGGTTGCGTGCTTAAATATACGAGGATATCCAAAATTGGCGTTAAACAAGAGTGGGTTATTTGTAATCGCAAAACCAGGGGGCATCACGACGGTTAAGAATGCCGTAGTGTGTCGCGCCGTCCCGCATAACCTCGTGCTGGGTTCAGCTGCCGGCCTCAGTTGGGTTTGGACGCTGTTTGGACGTTATATTGCGGTTCAACTAACACGTATCCCAATCAGCGGTTAACTATTTATTTTTTCTTACTACAATATCTATAGGAGCTAGTAAACGATTCACAAAAAATAGAGAATTTCCATAAAATATATTTTCTGAACCGTGCAACCCTGTTTCAGTGGTGCTTGACGTAAGCCTGTCGCGTGTCGGATCCGGACCGGATCCGGGCCGGAGGCGCAAACCGCATTCTGATGCTGACTTACTGAATAATATACATACAGCTAGATTATATGACGGATTAATACCGGCTCAAATGTTTGGGTTTATTGCAAAATGACCTTTTTATGAAAAGGGTGAAGGGTTCAATTTTGGCAGTGCATTTGTGAGAACTCTTGAAATGAATAGGGGTGTAAATGAATATGGTATAGCTGAGTTTGTTTACGTTCATCTTATAAATTATTGATGAGTAACGGTTAAAACACTTTTGCACTAATAGGGGGACAATCTGACCAGACAGTGACCACGTAATTTCAAACTATTGCATAGCCTGATACTCATCATCAACGTAGCTTCCTATTGGTAAAATTTCGAAATCGGTTCAGTAGATCCAAAGACTCTTTACAACGTCACAACCTAATCAACATCGCCTTTTTATAATTTTAGTACAAACCGCACCATAGTCCGTTGTACCTACCTTTAAAAGATTTAAGCATACATCGAGACAGTAAGCGAGAAACGACTTTGTTTTTGACCGACTTCAAAAAAAGGCGAAGGTACTATATTCGTCAGTATGTTTTTTTGGTTTGTTCCTTCACAACTTTAGTTTGCCTGGACCGATTTAAATGATTCTGGATTTTTTAAAATATTAAACAAGTACTTTTGGATCTGTGTTTAAAAATGTGTATTTTAACAGAGAAATGCAAATGCATTCACGAATATTCGTTATTAATTCGTTACATCCCTACTAGGTATGTACAAAGTGATTGTAATATTAAAATCTATAAAAATATATCACTAGTTCCAAAGCTTTCCTACAATATATTAAATGTAGTTCCATCTGTAACCCGCTTAGGATTCACTTTGACATTTTATAAATCGATTGCGGCTTGGAGGAGCGATGCTATTAAATTTATCCGCATATTGCACATGTGGATGCGTTTACTTGTGTAGATTTAGATTTAAATATATTTTACCTTGTTTTTTTTATTGCGAGATAGATAAACGAGCCTACGGCCCACCTGATGGTAAGCGGTCACCGTCGCTCATGAACCTCTGCAATGCCAGGGCATAAGGGGCTGTTATCTATCGCCTACCGATTGTTGTAGTTTTATTGCAGAGTTATTTGGTTATAAAACACTTTGTTGTCCAAACTTTGTTGTCTCTGCTCTAATAATCTTTTAAATACTAAGTCTTCTTTCAACATTTGCCGTAAAAGAAAATTCTAAAGACATTTTCATAATACAGAAGAAAAATTAATACTAATATATCAAGTATTAACATCCTTAGAAACAATGAAATCTCCTATTGAAATCCACAAATACGCAAGTGATTAAGATGAGGCTGAACTATTCCCGCCATTATCCAATACAGAGTAGCCTGTCGGGTCGCAATCACTCGTCAGTTTAATCTGTACTCTGCACTACTCTGTGCCAGTAGTGCTGAGGTACTAATGAACTATTGTGGCGACGCACTAGTGAATGAATTGCAGTATTATTCACAATCGGATGTAGGGGGCTTCAATTCGAATGTATTTTTATGTATGTCAACGCAGAACTTTTAAATTCTATGAAAAAAATATATGGTAAAGCTTATCGGACCGTGTTGACTTCACAATTGCCATTAGCTTTGTTGGTACCTACTAAGAATAGGTGGTAATGAAACCTACTTAAAAATGTTATTACAATATTATCTCGAGAATATAATTTGCATGACGTAATCTTTGTCCCAACTAGAAGACAATGTAAAATGTAACTATTATTTTCGTTTAGTTTTGTTTACAACAAACTAACACGTCTGAACTAAATAAATGAGTATGCATTGTGTAATAATTTACTGTATGTAAAAAACTGCAATTCATGTAAAAATAGTTTGTTAACTATTTCTTTCAGTAAAACTAAACATAATACACAAACTACCGCACCTCCCACCGAAACTATCATAAACAAACTATAACTGCAAGTTCATACTATCTAAAAACAATCTCATAACTTTTGGCGCCCAACGTGGGGCTGAGTTATAGACACCTGCCGCCCACGCTGGGCCCAGCAACTCTTTGATTACGGTACAATGACCACTTTCTTGGGCAGCTGACTGCGTAGTAATTAAGTTTGGACCAACCCTGCGTCCGCTCATTCACTTGATGTGAAGTTTGGGCCAAATTAATGTTAGTGGCGCCATTAGGGGTAAGGATTACTTGAAGGGCTGGCGAACTTTTGGTAGTGGTCTGCAAATGTGTTTCGTGAAGTTTTCGGGCTTTTTAATGATGCAGGTGGATAATGAACATTTTAAGTGAGTTCATACTTTTTTTGTTGTTGTTTCACTTGATTTGTTGGTTTTAATACTGGGTAAAAAAATATAAGTTGTGCGGTTATCATCCATGAGTTGATGTTTAGTATTCACACAAACACATAAATCATGTTCCTATATAAGATGAGATTAAATGGAATAAGCAATATTTACAAACATACAACAAATATATTATATCAATTTCTTTTGTGTTGTTATTATTATCGTTTTTTTGATGAATTAGAAAATCGAAACGCCAGTATAATTTTTTGTTGTATCATATTTTCAAACATAATTTTCGTGGAAAGTCGATGCAGAAATTGAGAAATAATAAGAACAGGTGACAGCAGTAGCGTGGGAAAGTTTGAACAAATCAATTCAGCAATTTTGAACTATTTCTTTCTTTTGATTTGTTAAGTTGTGCGGTCATTTCATTGAAATGCAGTTTCAATTCCAATTTTACTGTTAAATTTATTTTACACTTTACGTAACTTTACTATATTTTCTATTAGCTGGTAAACATCTCATTCCATCAAAATAAAATACCCCTAAAACTATTCTAAGCCTCCAAAACTATTTCACAAACCGACAGGCCGCAGTCCAAAGAAGCTCTGATCTTTGTTCTACTTGGACACAAAAGAACTTGAGTTGTGAAGTGAACTTGTAAGTTTGGTTGGCGAAAAACACTCGATTGGAGGCCGAGACTCGACTGGAGTGGACGGTAAGCCGACAAAAGTAGGGTTAAGTACTGAAGTTTGTAGAACGTTGTTACAACTCGAAACAATGACTAGCGAATAGATTTTCAGGAGTTTTTCACAGGGTCACTACTTTTTTTTGAGTTGGAGTAAATCGCCGTATTCTCACCCCCTCCGAATGAGACCAAATATCAAGTTGAATGATTCTGGTGTCAGGTGAAAGGCGATGGTCTTCAAGAGACCTCATTTTTGACGGATTTCCAAAAAGGAGGAGGTACTCAATTTAGTTTGTTCCTCGATTACTCTTGTTCGGGTGGACCGATTTAAATAATTCTGGAGTCAGGTGAAAGGTGTTGGACCAACTTAGGTCCCATTTGATTTTTTTTAAGATCGAACAAGTACTTTTGCATCTGTATTTTGAACGGACAAAATTTCACGATTTGTTATGCGTTTTTCGGTGTATTTATTTTTTATATTAACTGATTTCGATAATCTGATCTGACTGGTAGTTTTTGTGCTATGCTTCAGAGTTGGAAGTCGGTCGTTCTCATTTTTGTAATAACAAAAATATATTTCTTCTAATACACAACAATCTTTGATGTAAGTACATATACAGGGTGTTGGTGCCCGGTGAAACAATACTTTGAGAGCTTAATCTATATCACATTTCAAATCATATGCACATACTTTTGAAACGGAGACGATCACTTTATTTTCCCATACAAAGTTGAAAAATTATTATTTTGTATTATTTTTGACAACCCTATCCTGACTTACATTCAGCGTGCTTTATCTATTTTCACGAACACAGGCGCATGTATCCTGTTTAGAATGTGATTTTGTCCCGTGTATTATTACAATGTTCTATGATACAGGAGGTGACTAGCCGGCTTAAGTCTTTAGCTGTTGGTGTACGTCAGTACGGTAGGGTTGATCACGCACTAATTAACACGTGGTTTTGATTAGTTATAACTTGTGATATATTATGCCTAGAAAACTCAGACTTGGTGGATGGCTTCTACATCAAGTATACTATTTGCTGTGAAAGTATTGTTTCATCGGATTTTAACACCCTGTATATAGATGATGCCTAAAAGGAAATGTCACACGATTTGAGGCTTCATAACAGATTGTACAACATCTTTAGTTTGAATACCTATTACCTTCGAGTGAGACCTACCCTTAACAGTTAAGGGTTAATTATAACTTAGCCCTAACGAAGTTTGTGGTCGACGATTTGTTGTTATTACGAAAATGAACTTTAAAAACATTAATCGTAGAGGTTAATGTTGTTCGCACTATCGCGGGTAGTCGGAAATTTAAGATTACCCGAGTGGAGAATAATGTGTTTGACATTAAATCAAATTTTGATTATTAATCGGAATTAGTAAAGAAGCGATCATTCGAAGTACTATACCTATAAGGTAGGTCGTAGGTAACGAATCACTTAACATTGCAGAGGTCCGTGAGCGACGGTAACCACTTACGATCAGTTGTCTTTGGTACTCTCTTGCTAGTGTTTTACATCGAAGGGGAAGCCGATAGGAATGGGCTTATATATGCTTTCACCACTGAAGTTCACGTCTTGTCAGTATAAGGCAGTAATGTAAACTTAAAGTACAAGATTAATTAAAACAATATTGTACTGTTAGAGGTGGTTTTTGTTGGTATGATTCGCTCATAGGAGCTCAGCACGGTGTTATGCGAGGCGGCAAGACGCGTTACGCACTACGGTACTATTTTCCGTCGCAACGTGTATTAGAGGTGGATACCTTGGTCGTTTCAATGGTAATGAGCAATGGTGACTATCAGATCTTGCCGATCTTGTTAGTGTATCTACTACGTTGATTCCAAAATATTTTTACTCACCTAGACACTGGCATAAAACAAAATAAGGGATTGTTTTAAAAAAAAAAAAATCACAGCGCCATCTAGCGATAATCATCTAAAACAAAACAAAATGTCGTGACAACTTTTTCCGTCTAACTCCCTTTCGATAACGCGCGATAAGGAACTTCATTCCATCCTGGTGTCCCTCGACACCTCTCAAGTTTTTTTTATTATATCAATCTCTTCTAACAAAATACCGTCGTCGAAAATTCATCATTAATCACACACTTTAAAAAGCTAAAAACCAGGAATTTCCCCTTACATTTTCGTCTAGGTCGTGAAAAACTGCATTAATCTAGAAGCACTCGTCAGCCTGGATACTAGACAGGGGTCGAGATGCCGCAACTAAACGCTGCCACCAATTATACAGACGGAGAAACTGTAAGGGTTGACACATGACTTTAAAAAACTCAGTTCTAAAAAAATTATTAGAAAATAAAGTCTCTAAAAGTTTTACAATTGACACCCGAAATGAAATCGTGTATATCTGTATCTGTATCTGTACCAACCCATTACTGCCCACTGTTGGGCTCAGGTCTCCTCAGGGGACCGATTAGGCATAGTCCACCACGCTTGCCCAGTGCGGATTGGGGACTTCACATATCTTCAAAGGATTTTTAGAACCCTTTTCCGATATGCAGGTTTCCTCACGATGTTTTCCTTCACCGTTTATAGTCAGTGGTGTTGTGAAAAATTGCACATAAATCTGTTTCACATTTAGATTTAGAGGTACAAGCCGACCGGATTTGAACCCGCGACATCCCGTACGGAAGGAAGAGCTTCGACCACTCGGCCACCACGACTTATAGTATATATACCTATGTATATTTTGGTAGACTTTATTGGAATCACTTTATTTTGAAGAGACACATTTGTTCTTGCGAATGTTTTGACAAGGATCACAAAACATCGTGTGGATATAGGTGGAATCTAACTGAGCCAAGACCCAGATAAAGGCGCTACCTGCCATCTGTCTGCTGTCTGCTGTCCCTCCAAACCCCGTGCTGGGTCCGGCCCTCAGCCGGGGATCGGACGCTGAGTGTGAGCGGTTGGAGGTTTTAGTGCGGCTCAACTCCCACATACCCCATAATCCAGCGATTTCTTCCAACTCAAAATCAAAGAGGTGAAGCAGTTTAAATCTTTTATTAATAGTTTTCTTGGTGATTGGTGGTGATTTCCTCCAACTGAAAAAAAAAGCTGGTAAACAGCCACGGCGAGAAACATTATAAATTAAAGCCTTCAAAAGTTAAGTGTCAACCCTGCAACCAGTAATTGCATAAATAAATATATTTTGAGTTTTATTTTTATCTTGTTCGTCCAACAACGTCGCGCCGACTTCACAACTAACTTGTATAATTGGAGCGGCTGATGGTTTGAACTCATTAGGTTTCCTTTGAAAACACAAGATAGGCTTGAAAATGTGCGAATTGTAGTTCTTTGTGTTTTGACGTGACAACGTCTTATAAATTGGTTTGCCGGGTGACACTTCAAGAAACTGCGTTACGCTCCGCTCACGTTATGCGCTCACAATGAGAGCGAGTGAGAGGCACGCGTGCCTTTCACTTTTTATGTCTGTCTCCCTTGCTCTTAGGCGGGCTAACCATGCCCGAGTGGTTGCCTGTAAAGTCGTTGTCACGTAAAACTTTCACCCATATACCGACTTTACAGGCAGCCAGTTTTTTTTTAAATTGGAGAAGCTATTTGAGTTGTTATGACAATCTTAAAAACGTGCTAGCTGAGATTGTTTCGCCAGTGTTTATCACGACGGAGAAGTAGTTTGGTAGTGGTGGGAGATTCACTATAAACTCTTAAAAATATTTTTAGATTAAATTACAAACGAATAACCATACACACTCAGATTCCGATCTCTGTGTGATCAAGCAGCACGACGCATTACGCACTACGGCATTCTTTACCGTCACGCCGCACTTATTTTTTTTTTCAATTTATATCTACCAAAAACAGATAAACTTCGACAATAGAGACGAAACTATAAATAATAGAATTAATACTTAGTTGTGGACAGTTTTCGTAAGAGGTCAGGGTTTAAGGTATGTTGCACAATCAAGATGATTTGATTTGATGTTTGCAAATAGACACATTTTCAGACAGACTGGAAATAAAACAATTAGTATAATAGTTAGAACATGTATTCGAAGTAATATTTTTTAAGAAGATAACAAACAACAGAGGTAATCAGTTAGTTCAAAATAATTTTGAAAGATTTTAAAATCCCAAGATATGTCATATTCCCAATCTGTATTGGGCAAGCATGATAAACTTTGCCTGATTCCTCTTCTAAGGAGACTTGCCCAGCAGTAATGGGTTGTTACAGTACAGTACAGGATGCGTCGCGACACGCATTTGTATGCGAAGTCCTTAAACTCTAAACTTTTTTTTTATTGCCCTGTAGGCAGACGAGCCAACGGGCCACCTGATCGTAAGTGGTTACCGTCGCTCATGAACCTCTGCAATGTCAGGGGACATTGAGGGGTCGCTCCTACGACCTAACTTTAAGGACCTTCCTCAAGCCTCGTTTGAAGAAGGACAAGTCATAGCGCTCTGGGAATACCGAAGAGGGGAGCTCATTCCATAGTCGGATGGTGCGTGGTAAAAAAGTGTTCCTGTAACGGACCGTGGATGGACGGTGGTTCCATATAGTAAGGATGAACTCCACCTCGACGCCGAGTGGTACGGTAATATAAACTATACATAAATTTTAATGACGTTCGGTTATTATACTTACCACGAAAACTAAACGAACTCAGATTGTATCCTGCATTATTTCACGCATAAATTCCGCAGTAAATTACAAAATTCCTAAATAACTAGTTTCATATTTACAAATCTAACCTAACTTTCAGATATTGAACGTAAACATCCACGATAACTGCACGGGATTATAGGCTTTACTGTGTTGTATACAGCGGCTAGTATCCTCTGCATTTGAGGTTGTATGTTAAACAATAGCGATATTAGGGTGCTGAGTTGTGATAACGATTGTTTACAACTCTTGAACACAGAATAAATGAAATGTACAGAAGTATAGGGTGGGCAATCTAATGTTTGCATTTTGAACTACTGTTTATATAGAGAATGAGAGCTCAAATGTCATTCAATTTGTATTCATTATTTAGTTAAAGGTTTGACATTTACGAAATGGGACGTTTTCGGTTCGCCCAATGGGCAGAAGATCGTTTGGCCGAAGATGAGCATTTTTACCGTCTTTTCAGATGAAGCCCATTTTCACTATGTCAATAAGCAAAATTGTCGCATCCGGGGGTCGGAAAATCCACACGTCACCATTGAGAAGCCAATGCATCGACAAAGAGTTACGGTTTAGTGTGGGTTTTGGTCCGGCGGCATCATTCGAAAATGAGCAAAGAGCCGCCGTTACGGTCAATGACGAGTGTTACCGTGCCATGCTCAACGAATTTTTGTTTCCAAAAGTTGAAGAGTATGACATGGACGACATTTGGTTTCAACAGGATGGCGCAACATGCCACACAGCCAACATGACAGTCGAACTTTTGGAAAATCCAAACTTTATATGGCCCACCCCTTAATCGTAAAGACGTACACGAGAACTAAACAGCATAAAACAATTACAATTTTTATCTCCCTAAACATGACAGAAATGTGGTGTCAAAATTCAGTATCTCCAAATTCTTTGTAGTCTAAGTGTTCCCTGTTTTAATGGACTAGACTTCTATACAGCTTATGATAGCATGATAAGTAAAAGTTTTAAGAGACACTATTTTCTAGCACTATGATACAGGGGCGTCTCCACGTGAAATAATGCCGTACTGCGTAACGCGTCGTGCCATCCCGAAAACCTCATTCTGGTTGGTTTAGTGCGGTTCAACTCCCACATATCCCACCCGGAGCGGGTAAATTCCTGTAACTCCAAAAAAATGGTTGCCAAAATTAAATCAAATCAAATGAATTTTAGAAGATAGATAAATAGATTTTAATGTTCAAAGTAGGTATAAAATTTGTTTACGATACATTTCAGTGTATTGTGTTCACCAAAATTGAACACCGAACGCTATTAAAGAGTACCCAATTAATAAGACCCAAATAACCTTTCCATCGGTCCCGATCCTTGTAAAATTAAATATAACATTTTTCAATTTATCAATTACTTTCCAATGAATTCAGTAATATAAGGTTGTTAAAATGGAGTAAAAATCATGATTCATTCTCACAATTTCAGGCGGTTTAAGAATCTTAATAATTTATGTAAAAAAAAACTTGAGAGGTGTCAAGGGACACCCGGATGGAACGAAGTTCCTTTCGATTCATTAGTGAGGGAATTGTAATAAATTATCACAGCGCCATCTAGCGATAATCATCTAAAACAAATAACGCGCGATAAAGAACGTGTTTTAAAAGATTTTATCACAGCGCCATCTAGCGATAATCATCTAAAACAAAAAAGTGTCGTTACAACTTTTTCATAAGAATTTCCGTCTAGCCCCCTTTCGATAACGCGCGATAAGGAACTTCGTTCCAAAAACTTTTGAAATATAAGCTTTTAAGATCCTGAATATCATGTATAAATACAGTGCTAGCTAAGACAAGTAAAACGAGCCTAAACACGATGAGTCTATCATTTTTAGTACAGGAGTTCTGGCTTCATGACTTCCGACTCCATTATCAAATCCATGGTACATTATTGCATTGTCAGGCGAGCTAAACATTATTATTGTTTTTATAGCCATACAGACAGTCGAACCAACGGGCTACATGATCGTAAGTGATTACCGTCACTTATGTACCTTTGCAATGTCGCATCATTCCATAGCCAGATGGTACTAAAAACACGTGCGAAATTTCAACTCAATGAAATGAAATACTTTAAATGAAATGAAATACTTTATTCCTGCACTACACCGTCCTGAGAAGAACTGGCAAGAAACTCAGCGGGCATGTCTTTTTTGTTGTATTATGAGCATTTTTTTTAAGTATTTGTACAGTATTATACAATTTGACATTAAATATAAAAAAAAACGATTACGATTATGAAATGACTTTGGCGAGCAACTCATTCCCACTTTGTGCAATCGTTCAAGTAATCATTGACCTTATAGTAGGCTTTCTTCAATCGGAAATTGTTCCATAAATACTGGATTTATATAAATAAAAACTTTTAAAAGAATAGCCTGTAATGGTCTGAATAACAAATGTCAAGTCGTATAACAGAAAGTGCAGACACAGCCTGTGAGAGCTCAAAAAGACGAAATATGTAAAGAATAGGGATACAATACGACTTAAGGCTACTTTTACACGTGAAGATTTAGATTGCGACTTTGAATTAATACTGGTTCGATTATTATTGTAATCATTGTGTGGTTATGTGAAAAGAAAAAAAAAAGATCTAAAAGAATATTTATTTGCAAACATAGGGATTGAGTAGTTTTAATTTTACAAGAGACTCTGTTAAACATTATTTTTCACAAAAAAAAATTACTTTCAGTAATTATACACTAACTTTGATATTGAAACGTTATTTTCAATTCGATACGGAAGTTTTTTCAACATTAATGACACAAAATCTAACATTGCATAAGCAATAGTAATCATACCTTCTGTTAGGTAATCATATTAATTACCAATGAAATGATGACTACTAAACAACGATGATTATTAAGAGTCATAATGACCATGTTTTTGGCATCAACATATCAGTAACCGTTACAGCGCCATCTAGCATTAATCATATAAAACAAAATAAGGAATTGTTTTAAAAGATTTTAATTACAGCGCCATCTAGCGATAATCATCTAAAATAAAAAAGTGTCGTATCAACTTTTTCATAAGAATTTCCGTCTAGCCCCTTTCGATACCGCGCGATAAGGAACTTCGTTCCAATAATAGATTAGTATACATTAGGGATGTAGCGAATGCCGATTTTTGGACATTGCAATGCGTATGTTGGCCTTTCAAACAAAAAGTTCTAGGCTTTTTACTGGAAGCGACGTCTCGCTAACCCCACATGGGGTCTACGGACCGTCGAGGCGATCCGCCCGATCTTAGATGATTGGGTGGGTCGTGGCGAAGGACGCCTCACCTTTTGGATGGTGCAGATGCTGACCGGGCACGGGTGCTTCGGTCGGTATCTGCACCGGATCCAGGCCGAGCCGACGGCGAGGTGCCATCATTGCGTGGGATGTGACCAGGACACGCCGGAGCATACGCTCGCGCGCTGCCCCGCATGGGAGAGGCAGCGCTGTGTCCTGGTCCAACAAATAGGTCCAGACTTGTCGCTCCCGGGTGTCGCGGCGTCGATGCTCGAGAGCGACGAGTCTTGGAAGGCGATGCTCGACTTCTGCGAGTCCACCATCTCGCAGAAGCAGGTGGCGGGGGCTGCGAGAGAGAGGCTATACGCCGCTCTCAACTTGCCAACCCGCCGCCGGAGCAGGGGGTCGGGACCGGGATCTCGCCCGGATTCTGGCCCCCTAAGAGTTTCGGGTCCCCAACGCATGCGAGTGCGAGCGGGGACCCAAGAAGGTGTCGTGTCTCGCTCAACACGCCCTTGCGTCAGAGCATCCGGGGGATGGCGGACCGCGCTCCCCGACCCACGCTGGTTCTGACCCAGCGGGGTATTCCGTGGGAGGGTGACACGCGGTCCAGCCATCTTGGCGGGCTTCGGATAGCCCGTCGACCGAGAGAGCCGGTGGCCGTATTCGCCGGCGGCTACCGGTTCGGCGTCCGGGGACGGAGCGACGGGAAAGTGTGCCGATGGCGTAACGCGTCGCGCCGTCCCTTGAAACCCCGTGCTGGGTTCTGGCCTCAGCCGGGGTTCGGACGCTGAGTGTGAGCGGTTGGAGGTTTTAGTGCGGTTGAACTCCCAAATACCCCGCCCGCGGGGCGGGCGGGGATCCGGTGATTTCCTCCAACTGAAAAAAAAAAAAAAAAAAGGCTTTTTACTGACAAGTCAACTGCATCTTCCAAAAGTAGTTATAATTTATAAGTAGTACAAAATAGATACATATATTTTACCAATACTGGATCTATTTAGGAAGTAGGAAGTACTTGCCTCCACTCCCACCAAATAACTGAAACCCCCCCGCAAATTATCTTGACAACCGAAGGTCGTAGACCTATCGAGTTTGGGCTCATTTTAAAGGGCAGGTAGAGGCCTTTATTTTGGCTCCGTCAGATGCCCTCTACATCCACACAACATCCTCCTAACTTTTGTAAAAACATTCGCATGATTTTTTGCGAAAGCGAATGAGTCATTCCATTTAAAATCGTCTAAAAATGAAAAAAATGGTTGCTGCATGATTTTAGATTTGGGTGAAAATTTGAGGGATTCATCTCTAGGGTCCCTAAGAATGAAATTTACACATATTTGATTTCTATGAGCACCCGTTTCCGAGCATTTAAATAAAAACTTTCAAAAATCTCCTTTTTTTAGGTTATTTAAAATTTCCCACTGCACTACACATTAAAATAACAAAACAAGCGATGCAGTCCTTCAAAGTTAAAGCTAAGAACAAAAGATTCTGAAAATTTTAGAATTTTATCTCGCAGTAGACACCTTCGTTTTGTGGGCTGAAAAATGGGATTTTTCAAAAATTCAAAACTTCAAGCAAAGTTTTCTTCCAGAAAGAGTGGACTGCTCAGGTTGATCAATAGCTAAATTTTGTCTCTGATATGTGTACTTAATTCCTGTCAACCAGAAGTTCTTAACTCATAACCGATTAGTCGCTAGAGTCGCTTGAAATTAACGAAAAATGAGTAAAAAACACTCATTTTTGGTTTGCTCTCGCTAATGGTAGGTCGCTATAAACAAAATTATCGTTGAGTTTTATCAAACTATAGTCTGTCCCCCTAAGGATTCCGCTTTAATAATGAAAAAAACTTTAAACAGACAAAACTTTGAGGAAATTTTAAATAACCTAAAAAAAGGAGATTTTTGAATTTTTTTATTTAAATGCTCGGAAACGGGTGCTCATAGAAATCAAATATGTGTAAATTTCATTCTTAGGGACCCTAGAGATGAATCCCTCAAATTTTCACCCAAATCTAAAACGGTGCAGCTTTGCTGATTAGACGATTTTACATGGAATGACCCGAATGCGAATATACAAAAATATGCGAATATTCGTTACATCCCTAGTATAGATCTAACTTTGCAGAAGTTCACGAGGACGGTAACCGCTTACAATCAAATGGCCCGTTAGCTTGTCTGTCTACAAGACAGCAAAAATCTCTTGAAACACTCGCGGTTAGCTACGTAATCGCTCATTTAATAAAAAAACGTGTTAAGAACCCGTTTAGTAATTGTGTAAGTGAGACAGTAAAAATCGCATCTCACAATCGTAAGTTTGTGAGTAGCCTTATAAAGAAAACACGTGAAATCAGCAACATATGGCGGAGCTTCATATATTGTCTCATACGTACAAATATACTCACTATTTATGAAATCTATAAATAATAGAACTAGGGTGATATAACTTGAAGAATTTCAGAGTTGGTAGCGTATATATAATATACTAGCTGCCCCACGCAACTTCGTCTGCATCGAAAAAAAAATGTAGGGTTGGACTACCCCTAACATTTAGGGGAATGAAAAATAGATGTTGGCCGATTCTCGGTATCTATTACCGGATAAGCACAAAAAATTTCATCAAAATCGGTCAAACCGTTTCGGGGGAGTATGACAACGAAAACTAATTGGTTACTGTCGCTCATGAACTTTTGCAATGCCAGAAGGGGTCCGTTATACATTACCTAATATACAGGACTTTTGGCGTAATGCTAGAGTGTAAATTTAATCTAAATCTGTAACTGCACAATTTTTCTATACTATAATAATATTATAAAGAGGAAAGATTTGTTTGTTTGTTTGTAATATATAGGCTCCGAAACTACTGGACCTATTTCAAAAATTCTTTTATCTTTGGAAAGCTACATTATCGTCGAGTAACATAGGCTATATTTTATTTAAAAAAAAATTAGGGATCCGTATGAAAATATCGAATATGTAACACAAGGTGAATAATCGACAACCTATTTATACGTACGCTGCAAAAACTATTGACAGTAGAACAAAATGATGTACTACGGGTTTTTTGGTCTTAGCAACAAACAAAAAAGTCCGCGACAGCGTATATCTAACTATCATAGTTTAGTCACAATAACCGCTTTTATGTTTATAATTATTTTTATTTCGTTCCAAGATTGAATTTAACGTTAAATGCGTATCGTTATATTAACCCGTATCCAAATTAAGTATTATGTTATCAAGAGTATTAATGTAGAAGTAAATTACTTTTTGTTTTATTCCAATCGGACTTTTCGTTTAGAAGTTATCACGAGTATAAAACGCAATGAATATGTGGATGCACTTCGGACCGCGTAAATAATAACGCGACGGCATTGCGAGTACTGTTTGAACCCCTTTGTGACGCAGACGAAGTTGCGCGGGTCAGCTAGTATCATATAATCATAATACCTACTTTTGATGTCAATAAAAATCACACTTCATCAATAGTAGGTATAAATACACTGAAAATGTGCTGAAATTTATAACGTAATTCATTTTGAAGTGAACAAAAATGTGATCTCTAACAAGATTGCCTAAATTATTTTCGTAATGAATATTTAATGAGTAAAATGACTGTAAAATACTACATTTAATGATGCAGTGCTCGTTTAATCTAGAATCTAGATCAACGCTAATGACCACCTCATAATTCATTTGCATAATAACTGAACATCTGAGAAATTCGACTTTCGAACATAATTTTTTTAATTATTTACCTAGATTTTATAAAAGGCAGGTTTGATGTTAATTTGTTTTTTATGTTTGTTCTTTCATGACTTTAGTTTGAGACGACTGTTTTAGATGATTATCAGATGAAAGGTAATCGAAGCATGGGGTCTCATTTTCTAAGATCGAATAAGTAGTTTTGGAGCTATGTTTAAAAATACATCTTTAACGGACAATATTTCTCGATTTGCTGTGCTTGTTTCTGGCTGAATCGATTTCAATAACTCTTTTTTTCTTAACAAGCATATATTTAGGACATTATCCCATAATATAAGATCTGACATTGTAATTACTCTTGTAAAAAATACTATTACCATGTCGACAGACAAGCTAACACGCCAGCTGATCGTTACCGTCGCGCTTGGACCTCTGCAATATTAAGAGATACTGCACTTCCTACCACATTAAGGACTTTCTTCAAGCCTCGTTTGAAGAAGGACAAGTCATAAAGCTCGAGAAACACCAAGGACAAAACTCTGGTACCAGGAACAAATGACAATATAATCGATGATATCAAAACTCAGTATAATTTTAAAATACAATATTATATCGAAAGTTACCATTTTTTAGCTTGTCATGACGAGAAGGTATTTATCGAGCTTACCTGAAAATAGAAAGAAATAAATGTTATACAAAACTATGCAATTTAGAAGTGTTTAAAGAATCAAGTAATACTTTTAACAGATAAAAGAACCATCGCAATTGGTCTCAAGCCAAAAGTTGTATGGCATATTATAATAAAAAAAATAATAAAATCCACGGGGGCGGCGCGACGGGAAAGAGTGCCGTGGGCGTAACGCGTCGCGCCGTGTTGGGTTCTGGCCTCAGCCGGGGTTCGGACGCTGAGTGTGAGCGGTTCGAGGTTTTAGTGCGGTTCAACTCCCACATACGGTGATTTCCTCTAACTAAAAAAAAAAAACTAAAATCCATAGCGTAATTTTAACAAATTTTACATTTTTCATATACATCATACATACATACATACATCGTTTACATTTCAAAACGTGAACCCATCAGACGATATGTAGAATAATTATATAATGCATATTCTATTTTAATAACATTTGGCTACAAGCTTTAAAGAGCATATTCCAAGTCATATTTCACTACATCCTTAGATTCCTTAGGGATCACAGATCTTCATATACCTCGAGTGTACGTCTCAATAACGTCAAGTGAAATTGTAATCGATGACTTCCCGAAGGTGAATAGATTTATATCATTTTCTACTATTTGTATTGGTTTTAAACTAAAGTAGTTTAGGTTATGAAAGGCAAAAAGGCAAAAAATATGATGTAGGTTCTTAGTGGATGAATTTTTTACAACCTTTATATTCAAATTCAATTCAAATTCAAATTTATTTATTTGAAAACTTAGGTTAACAAATAAGATTTAAAAAATAGATGCACCTTATAATAAAATAACATTTAGACTTAACTAATGAAAAGATGCCTGCAGTAGTAATTAAACTGTGTCACAGGCATCAGCGCTCTTCGCACACAGAGTCAACCATTTAGTAGGTAATAGGAAATAGTAATATTATATTCGCGTTCGCATAGTACCTAAGCAATAACAACTTTTACATTAAGGTCTAGGGTAACATGCACGCATGCAAATTTGTGTGTGTTTATGTGTAAATGGTGTGTGTGTGTGTGTGTGTGTGCGTGTGTGCGTGTGTGTGTGTGTGTGTGAGTGTGTGTTTGTGTGCGTGTGTATGGGTGTGTATATATGAGAGCGTGGGTGTGTGTGTATAAGTATTTTTGAGTGTATCTATCTTAGTAGGAAATTATATTAACTTGCACTGGATGTAAAACTATGTACTAATATACCTATTTAAGTTCGGGTGGAATCTTACGAGTTTAATTTCACGAACTTCCCGTTCTCTGATTGAGCTGACACTTTGCATGCAGATGTATATCACGTGACAATGCAATGACATGATAAAAATGTGTATTGTATGTATGATAAAATGAAGACCTCACTTACACTATTACTAAACGGGTTCTTTTCAAACTATCCTGTATCCAATCCAGTGTTAGACAAAAATAAAGCCAAAAATCTAGTTTTGAGACGGCAGCCGATACTGTCAGTGTGATATGTCGAAATGTGAGTTCGAGTTCCAGTGGTACCGGCAAACGATCGAGAAAGAGGGTAGACAGATTTGTCTGCTCTTAAATGACCTACCCGCAGTTCCTCAGTCTTCCCGTGATCATGGCGCTTGAAACAATGCTGAAATATCGGGACCGCTCTATTAAAAATAATCGTGATAAGAACCCGTTTAGTAATAGTGTAAGTGATGTAGATAACCGCGATGTTTAAATGAAGACCTGTTTAATCCAATCAATAACTCCAATTACCGTGAAAGTGTCCGGTGCTGAATGCAAATGTAGTGGGGCGCATTATTACTGGTAACCCGGGTATACCGGTCGTTACCGGCCACCGGTAATCGCTTATTGACGCCTCCCCAGCCGGATAATCCGATTACATGCGGTTCAACAAAGTATATTATGATATGTCGGCTCGTTTGTTATTCAACTGTGTATGGGATTGATAATGTGTGGAAGACATGTTATAAGTGTCTAATAAACGACATTCGCAACATGCTTAATTAGTATGTCAATGGTTTATCATTTAATCTATATGTAAAATCATTAAACTGAAGGGTTTGTCCGTACTAATGCGCTAATCTGCACACTGCAGCACTGGTCCAATTTTTAAAAATATTTCAGTCTTGAAGACTTTAGGCTTTATTATATCCATGCATTTTCAGCGGGTTCTTACCGCGATATTTAATTAATTGAGTTGTCTCGATATTTCAACGTTGTTGCTAACGTCATGATCACGAGAAGACTGGATACTGCGGGTCGATTTAAGAGCATAATGTCACACCACACTTACTGTATCTACAAGACTCTCGTGTCGACAGGTGTGTCGTGATGTGAGTTCGAGTTCCAGTGGTACCACCCAAAAGCGAACGAGAAAGAGGGTAGACAGATTTGTTTGCTCGTTGAAAATGCATGAAAGTATTATAGAAAACCGCGAGTGTCTGGATAAGTTTATTATATCCCTTTGAGATGCATACAGATTTGCGCGGCTTAGCTAATATCATATAATCTATAACAATAAAAACTTTGGATAAGATAGAATAGGTTCTTAAAAACACTTTCTAACTCGTCAAAAACACAAAGGGAGAAAACCAAGTATACAAAAGTTATAAGCCACTACATCAAAATCCATCCTAGCTAGGTATAGCCAAATTGATTCTAGATCTAGACCGAGATTGCAGTTCCGGTACATTGTAGTGAATGGATCGGACGCTGGGCAATAGCCTTAGAGAAACATCGTTCACGTTGCAAGTGAAGTTGCGTTTAAGAAACCAATCTAAAGCAAAATTATTTCTTACAGATGGAGAGTTTTCATCGAACACTATTTCAGGTTTTTGGAACGAAAGGGGGCTAGACGGAAATTCTTATGAAAAAGTTGGCACGACACTTTTTTTGTTTTAGATTATTATCGCTAGATGGCGCTGTTCTTAAAATATTTTATAAAACAATTCCTTATTTAGTTTTATATGATTAACTAGATGACCCGCGCAACACGTCTGCGTTACAAAGGGGTTCAAAAATTGAAGCCTATATAGGCACGCGCCGCCGCGCAAACAACTACGACCCTGCATTTTAAATTTGTAATATCTTCGGTAATATTCACTTAAATTACATGCTGTAAAAAGCATATTGATCTATAATAAATGCACAATTTATTTAAGGTACTTAATTGGATAAGGATTAATGCTGTATTGTTTAAAATCACTTCGTAAATAACCATTTTTTTAGTAAAGAATAAAAATGGTTATGCTGGGTTATCCCTAAGAGATAGACATATACCATCGCGGACTTTTTTGTTGAACTTTTTAAGGTGAACAATACTGTAGTATATTATTTTGGTCTATCTCGTAGGGTTCAGCCAGCGTTTGCAATATAAGCGCAAAAAAACGTGCTTATTTACGACATCACATTAGAAACCTTTAAATTTATCAGTGTTTCTCTACTAAATTATGCATTTATTATACATACAAACCTTCCTTAAGAATCACTCTATCTATTAAAAAAACCGCATCAAAATCCGTTGCGTAGTTTTAAAGATTTAAGCATACATACAGACATACAGCGAAAGCGACTTTGTTTTATACTATGTATTGATGCTAGATGGCGTCGTGATCAAAATATTTTATTTAAGTTATTAAATAAAAAAATAAATTTTTATTACAATTACCTTTTATTACAATCCAGGTGTCCCTTGACACCTCTCAAGATTTTTTTTTATTGTAAGATAGACAAACGAGCTTACGGCACACCTGATGTTAAGCGGTTACCGTTGCTCATAAACCGCTGTAATGCCAGAGCAATGACCCCTCATTATCTATCATCTACTTATAGAGGACTTTTCTTAAACCTCGTTTAAAGAGATTACAAATCGAAATGGAGTATGAAACTTTTAAAAAGATCCACCTCGTACAAGAAAAATACAAAATAACAACAAACAATCACCTAATTAAGTTCCCATCCACATATTAAACTACAACAGCAGATATATTAAAAGGTAAGACTCCCTGACATTTGGTGATCAAGATCGGGGTCACGGATTGACCCTGTTTGTACAACAAATAAAGAAAAGCGACTCCAAGCTCCACGACGCGACATCATTGTAACGGTAACAAAATAATAACTGTGCAAGTCACAGGCGGACGGCGATTTATAAATGTAAAGTAGTGTTAAGTTGTCCTGTTTTTTGTTAGCAAAATCTACTTATTTTTGAATTTGTCATATGCAGTGCTTTTTAAAATTATTTCGTACACAGCTTTCTTATTTCTGAACCGATTTGAATGACATTAATTTTAAGTGAAACCTTCCCAAATAGAAAGAAAAAACGTTTAATGAACACACAATACACATTTACAAATACATAAAATCGCATCCATCCATATACTCTCAGATTTTTGTAATTACTGTCAAAAGATACATCGTATTATTTAGAACTGAAGACCGTATTATAATATCTCCCCATAATATTCCACTTTTACTTCCTAAATCATAGAATTTCCATCAGTAAGCATCTTCATTGCACGACTTGAAAACTAAGTCTAAGACTAAGTATTTTATATGCTTCCAGAGATTCTAAATACAACACAATAATTCACATTTTCAAGAAAACATCAAAACCGCGATTTAGAATCAGTATTTCAAAGCAATAACTTAAAATAAAAGCCATTAAAAGCCTTTTCACTTTTAATTTAAGCCTCGACCAGTAACGGTTCGGCGCGCGAGCATCCATCTTTCATTGCACTCGCCGTCCTTGTCACTCTCACTGAATAATAACAAGTGTGAGCGAGATGGAAATAGTGCAAGACAGCCGGTCTAAAGGCAATGCTAGTTATTGAATTAAATCGAGTTTTGAACCGACATAGATTTTATTTGACGACATTTTGACTTGAATTGGAGTATTTTTTATGACCCCGATTAGGTTTTGATAGAACTTTTTTTGTTGTAATCGATTTTGGACAGGAAAACTGAGTCTAAAGAGGATGTTTTCTTTGGACTTTCGTCGGACTACTGGCGTTAACTTGGGACTTTTAACGCTAGGTGGTAAAAACTAGGGCTTTTTAGAAGTTTTAGGGATATTTAGCATAAATTTTCATAATGAAAAATGAACCCCAAACAATTTTTATTCAGTTTAATACTTAATACTCATCACATAACAGCATTTTGAGACTTAAGTGCTGGGCATTTTACGAGGGTAGAAATTGAGGGTAGTATGAGCGACAAGAAAGAAAGGAAATATATTTATTCAGCACATAACTTATCTTAAACACTGTAGAGAAATATAAGTAATAGCTTGATTACTTGCTAAAACAATTCCTAAATATAACACAAAGCTAGATCAAAATCTAGATTCAGTCAGACAGGTAGGAATAATTTAATTTATTTAATGCATTTTGGAGTGGTTGGCGGAGACCCAAACTAGAAAATAATGTAATATGGAAATGGGCCGTCGAATTGAAAACTGCAGAAAACTTTAAACGTTATATGTCTTTGCTGTTTACGTAAACTTTTCACTTTTTGATTATTGGAACGAAGTTCCTTATCACGCATTATCGAAAGGGGGCTAGACAGAAATTCTTATGAAGAAGTTGTCACGACACTTTTTTTGTTTCAGATGATTATCGCTAGATGGCGCTGTGATCTAAATATTTTATTAAAGTTATAATTCTTTCTTTCTAAGAAAGAGAGAGAGAGACAGACGTTTTAAACTAATTATTATAACTTAAAAAAAATATATTACAATTCCCTTACTAATTAATCGAAAGGAACTTCGTACAATCCGGGTGTCCCTTGACACCTCTCAAGTTTTTTTTTGTATATTTTGATTTCTAATTTATTTTAATTGGTAAACTGTGAGTGATGAATGGAAAAATCACAAAAAGTCAATAAGTTAAGGCAAGTAAAAACAATTGGGACAACCCCTGACATTCTGGAACTTAAGTCCTTTCATTTGATAACTATGACATATTGTACCAACTTTCCTTACAAGTAAGAATACTCTTAACTAATTCTCTTTTCAAACTAAATCAAAACAGGTTCAACCGTTTGGGAGTTACAATACTACAAACATACAAACAGATAACACAAAACGCACCATAATTTTTCATGATAACCTCAAAATAAGTGAAATTGCCTAAAAATTCAAAAATAAACGTAACGATGACAATTCATAATAGAAAGTCTAAATGAAAATAGAACAACCAAGTTTAGAATGAATACAATCACTGTTGAGAACTAACGCAATATTGTCGGAAATACACCATTCATAGTCACACTTATTACAGTGGACTTTATTTTATTGTCTAGCCGCTCACTCGCAATAATATTGACAATATTACAACGTTTATAAATGGTATTGTCGGAATCAGTTATATTTTTTTACTGCAGACTGTAGTTCACTGTAGGTATTTAAGCGACTACCATTAGCAGACTTAGCAATGTTGCCATTGTATTCAATTATAATTCAATATACATCAGAAAAAAAGTTTTAAAGGTACACCAAAATATAAAAACGTTTTTTTAGCTGTCGTCATCGTCAGCGCGTAGAGGTCCACTGCTGGACATAGGCTACTTTGAACCCAATTGAATTTTACTTATTTTGTTCAATAGTTAACAAACATCAAAACAAATTTCCGTTTTGGGACACGAATATCGTCAACATTTAATAAACAAATATTATAAGGCGGTCGTTCTTGACACGGCGCGTATTGCGAGGAGGTTCCTCTCTCTTGAGCCCTGACCACTGATGGCTTGGGTCGTAGACTCCGCAGTGGCCCTCTGTTTTTATATTGCATTTTTAAATTTTATTTTCTTGTAAATGTTTTTTAAAAATAGAATGTAAAAGTAAATGAATATACAGAAAGAAATATTTAAAAATATTGTAAATACTATGCTGGAAATGTTCTAATATATCTAATATATATTATAAAGGCGAAAGTTTGTAAGTATGGATGTTTGTTACTCTTTCACGTAAAAACTACTGAATGGATTTGAATGAAACTTTACCACTAGCTTATACATCAGAATAACACATAGACCTATGATTAGGGCTCTACAGTGCTTAGTTACCGTATTTCTTACTTATTACTAGACTAGACGGGACGAACCTGAAGTCCACGCGAACGAAGTCGCGGGCAAAAGCTAGTTAAGTAATAAATAAAAGTCATTTTTGTTGAGAGTAGAAACGAAATTAAATGGCCTTTTTAAAAGAAGTACGGACTATGGAAAAGGGTCCTAAAAAATCCTTTGAAAATATGTGAAGTCCCCAATCCGCATTAGGCAAGCGTGGTGGACTATGCCTAACCCCTCTTCGGAGGAGACCTGAGCCCAACAGTGGGCAGTAATGGGTTGTTACAGTACAGTACAGTACGGACTATGAATAAGCCTGTACAAAATTCTCAAGGAATACAAAGACATTTCTTATTATTTTGTAAAGTAATTTTAGTGATGGAACTCCAGTTTCAAAATGATATTAAATTTTGTGAAATCAGAGGTAAATATCACGAAATTGTTCTTGATGTTTGAATGTTAGATGAATTTTATAAGATATTATGGAATAATTTTTTGGACTTAAATTTATAATATTAGGTATTGACAATTATTTCAATTTTAATATTACAAAAAAATAAATATTAACTAAACTTATTAAAAATAAACACAGACACGAATAGGTTTACACTGAAAAAGAGAACCCACATTTAGAACTTTTAAGTTTTTTTCAAAATCAAATAAAAATAATTGTCATACGTACTCAGATCATTTTTATTTATAAAAAAATATCCCCCACTTCCCAGACCCCCCACATCTCAAAAGCCATGAGAGTAAACAGTTCAAATATTCGTGATACCTCTGAAAACGGTTTATTTTGCCATCAGGTTACCATCGCTTGTACCGTTCGCCTGATAGCCAATAAACTTGTGTAATGCTACTGTTCACCTCGTGTTGGCTGTTTGCCAGTTATTGTGCCAGAGATGGAATCGGTAACATAACAATAATAATAGTTCTGATTGCTGTGACTGTCATCTTGAAAAGATTTAGCTCTCATTACCTTTAGGTCCTTTTTCATTCCATTATACAAAAAAAAAGACATGCCCGCTGAGTTTCTTGCCAGTTCTTCTCAGGTGGCTATAATTTTTTTTTGTGTCCGAACTGGTAGCTTTTAACTTTTGACGTCAACAAGAATGAGTGAGTCAATGTTGAAAATAAAGTATTTCATTTCATTTACCTTTTCTTTATATTTCGTATGTATGCACTACGCTTGTTAATAAAAATGACTTTTTAAAAGTTTACAAAATTTTAATAATACAATGTAGTATCCTTAAATTTTCTTTTTAATACATAGTTCAATATTTAAAGATATTTTCTTAACACTAATTCGTCATCGCTTACATTCTTTTTTCAAAGGTCTAGTTTTCCATATATTCTTTAATATTTAACTGTCTGTCTGTTTCTTCGAAGAACAAACCGACCTACAAAAAAGTAAGCAAAGTACTTTACAAAGCAAATATTATTATTTTGACACTCAAATAAAGTCTAAATCCGGTCCTGTCGACCGCACGCATACAATACCCGTTCCGCCGCATGTTTGGGAGACGAAATATATTTGTAGGCATTCAAGAGGTGTGGCTTAACGTTCAATGAGACAACAACACGTTTTGAATGTCGTGCTGTGTTTACATGAAGTGTCAAGTCAGTAGATAGTCAAGTTGCAAGTAATGATAGAAATGAAATAGTTCACCAGTAAATTACTTCTAAAGTACCTTAAAAAGCTGTCAATTCTATTAAGTTTTTTTTTAGCAAAAACGATGTTTCACGATTACTAAACATTACTAAACAAACAAGGTCTTTGATACGACAAAAAGAACAAAAAATGATTCATAAGTGTTTTTAACTAAAATAGATAAATGAGCCCAATGATGGTTTGTCACTACTGCCCTTGGACCTCTGCAATGCCAGTGTATCAAGGGCCGTGACCCATCGAAATAAGAAGACGATTGTTTTGATAATGTAGTCATTTTAACAAAGAAACTGTTTCACTAATCCCTATTTACAAGTATTTTTAGAACTCATTTATTTTGTTAACACAGTTACAATTTTCTATTTGAGCTGCGATAAACTAAGGAATTTGTTTGTTTTGTGTAATACTAGTTACTGTTATTTACTTCAAAATGTTGCAAAATACGAGTCAAAAATAATTATTTTACTTTAAATGTAGTTCAACTTAACAAGTTTGCAACAAAACGAGGCGACTTTCATGGTGCGGCAAGGAAAAACGTGAACTTAAGCAAACTTTATTAAAAAAGGTAGGGTCTAATAGACCGAGTGTCGTCCAACGTCTGGTCATGGTGCGGGCCGATAGATATTGATCTCGCAGCAAACGAGTTAATGAATAAAATACTAAACATGTCTACACCCAATAATAAAATTTTGCAATAATGTTTTTCTCATGTTATAAAAACGAAGTTCTTCGATTGAACACAGAAAATGAAAATATCGTTACTGTAGGTATTCCCCTTTTATTATTATCATGACAAAAACCAAATATTAGTCTGACAAACATGTTTATTAGTACAATTTAATGCGAGTTCTTTGCACTGGGCCGAGTGACTGTGTTCGTGTAAACAAGGCTTAAAGAACATTGAACTCGAGAAAGTAGAGCCTATGTGTTAATCATTGCAATAAAAATTTTATGACGTAGTTTTCCATGGTGACAAGGAGTGACCAATTTTATTTTATATATAAACGAGCCCATCTCATGGTAAGTGGTTACCGTTCCAGAGATTCTCCATTACCTATACAGGAGTTTTCTTAAGCCTCTTTAGTACTGTACTGTAACAACCCATTACTGCTTGCTGGGCTCTGGTCTCCTCAGTAGAGGGATCAGACATGGTCCACCACACTTGCCTAATATGGATTGGGGATTGCACATATCTTCAAAGAATTTTTAGTATCTTTTCCAACATGCAGATTTCCTCACAATGTTTTCTTTCACCGTTTTTAGCCAGTGTTGTTATGAAAAATTGTACATAAATCTTTTTCACGTTAAGATTTAGAGGTGCAAGCCGGTCCATTTTGAACTCGCGATTTCCCTTAAGGCATATGCTTCAACCACTCGGCCACCACGACTTTTTATTAAGTAATTGTTACGTTTGTAAACAATTAACACAAATCACCAACATCTATTGACATCTATACTAATATTATAATGAGGAAATGTTTGATTGTTTGTTTGTCTTGAATAGGCTCCGAAACTACTAGTCCGATTTCAAAAATTCTTTCACTTTTGTAAAGTTCATTTATCGCGAAAGGCTATAGGATATATTGTTTCCCTTTGTGACGCAGACGAAGTTGCACCGGTCAGCTAGTAGCTAATATCTAAAGACTACACGTCCTTGGAAGTAAGATGCGTCAGAAGTAGACGGCGTGATGATACTTCATCTCAGGTCGTTGACGTGTGACAATGTATGCTAATCCCCGTATTGTCTGAGCTCGGTCATTCGAGACAGACTCTATTGTTATCTAGATGTCCGTTCTGGAGTAAAACTTTATGACTTACTTAGTTTAGGAACGAATTTTGAAGACGGAGATATTAAAATATTGATTTTGACGTGACAACGTCTTATAAATTGGTTTGCCAGGTGACACTTCAAGAAACTGCGTTACGCTCCGCTCACGTTATGCGCTCACAATGAGAGCGAGTGAGAGGCACGCGTGCCTTTCACTTTTTATGTCTGTCTCTCTCGCTCTTAGGCGGGCTAACCATGCCCGAGTCGTTGTCACGTAAAACTTTCGCCCGTATACCGACTTTACAGGCAACCAATTTTTATGAGACATATGGTGTCTTCAACGTCATATCATCATTCGATTAGTAATTTTTTAACCATGATTAGATTCTGAGTGAATTTACCTATAATGATAAACAGACACATAGTTATGTTTTCTTAACTTTAAAATTTAAGGGGTCGGTTAAATATGTGTATTATGTTGAATATTTATATTTTTTTAAGGTGAAGGAAAACATCGTGAGGAAAAAGGATTCTAAAAATTCTTCGAAGATATATGTGAACTCCCCAAACTGCATTGGGCAAGTGGACTATGCCTAATCCATCTTCTGAGGTAGCCAAGCAGTGGGCAGTTATTAGTTGTTACAGTACCTACAGTACTACTAAATCAGCAAAAACGGTTATTTCATTTTATAGAATATTCCGGAATCTAAAAACAATTTATATTAAACGAGATGAACCATTATTCGGAATCGAAGATGTTTAGCGATTCGATACGATTACATATAACGCAAAAAAACTCATAAAATCAGTGGATTACGTTATTTCAATTTATGTTATTAATAGGACAATTAAAGTTGTTTTTAAATTAGGAATTCGGCGAATAATAATTTGTAAAAACACAATTTTAATCGAAGATACTTCGAGCTTTCCATGACGATTGCACAAAGTGGGAATGAGTTGCTCGCCAAGGTCATTTCATTATAGTAATCGTTTTTTTTTGTATATTTAATGTAAAATTGTATGTACTGTAAAAATACTTAAAAAAAATGCTCATTATACAAAAAAAAGACATGCCCGCTGAGTTTCTTGCCGGTTCTTCTCAGGACGGTGGCTATAATTATTATTTTTTGTGTCCGAACTGGTGGTAGCTTTTAACTTTTGACGTCAACAAGAATGAGTACGTCATCAATGTTGAAAATAAAGTATTTCATTTCATTTCAAGTATTTCATTTCCTTCTTGATGGTAAATGACAGTAAATGATTACTGCCGCTCATGAACCTCTGCAAGGTCAGGGCATTAGAGAACTATTAATTTAAATCGGTAATGGATATATGCCTTATGCTGATTTGCAGAAGGTTTCACATAAATAGTTTACCAGTAGTTAAGTCGTGTAACCTTAGAGAAGGTATAAACTTATTCAGACACTCGCGGTTTTCTATAATACTTTCATGCATTTTCAACGGGTTCTTACCACGATATTTAATTAATTTGAGTTGGATTTTGGTGGTTCAGAGAGTCTTGTAGATACAGTGAGTGTGGTGTGTCGTGATGTGAGTTCGAGTTCCAGTGGTACTAGCCAAAAGCGAACGAGAAAGAGGGTAGACAGATTTGTTTGCTCTTAAATCGACCCGCAGTATCCAGTCTTCTCATGATCATGACGTTTGCAACAACGTTGAAATATCGAGACAACTCAATTAATTAAATATCGCGGTAAGAACCCGTTGAAAATGCATGAAAGTATCTTAGAGAAGGTACTTTTTAGGAGAACCGATTTTGGGAATTCGTTGTTGTAGTGTTACTTCAGACGTAATTCCATTAAAATGTGGAGGAGATCGGACTGGGGGGTTCAAAGTAGTACATCATTTTCACTTGTATACATGTACAGTTATTCATTATTTTTTTTGTAAACCAATACAGATGAAACATGTGTGACTTTCGTAACACAGAATGGACTAGAGCTGAAATTAGCACTACAGAGGAATGTATCATATTACGCTAAGCTGCCATCGCATTGTAATTTTTGCTTTTTTTTATGTTTTTTTTGTCGTTTTGTTTTTCAAAGATTTTCCTTTCGTTTATACTGCAACATAATAAATATGCAAACTTAAAGAAAGTCTATAATAAAGCACACAGGGCCACACCAGAAGCTCTCCTTAAAACTTAATTGAAAGCCCACGAAGCTTTGAACCGATTCTATCAGTGAAAGGTTTTTCATATTAATTTGGGATTACCTTTTAATATACAAGGGGTCGACCCTTAGGGGATGAAATGAAAAATGCCTTTGTCAGATTTCAAAGTGGTTTTATGTATGTTCCGAGATGGATGCACGCTTCGTTAGACTGTAAGCGATGCCTTGGAAATGTTGGTTTAAACATATGAAGGAATGAACCCGTGCATCTTCGTCTGCGTCACAATGTCACAAACGGGTTCAAACAGTACTCGCAATGCTGTCGCGATATTATTTGCGCGGCCCGCGTTAGGTGCATTCATTGCGTTTTGTACTCTTGATAACTTCTCAACGAAAAGTCCGATTGGAATAAAACAAAAAGTAATTTACTTCTACATTAATACTCTTGGTAACATAATACTTAATTTGGATAAGGGTTAATATAACTTTACTCATTAAATTCATTCTTCAGACGATTTAATATATTTCATGAATATAAAAGTGGTTATTGTGACTAAACTATGATAGTTGTCAGAAAAAAAAGATTGAGCGATCCAAAAAATAAAAATTGTGCTAAGTTGTATTTCGACAGGTCATTCACCCCACGTCAGATTATCCAAAGTTACAGATCCACCCTGTATATTATAATATGCTCTCGCAGGTGAGGTGTTTTCTGCTATTAAAATTCCTCCACTCTTTATAATAAAACTATACAAATATACCAATCGCCTTAAACTAGATTTCTTTACATTAACATTAAAAACACATCAATATTATGAATAATTATAAAATTTTACAACACTATAATTATATTTTAGTTTTATGTACAGCAAATTGTTTTTGTGTTGCAATGCATTCCACGTGCACGGAGGAAGTACCTACTTCCGTGACGTATTTCCGGTATGGCGCCGATCATCCACAACCGAGCTGTTTGCCGGAAAATATATTTACAACGCAATTATAATATGTACGAGAAATCAGTAGTCTTGGCATGTTGAGGAAAGGTCGAATGGGACATAAAATACTACCTTTATGACGTCATAGTGTTATGAATGTTAAGAACTCTACCAGAATAACCCGGATGGTTTGGTATATTTTAGTTGGTGGAATTGCTGGCTTCCCACAATCCGGATATGTGATAGTTAAACCGCACTAAAACCTCCAGCCGCTCAGCGTCCGAACCACGCATTATTTACCGTCGCACCGACCCCGTATGCCTTATTTTATTGCCTTGTAGGTAGATGAGCTAACGGACCACCAGATCGTAAGCGATTACAGTTTCCGATTGAGCTGACATTTTGCACGCAGATGTATATCGCGTGACAATGCAATAATATGACAAAATGGCGCTGATCTGATGATGGATTCCGAAGGTGGTCATAGGAACTCTTGTACTAAACAAGATAGACCCGTCGTGTTTGTGCTCATTTTACTTGTATTAGCTAGTACTACTGCTATAATATGATATCCAGGATCTTAAAAGCTTGTATTTATTTTTTTTTCTTTTAAATAATTATTTATTTTTTAAGATAAAGTAGTAACATTCAAGATAAGTTTAATAGCACAAATCGTGATCCCAAGTGTCTGATTCAAAGCATAATCGTGACTCCAGTATTGTATGTCATTTCATACTTATTATTATTTATTAATCCACGTGGAGGATGTGATGTGTGGGCGTTGTATTAAGTACCTACTCCCACACGTATGAGAAATAGTAGAAAAAATATATATTTATTGTTAGAATTGGTGACTCAACAATATTTATAATTGTTAATGTAATTTGTGTGGAATGAAGCTTTTTTTATTGTCTTCTCAAAAGAAGTTTTATTTTAATTTTATTTTATTTCAAGTTGACTGTATCCAATACTACATACATAAAGGGTGGGCAATCTCACGTTTGCATTTTGAACTACTGTTTATTTAGAGTATGACAGCTCAAATGTCATTCAATTTGTGCTCATAATTTAGTTAAAGGTTTGACATTTACGAAATGGGACGCTATACATACGCTTGAACAAAATTGGGAATATTGAAAAGTTACTTCCAAAGTGGTGAGTCTTCAGTCCAAACTGTAAGAAATGTGAAAAAAAAAATCTATAAAAATGATTGACATTCTCTACATACTCGCGCAACTACATCTGCGTCACAAAGGAAGGGTTCCACATTTGGCAGACATCACATCAAAAATCACTAAAATTATCGATGTTTCTACTATAGAATGCATGTTTTATACACATAAATCTTCGTCTTGAGTCACTCTATCCAGTGGCGTGCAGTCTATAGAAGCAAATATGCATTGCATACCCTAGCTTTTCAAATTCTATTAAAATAACAACAAAAATCGAACAAATACGGTTTCTTTCATTGATATACACTCCGCATTCTTATTATTTGCACGTATTTAGTTACTATTGTTGCTAAAAAATGTAATCAAATATAATCAAATACGTCAAAATCTTCACTGCTGAATACCCTGACTAAAATATTTAAGCACGCTACTGACTCTATCGATATCAAAATACATATAGACATGGGGACATACAGCGTGAAGCGACTTGTATACCATGCAATGAAAAAAAACAACATCGTTTTTCCTATAAAATATTAGTAATTTAAAGTAATTTTACAGTAATAGTTACAGGTCACCTTGTCATCAAGGTTTTAACTTATTTATTTGCTAAACAAAGCCATTGTTTTGTAAATAATGTTGGACAGACACCCGCGATGGCACGTTTGGTGAAACGATACATAACTTTACATTGTTGCATAGGTTTAACAAGAAATATGTACCATAGGAAGACAGAAATAAAGTTTATTTTTGCGTAAAGTTTTCAGTTGTAACATACTCATTTAAGATCCTGTTTGGTCCACAATTAAGTTTACGTTTCGTGTCCTTAATTCAATGAGTTGGAACGTTAAAAAAATATATCGTTTGAAACATCTAGGTATATTTTAAATAACTAAATAATATAATATTAATATGCATCCTCTATGTTCAAGTTGATATTATGTACAGTTTCACACCTGTTCAAATAATATAAAGCAATATATTTAATATGTTAGTGAAGGTCAAACAATAGAATTAGCTGAGTCGACACAAACTGTATTCCGTAGTTTCTCTTATATTCTTTCTAATTTTATACATGCTTCCATGAAAGATTATTTGACCACCTGGTATGAAGTAAAAAATAATTTCAACAGAGAATGGTATGCGATTTATTTTACAGAATTGTTTAGTACAATTGTAGGCCCAAAAATAATTTGTCGTTTAATTACTCAAATCTACATACATAGTTAATGTTATAATGCATTGTAACATAAACATAGATTAAATAAATTTAATATATATATATTTTTTTTAACAATTAATATAATTTTGAACTAAACTAGCGATACGGATTTCAGAGGTCACCAGGGGCGGCAAAAATGGAAACCTACTAGCAGTAAATTTGTAAAGCCGTGATCGAGAGGTACCATACTCCACACAATACGACACATTGTCCGATATTCAAATTAATGAACAACAAACGGACGGCACGTTAATTATATAAACATAGAAACAATGGCAGACTGTCCGTGCAAGATAACGGGTACTTTCAGTCGCCCGTAAGGAAGACGTCACATGCGAAGACATTACAATTATATTATTACTATCTGGCCCACACAACTTCGTCTGCGTCACATAAGGAAATTTTCTCACTGTTCAAAGCTTCCCTGGACTTCTACGAATATTTAAAGATTCAAATAAGCCAAATCAGTTCATTCGTTCTCGAGTTTTAGCGAGATTAACGAACAGCAATTCATTTTTATATATAAGAGATTGGATTTTTATTTTTGACAGATTTCCTAAAATATGGTTAATTCGGCAGGCTCTATTCTTCTTCTCTCTTCTTCTTAAGTTTGGTCGGACCGATTTGAATGATTCAGGTGTCTGATGACAGGTGTGTTGTCGTGTTACCCATTTTTTTTTTAAACCAAACTTTTGTATCTGTGTTCAAAAATGTGAAGTTTTAACAGACAAGATTTAAATGGAAGTCGGTCGTCTTTATTTTGTAATAAAATATTATTTATTGCTATTCTGTAGACGAGCCAACAGGCCACCTGGTCATAAGTGATTACCGTCGCTCACGAACCACTGCAATATCAGGGGACACTGAAGAGTTTCTACCTACGACCTTTCTTACGTTTTTGTTGTATCCAAGTCTGTATCTTATGGTCAGCTTTTAAGATGGCTGCCCAGTTTTGCTGTCAATGTTGTGTGTTTGCGCTAATTTTCTAGATTAAGATACGAATATAAATCATAAGCTATCTTTATTTCAATGTGAACTGACCCTAGTAATCCCAATAGAAGTGGTTTTGGCAACAATCAGCAGAAACTAAACGGATTAGGGACGGAGCTTACTCAACCCATTTTTGATATTCAGCTGTCTGCGATTTTTGTACTTCAAGATCTTATGACGAACCGTGAGTTCGAGTTTCAGCTGAGTAAGCTACTTCATCTGCATCACGAGTTAGGATCTTTTTTTGCTTTAACCCTTACATGGACGATTTTTGTTTCACGTTTTAAAAAGTATATTTGTGTAATGGACATGTATTACTGTCTAGGAAAAATGAGTAAAAAAACCTAGACATGAATTTACTATTTTTTTTTTAAAGTACAATATTCGTTCAGAAATAAGAATTAGTTATCAAAATTAACAAAAAAATTATAAGAAGCTTAATTTTATCAGAGATGTTTAGTATGTTCTTTAAAAACAACATTGTCCATTTAAGGGTTAAGCTTTTCGTTTTGGAATGAGCTTCCTTCTGCAGTGTTTTCTGAGAGCTTATCCTTATTACAATGAGGAATAGAAAGGACCAACATTGCTTTAGTCCATGAGTGATGATCACTACTCATCGTGTAGCCCGCCAGCCTGTCTCTGATAGACAAATTTACTTAATTCTTCTCATCTCCATATATTTGTAAATAAACAAAATGAAATAAAATTCAGTCAATTTAAAACTGTATATTTAATTGCTATGTAATATATCTCCTAAACTCATTACTCATCATATTTTTAGTCAACACAAGCATTATATTGTCATGTGTGATTTCCTTTTCAAAGTCAAATATCATGGCGTCTGCATTATCCGGTGTTCATGACCTAATAAATATGCACGTTTTCAATACAAAACACAATCAGCAGTTTCGATTAAGTTATATACATATAACTACTGTATATACCTGAGTATTATTTATTTCCGTAAAAAAAACTACTAAAAAAATTAGTATTATGTCTTCAAAGGCTTTTATTTAACTTGCACTGGTTGGTAACTATGTAAGTTCGGGTGGAATCGTGCAAGTGGAATTTGACCAACTACCTGGTTTTCGATTGAGGTGACATTTTGCACGCAGATGTATATCGCGTGACATGATGCTGATCTGATGATGGAGTCGGTAGCTATAGGAACTGCTGTACTAAACAATTTAAATTGTGTTTTAGACTAGTTTTACTTGTCTTGATACTCCATGATATCCACGATTTTAAAAGTTTTTATTGGACAAAAAAGGTGAAAAGAGTGGACATCAAAACATTTGACTCATTTTGATGTGTATGTTTTCTGATGTTCAAGGTCGTTGAGGATAATATAATCAGGTTCATTCCTCAAGTACTCAATGTCGAAGCATTGAAGGACCGATGACGTCACCTTGGAACCGGTTGCTGTACCAAGCGGTGTCAGGCGTTTGATAGGGTTGCCAGAACTTTGTAGTTTAATTAAAATGATTTGTTATAAATTGTTAGAGCTTGTAAAGCTTATCCGTCTTCAATGGAAGCTTGAAGTCCTTAAAGGTAGGTCGTAGGTAGCGGGGCCTGTGTCCTCTGTCTTAGATTCATAAGCGACAATAACCACTTACAATCGGTTGGTCAATAATATCATCTGTCTAAATAGCAACAGAAAAACCGAATTTTTGTTATGTTTTTTACGTGTCAATTGATTATTAAAAATTACTCTGATTAAAAAATAATGAATTAATTGAAAGTGCCATTAATTATAAGTTGTATTATGTTTATTTTTTCTATAAATAAAGCGCGTAAATATTAAGATAAATAAATAAAGTAAATCAATTGCACGAAAAACGTAAAATTTTGTGAATAACACAACAATCCATATTCAGATATAACGAAAATGGCAATAAACTTTTGAAATTAGGTTCTAATTATTGCTAGTAAATTATATATTAATTGCAGTATTCAATAAATAAAAAAAAATCACTAATAAATATTAATAAATACTATAGGTTACACAACCCTACACGATTGTAAGTTTAATACATTCTCAAGAAACTGCAGTAACTGTTTTAATTTTCATACGAATTATTGACAACACTGGATGCAATGTTTTTCTTCTTTTTAATTTTGGCAACACTGCTTTTTTCTTAATAATGAAGACAAAGTTAAAAAAAGTACTTGTGGATCTTAAAATCACCATCTGACACAGAAAAGAATCAATTAAATCGGTACAACCAAAATAAAGTTGTGAACAAAAAAAAACAAATCGAGTACCTCCTCTTTTTTGGAAGTCGATCAAAAACACAAAATTAGCAACTGGTATTAACTTATTTACTTTTTTGAGTGACTAATTTTCTCTAACGAGCGTAAAATTATATAAAACGACTTGTTATTGAAAACATATCAATATATTAACATATAAAGTGTAACAAAAAGCATTACGGTCACAATATGTATTGTCAAAATTTTCACTTGTACAAATACTTATAAAATATTTAAATTTTATATAATAGCGTTACATTTTCGAGAACCCGCTATTTTATTTAATATATTTATTTGAAAAACAGTTCTTTAAAAAAAATTATAAAAAAAAAAATATATATCAAAGAAAACACTTGAAGACAAGCTTTCATGATATCATGTAGCAGTAAAGTGCTAGAGCTAAGACAAATATGTAAAACAAGCACAAACAGGACGGGTCTATCTAATTTCAGGAGTTCCTATCCATCCGAATTTATCATCATATCAGCTGCATGGTACCATATTATTACTTTGTTTCGTGATGTACATGTATAACGGGGTGATAACAAGGGAAACCAACCTATTCACCGTGCGGGTAGTTGGAAGTGGAGACTTGCCATAAATACAGGCGCTGGCCGCTGTTATTATTCAGTCGTGTTTGAATTGTCGAGGCGAACGGACCTCTTGATGTAAAAGCAATAAACTGTTAAAACTCGTTATTTTGAAGTTTATATTCAAAAGTATTGAATTTTAACTAAGAAAAAAACCTTATATCTCTCGACTTATTAAAATATTTTAATTCAATTCTCATCTATGACTTATGTCCTTCTAGAAATATATTTTTTTTATTTTGAACTATTCGTGACGTAACTATTAAGTAAAAACCTTATTAATATTAATTATTACATCACAATGCGACAATCAATTAAGGTTAACAGAAAATATCGTATTTTTCTTGTATATTTAATTATATTTATTAATAAAACTTAAGGTTTTAGAAGTTATGAGTTTATGTTTTTTATTATTTGTTTGCTTAGATGTTTATTTTCATACCTTTACTAGAAATTTTACCTTTACTAGATCAGCGTCGCAGCCCCGTGTTGTGCGGTGGTTGCGGCATTGCTGAGTCGGTAACCATTTCCGGGCATTGCTATTTTTGGTTTTAGTTTTACTTTTGTTTTTCTGTTCTTTGTTTGATGCTCGGAATAATTTTTGATTTGATTTGAAATTTACTTTCTTCCTTTCTTTCGAATTTGCAAAAAACGAATGTTTATAGAGGAATGATGTATAGGTAATAAAGTAAAGGAATCTATCTGCTCTTTTAAATGAACCCTTACTCGATACAACGACCTCGCGTAAGGGAGGCAAGTGTAGATTAAAAAAAAAAATGGAAGTGACTTCTCTGTAGAAAACTAAAAATCGACATTCACAACATCCTAAGTACATAATAATATAAAACTTCTTAAACTTAAATAATCACGGGGTCGAATAGCGGGAGTCAGGAAGCAACTTTGTTTTATACTATGTATTGTAACAAATATAAAAACAATAGAACGACGAGTACGGACAACTTGTTTGTACATCATTATTCAAGGCTCGATAATGACCTAATGTGAGCAACACTACGGCACGTACATGTAGCTGTTATTTTGAGTTATTTTAACGGTAATACACTTAACGTGTGTGCTTCATACTGTATTGATAGAGATTTCAATAAAAATATCTGTTTTTTTAAAAACTATTCTTTAATGTTGGTCGCCCCCTGCTAGATGGAACGATGACCTAAGAAAGGTAGCCGGTAACAACTGGATGAGACGAGCAGAAGATCGGACTCAGTGGCGTATTTTGGAAGAGGCCTATGTCCAGCAGTGGACGAGTGGGGGCCTATCTTATGGTAAGCGGTTACCGTCGCTCATAAACCTCGGCAATACCAGGGCATTGAGGATATGGTATAGGTGGACATTGATTATATTATCAATCACCTATTAAGATAGGATATATCATCTGAACATTTCAATTAAAGTATTAAAACTACAATTTTAAATACTTCAAATAATTTGCAAACCAAAACAATTCGAAACACGTAACTGTTTGCAGTAATTGCGAAAAAACAGTGACTGGGTTACCAGCAATATCACTTTCGCCGCATTCATGGGATTCGGGCGTCGTTCACAAGCGACTTATAATCTAGCGTACAGTCACAATGATGATAGTTTTCGTCTAACAGCCGACCGCAATTTGAACCCAAAACAATAGAAAGTTTTACGTGTTTCACAGATCGTGAGAACAGACCGTTTTATTGTGTTCGTAATTATTTTATAAATCTCAAGGGAAATTTTTATTGCTTTGTGCCGAATGATCTTTGTAACAGGAATGAGAGGGAAAGCAGAATAGTATAGAGTATTTAAAGTATTAAACAAAGTTGGTAATGTTATGGAGACGTGTGGTAATGGCGATATCATCTCTTTTGAAGAGTAAAGCATATTATAAACTTAATGATTATATAAATGACTGCACAAAATGGAAATGAGGTGTTCGTCTCGGGCCGTTTCAATTCGTTCGTTTCGTTATTTGGTATATGGCCCACTGATTCTCAACATGTTATTTTATCAATAAATGCACTAACAGAATGCATTACATATTTTGACTTTAAAACACTCGTAAACATAATAAAATGGCCGGTAATGATCTTTTGCTTCTTACTTAAGAAGTGTACTAATGACCAAGTTTTGGTTTACTTAACACTCGATTATCCTTTCGGGAAAAAACATATACCTATTTCCCCATGCTCCATTTCCCTAGAACCATTACACAATCTCCCCAATTACGTTCGGCAGAAGACATTGAGTGATGTGGCAACACCGTCACACGTCACTCAGCGCGGGAAAAGTTTAATTAACTTCCTCTTCGCTGATAAAAGTTTCTACTTTATTTATTTTGTCCAGTAAACATGTGCTTAAGGGAACTCCCGTGATCAGGAAACAATTTGGCTGATGGAAACAAATCAGGGTAGGGATTCGTATTCCTTACTCTGATGTCACATCATAGAATAAACAAGTCGCTTTACAATATACTTACATGTTAAAACTACTACTAACTGCCCGACTTCCAAAAAGAAGAAGGTACTCAATTCGACTGTATTTGGAACGAAGTTCCTTATCGCGCGTTATCGAAAGGGGGCTAGACGGAAATTCTTATGAAAAAGTTGTCACGACACTTTTTTGTTTTAGATGATTATCGCTAGATGGTGCTGTGATCAAAATATTTTATACAACAATTCCTTATTTTGTTTAATATGATTAATGCTAGATGGCGCTGTGATTAAAATATTTTATTACAATTCCCTCACTAATTAATCGAAAGGAACTTCGTTCTATTCGGGTGTCCCTTGACACGTCTCATGTTTTTTTTTTATATTTTGTTCCTTCATAACTTTAGTTTGAGTGAACCAATTTGATGTCATATGAAAAGTGTTGGTCGTCATGGGATCCCATTTAATTTTGAAGATCCAACAAGTTTTGGATCTGTTTATATATGTGGGGATAGAATTTAAAAACCGAGAACTAATACGGAAACTTTATTTCTCAACTTAGCAAATCATGTAACACATAAAAATAAAAACCTCTTAACACAACGTTCGTCTTTCGCGTCTTTCGTCCATCTTCCTTTTTATCTCTCTCTTACATCTGTCATCTCTTTCACTCTGAGCTTCGTTCAAAAACATCTTTCACAACATCGTTCGTTCAGAAACTACCATTCCCACATTCGGCCGTCCTGCAATTAGTCTGTCCTCAGACTTGTACAACTTACAACTTAACAACTAATTTTACAACTTAACATCATACATCATAGATAAAACTTATACAGCATAAATAAAAGTTACAAAATTCTTACAATTACGTTAACATAACACATCTTAATTATTAATACAAATTGTAAAATAAACATAACAAAACATATCTTCTTAACGTAAAATATCAGGGCATCTTAAACAACTTTAATTCTAAATGATAAAAAACATCCATCCTTTCATACCATCAATCTTAAACTTATATTTACCATTTGCTCAATCATCTATGTAGTCAGGCCACTTTTTCATATAATCTGCAGATGTGGTAGTCTTGTTAGGGCCTTCAACTTGTGAGTCAGCTTTCTTAACATCATACCTATTCATTCTTTTAACTTTTACTATTCTATATGGTCCTAAAAACTTTGGTTTCAATTTAAGTCCTGCACCAAATTGAGTTCTTTTTATAGCTACTAAATCACCTTCTTTATATACACTGCATTCTTTCCTTTTCTTATTGTAATTTCTTCGATTTTCTTCTTGTACCTTAAATATTTGTTTTTTTGCTTCTAGTTCATAACTTGTATATTTACTTTCTGCATCAGTGGTTCGTCTGCTCATGTAATGTACTGGATGCAACTCATTTTTATCATCTTTCTGTAATAATATGGCTGCATATGCTATACCTGAAGCATCTGTATGAAGTTCTGTTTCTGCTTTTGATTCATAAATCTTTAATACAGGTTTACTGGCTAACTTTTCTTTGAGCTGATTGAAAATTAAACGACATTCATTATTAAATTCAAATTTATTACCTTTTCTCAACATATCAGTTAGTGGTCGTGCTATAAATGCAAAATTTGGGATATATTTTCTGAAATATGAACAAAGTCCTAAGAAACTTTGTAATTGCTTTTCATTCTTAGGTTCAGGAAATTTTACAACAGCATCTGTTTTCCCCGGTGAAGGAATTATTGTTCCTCCCTCAATGACATGTCCTAAATACTCTACTTTTCTTACTAATAATTGACACTTCTTCCAATTTATTTGTAATCCATAATCCATAGCAACCTTTAATACCTCTTTCAATCTTATAACAGCTTGAACCTCATCTATAGCTGGAATCAGCAGATCATAAATAAAAATTATAACAATACCTCTTGTTATCAAATCTCTAAATATTATTTATATGAACCTTGTAAAAACTTTGGGACAAATCGATAATCCAAAAGGCGCTTTCAAGAATTCATACTGAGAATTCATTGTGACAAAAGATGTATACTTAATTGAATCTTCGCTGACTTTCAAATGAAAAAATCCATTCTTAAGATCAAGTGCACTAAATACTCTTTCCGAAGCCAACTTATCAATGTGCTCATCAATGATAGGTAATGGGTACTCATCTTTTACCATTTTCCTATTAATTAATCTATAATCAACACATATTCTTAAATCTCCATTCTTCTTTCTGACAAGAACCAACGGACTAGCATATTCTGAAAAACTTACCCGAATTACTCCTTGTTCCCACCACTCTTTGATTTGTTTATCCACCTCTTCTTGTTCCCGCGGTGAGATACGACGGGGTCGTTGAGCTATTGGGATGTCATCTTTAAGTGTGATTTTCAACTCAATAGGAGCTTCTTTTGTTTGGCACGGCCTGTAGTTGTCTACTAAACTAGTAACCTCATTTCTTATACCCTCATCCAATACATGACCTACAATATCAACACAACATGGAAAACAACTCAAACTATTCAACCAATTGTTTGGCTTCATCCATACCAAACCATTTTTCATTACAGTTATTACATTTTTTAAAAACTCATGCCCCAATATTATCTTAAAAGGAATACAATCTTTAGGAATTACATGGAACTTGACATCTTGATACGTAATACCATCTATTTCAATACACGTTATAAATTGCTTATTCGAAATCACTTTTGACAAACCTAAACCAGTTAAAACTATATTCTCGTTAGAATAACACTTCGGAGAACCCATTTGCACATAACAGTCCATTGTTATTAAATTCACTTCACTGCCACTGTCAATCAATGCGTTAATTTCATTATCACCAAACATTTTAATTAATTTTAAAGGTTTTTCCATATTTTTACAATTTTTGTTTACATCGAAAACACTAGAGTCGCCCCTATGACACCTGTCAAACGCCATGTTGTCCGATTGACCAATCACACCCTTTGCATTGCTGCCAACATTGTCGTGTGTTGCGTTCGCGCCGTCTTGATTGGTGGTGATGTTCACGTGTTTTGGTTGCCGTTCCGTAGCCGATGAATTTCTGAACTTCGCCGGGCAATTTGAAGAAATATGACCATACTCATTACAACGAAAACATTTTCTCCCTTGCGACTTTTTCGGGCAATCATCGCTAATATGACCCCTTTCTCCACAATTGTAGCATCTAGGCTTCGTAGTATTTTTCAGTTTTTCTTTTTCGCGAACTTCTGGTTCCTTCTGCATTTTTTCTTTGACCGTCTCGTAAATTTTAAGTTTTTCTTTCAGCTCCGAGTACGTCGTTATTCCGTAAAGCATGATTTTATTCACTTCATTGTCGTGGATCCCGTCTACGATGTATTTAATTGCAACGTAGTCTGCCATCTTACCTCGACGTCCAAGCTCCTTCATTGCAAACATGTAATCAATACACGATTCACTCTTTTTCTTGATTCTTGCGCTCATCATCTCGTGGATTGTTTTAGCATCGATGGTATCCGGAAATTCTTTGGAAATTGCTAATTTCAATGACTCCCAGCTGGTAAATGTTTTTTCAGAGTTCAGCCACAACGCTGCTGTGCCCGTCAATGAACGCCGCGCCACCAACAATTTTTGTTTAGGCGTCCATTCGAATATTTCTCCGTTCTCGTCGATATCCCGTATCCACTTCGTCACCGCATATGTTTGATCACTCCCGTTGAACTTTTTAATCACATTTTCTGTGAGGTGGAACATGCCTCGCGTCGATTGCTCACAGATACCGTCGTCTTCAAAAGAATGGCTTCTGGTACGTCGTCTTGCCATCCTTCTGTTTACCGCTTTTGTAGCCGTCGTAATACAAAAGTAGTGTACCTCGTGTGTATCTTGAACTTAGCGTCCGCGATCTTCTTTTTTTTTCTCCACGTGTCGGCGTCGTTTTTCCCGTACTATTTTTCCTGAAGATTTTTTCTATCCCGGACGAGCCCCCAAAATTTGTGGGGATAGAATTTAAAAACCGAGAACTAATACGGAAACTTTATTTCTCAACTTAGCAAATCATGTAACACATAAAAATAAAAACCTCTTAACACAACGTTCGTCTTTCGCGTCTTTCGTCCATCTTCCTTTTTATCTCTCTCTTACATCTGTCATCTCTTTCACTCTGAGCTTCGTTCAAAAACATCTTTCACAACATCGTTCGTTCAGAAACTACCATTCCCACATATATGTGAATTTTTGACGGACAATACGTTTTAATTTTTGTGATAAAAATATTATAAGCAATGAAGTTAATCATCAAATCATTCTAATTAAGAACATCGAAGGTGTTTTCCCATTAAATACCTGCAGACAATAACCTCAATAGATCAGAATTTTGAGCACTTTCGTCGAGATTTCTTTTTTTAAAATGTTCGCTTGTAATTGAATTAGTAGATGTGGTCGATGCGCGGTGAAAGTTACAAGTGTGGCTCCGACGAGCGACCCACTTCGACTGAGAAGGGCTTGGGTGTTGCTACACCATAAATAACATATGTATATATAAAAAAATATTAGGCTTGAGGAGGGTCCTTAAAGTTAGGTCGTAGGTAGCGACCCCTCAATGTCCCCTGACATTGCAGAGGTTCATGAGCGACGGTAACCACTTACGATCAGGTGGCCCGTTGGCTCGTCTGCTACAGGGAAATAAAAAAAAATATTTAAAAAAATGTATAGACCGACCTTTTCAAGAATGACACAAAAACTGCTGAATCTTTATCAAATTGTTTGCTTTTAAATAACTTACCATCTAAATCGGTTTATCTAGTAAAGTACGTAATATATTAGGTGTACAACTTTGCTTCCGCCGTTTTGCATAGATGGCTGTAGCGGTAAGTGGTAGTCGAAATAAATAGATCGAAGATGTCATACAATAAGCTTAGGCATTTGTAAACATAACGCCATCGAAATATTAGTCGATTTGTATCTGGATCATAAAGTTATTCTCGATTAAACATGTCAGCTTACGAGCCAAATTCTCGTCATTTGCGGGAGGTTTTAATTTTCTGCTTTAATATGAAGAAATCTGCGGCTGAGGTTCATCGAATGCTCTCAAATACCTATGGCGAGGCCGCTATTAGTGAAAGAACGTGCCGAGAGTGGTTTCAATGCTTCAAGAACGGTGATTTTGAAATCGAAGAAACCGACTGAAACAATCACAGGCGATCGTTATCGCAACGCAATTAATGCGTTTGAGCCGAGCATTGAAAGACAAACGGCCGCAATACAACGAGAGACATGATAAAATGATTTTACAGTACGACAATGCTCGACCCCATGCGAAAGTGGTCAAGACATACTTGGAAACGTTGAAATGGGAAGTCCTACCCCACCCGCTGTATTCTCCAGACGTTGCTCCCTCGGACTATCACTTGTTTCGACCAATGGCACACGGCCTGGCTGACCAGCACTTCCGATCTTATGAAGAAGTAAAAAATTGAATCGATTCGTAGATCACTTCAAAAGATGACTAGTTTTTTCAACGCGGGATTCGTACGCTGCCGAAAGATGGAAGAAAGTAGTGGCCACCGATGGACAATACTTTGAATCATAAATGTATAACCAGTTTTTTACAATAAAGCCTCAAATTTCGGAAAAAAACGGCGGAAGCAAAGTTGTACACCTGTGTACGAAAAAAAGGCACAGTAAATTGTGTAATTTTGTCAGATAAAATACACATTTTTAAACACAGATTCAAAAGTACTACTACAAAAATCTATGAAAAAATAAATAGGAACCCGCAGCGACCAACACCTCTCATCTGAAATAAGAATCATTGAAATCGGTCCACCCAAACTAAACTTATGAAGAAACAAATATAAAAAAAACACAGACGAAATGAGTTCTTCGTAACACTGCCTAACAAAGGCAAAGATCTCCGCCCATACAGCCAATATTAGAAACTTAATCATTGTAAAAGCCTTATCTGGGCTGTTGACCAAGATCTAGGCGTGATGTAGGCCTCGTTGCCATGGCAACGGTCTCGCACACCGGTCGTTGACCCGCTCATTGGCAATGCTTACGATTTACTAATTTTTGTTATTGTAGGTGCTGAGAAAAGTTACAGAGGTTTTTAAAACTAGCTGATTGTTAACGAGTGGCAGTTTTTAACTAATTTTAATTTAAGAGTTATCTATGATATTTTAAAATGAATCGCAAAATGCGATTAATTATAATGTCTGGACCGATATGGCCTATTCCTTTTTTAATGTTCGTTGAATTGACACTTTGACGCAGACGAAGTTGCGCGTGGGAGAGCTCATTTTAAATGTATATCCTATACTCGGATATAGAGTAGTTTCCTATTAGTAAAGAGAATCGGCAGATCTCAATTCAACTTCAATGTAACCTTACTGGGATGTTTACTTTATATTAAAATAACCAGATGAATTGGTTTATCAAATCTATTATGTTGTCAACTTCTAAAGTATAGTATCTTTTTTTTTATTGCCATGTAGGCAGACGAGCCAACGGGCCACCTGATCGTTAGTGGCTACCGTCTCTCATGAACCTCTGCAATGTCAGGGGACATTGGGGGTCGCTACCTACGACCTAACTTTAAGGACCCTCCACAAGCCACGTTTGAAGAAGGACAAGTCATAGCGCTCAGGGAATACCGAAGAGGAGAGCTCATTCCATAGCCGGATGGTACGTGGCAAAAAAGTGTTCCTGAAACGGGCCGTGGATAACCGCGGTGGTTCATATAGTAAGACCCGAAGTTTTTCTCCTGTTTTTGGAGTTTGGTAAAAATACAAAAGCTTCTTTAAAGAATTTTAAAGTTCATTTAGAGAAAAATACTGTCATTCTATTATTTAAATAAGCAGTAGACTTCCTTGCACCCCTGGAATATCATTTTTCCTCGAGGAAAACCCTTTCATCATTGTATTTATAACTCTTCACTGTATTTTTAAAAACTTTATATTAAAATTTAAGTGTGTTTTTGGCATAAAATTGTAACAAAATTATTTAATTTTTGAAGGAGGTTAGTACTAAAAATTTATCTGCTTTGATTTCAATCGTGTAGTGTGACTGTGGTTCAATTGAGGGTAGATGGAAAGATTTGCTCAAAATTGCAATGTCAGGAAAAAATTAAACTACTACATACTATGGGAAAAACCGACCAAGATAGGATATTACATCCCGATGTTTAGACCCTTGAAAACGAAGATCATTAGTTCCTTTTTTCACGCAATGTTACATTACTCATTTAGTATGTTGTGATATTTATGATGTTGTAGGAGATCTTTGGATCTACTGAACCGATTTGGAAAATCCATTTACGAATAGGAAGCTACGTTATTTTTTAGTGTCATAGACTAAATTATTGGAACGAAGTTCCTTATTGCGCGTTATCGAAAGGGGGCTAGACGGAAATTCTTATGAAAAAGATGTCACGACACTTTTTGTTTTAGATGATTATCGCTAGATGGCGCTGAGATTAAAATCTTTTAAAACAATTCCTTATTTTGTTTTATAATATGATTAATGCTAGATGGCGCTGTGATCAAAATATTTTATTTAAGTTATAATAATTAGTTAGTTAGTTAAGTCTCTTATAAGAGAGAGAGACAGACGTTTTAAACTAACTAATTATTATAACTTAAAAAAATAAAATTTGATTACAATTCCCTCACTAATTAATCGAAAGGAACTTCGTTCCATCCGGGTGTCCCTTGACACCTCTCAAGTTTATTTTATTTTCGGGTATTTGTCCACCTCTCACTCTCACTCCTGTGTAGCCGGGATCCACAGCGGCGACCATCATAATGACTGAGCAGTGACGCCCAGAAACGCGAGGGAAAGCTAACTTGTCTTACTCCGAACGAATTTAATCAGAAGATGATAGAAGTAGGAAACATGAGGCTATATTATTATGTAAAAACTGCGACATTCCCTTTGTGACATAGACGAAGTTGCGCTATCCAGTTAGTAAATAATAATTTCACTTATAAGCGATCCGGAAACTGCATTATTACATACGCATTATGTATCGTACTGTGCACGCGATCCGTGAGCTCAACATTGATTTTCGTTATAAAAACATTAATACTTCCTGTCGTATGTAAAAAAAACGTAAAATTAAAATGGTATTATTATTTTGACACTAAGCTAAATGATACAAAAATGGTTTCTATATTAAAAGTAAGAGGCAACGACGTGATTTATTGTCACGTTCGTGACAGCCCTCATTGCTCTGTCATTGCAGAGTTTCATGAGCGACGGTGACCGTTTACCATCAGTTGGATCGTAGGCTCGTTTATCTGTCTCATAATAAAAAAATGTAGGGGTTCCTTTGACTGTACTGACGAATAATATACAGGGTGTATGAAGACCACTCCCGAAAACGAAGGCTGAGTTAGTACTAGTGACACCTGGGACGTTAAGCTTTTTGCAAAAAAAAATCGTCTGAATGGACCGATTTCCTGGCTTATCATCACAGGTATCACTAGTATACTTACTACCACCAGTCTTCGTTTTCGGGAGTGTTTTGTTTACACACTGTATAAAAATTCTAAGTAAAATTATAAAATTCTAAGAGTTGGATGAATGATTAATTATTTAAAGGCGTCGCGTAAACTAATTTTTTTTGCAAATACTTTTTATTTTTTATTTTTTTTAATAGTTGAAATTAATAGTTTCATTTGCTATAAACAATTAATACTTGAGGAAGATGACCTCTAAACACATATAACAAATAATATAAATAAATTGAACTAAATAACTCAGCTGTCTACATATGTAGTTTGGTAAGTAGGAATACTTTTAATAAGGTTTTTACTACTTATATTATATTTCAGATACATTCTTTTGAATATTAAAATACTTTATAATAATATCTGATCGCCAGAAATCTCATAAAATTTAAAGTCATAAATCATTTTCTATTCTAAAAGATCTATTATATGTAGTAGAAAAGGTTTTCTGAAAAAAAACTATAAAAGTTGGTAAAATGGACTTCACTCTAGTGACTTGTGATGCAAATTAAGAATATATGGATGAAATGGTTAGAATTTTTTTTGTTAGAAACACATTAAAACTCGAGAGGTGTCAAGGAACACCCGGATGGAACGAAGTTCCTTTTGATTAATTAGTGAGGGAATTGTAATAAAATATATTGATCACAGCGCCATCTAGCATTAATCATATAAAACAAAATAAGGAATTGTTTTAAAATATTTTAATCACAGCGCCATCTAGCGATAATCATCTAAAACAAAAAAGTGTCGTGACAACTTTTTCATAAGAATTTCCGTCTAGCCCCCTCTCGATAACGCTCAATAAGGAACTACGTTCCAAAAATAGCGTTTACTAGATAATTCGAACACTTGAAAGTAAAATTACTTTAGGTTTGAATAAAGTGAAGTCATTTTTAAGTTTCGAATCAAACTAAACGATGAAAAACAAGTCTTTTTGACGTCAATAAAAACAAAGTTTTAGTGTTTTATTGTAAAAACTGATGAACGTTTATGTTGGAGAAACTTTCACCGTTCTTTGTGAAACCGGACTGGGTTTTTGTTGGTTACCATTTTCGATTTTAAATGTCTTAGATTTTTCTCATAATCATTGTTGAAGCCAAGGAGTTTTATAACCAGAATTGTCTCTGATTTTTTTTTATTTTACGTCACTTTATCATAATTATTTTTGGATGTTTTTTTTTCATCTCAAAGTACACATTATTTTATGTTATTGTCTACTGTGTCAACGTTTTTTGAATCTCATAAGCACTTTACAAAAAAAGTTATTTAACATTCCATCAACATAATAAAATACCATTGCAAAACCTAACCTATGGCCCAGAACTTAAGGCAATATTTTCAACAGTTTCTTACACTATCCACAGCCTTAAAATACCCAATTAATTATGTACCAAATTTAAAGAGTTCGCCATTTTGTATTCACCCAAACTGGCTGTCAGTGTAGAATCAAACAGTACATATCCGTCTCACTCCCACGCTTAGGGAGTGACAGAGAGGGTCATTAAACCCGTTTCGCGAGTCACAACTTGTCGCCTTGAACTTGTGCCACAACTTTAATACTTAGGGCTGTCACAACGGCTAAAAAATGATGTTAATATCATCATTAGCCTATATAGACGTCCACTGCTGGACATAGGTCTCCCCCAAACCTCGCCACAACGACCGGTCCTGCGCTGTATGCATCCAGTGAACTCCCCCGATCTTGACCAGGTCTGTCTACGCTGCGCCTACCAGTTCATGGTCGCCACTCTATAGGCTGCTGATGATGATGATAATGTTAAAATGTGTAACCATTTTGGGAACTAATCAAAGTTGGCGTTTATCTGGTAGTGGTAGTGTATGTTTGTCTGTTTAAGCCAAAACACTTGATCACTAGTAATTAATTAAAAGCAATGATTATCATTATTGGCTAATGAGACTACTCATATTTTTAATGAGTAGATTAATTTTTAATATTGATGTACAATTAAAATAGAATTAGGTAACACCAGGTGTAGGTACCACCAATTACTAAAATTTTAAATGCACTAATTTGATATTTAAATTTAATGATATTGCTTTTGAATTAGTTTTATTCTTGTGATAATAATTGTAATGTGTCTAGTCTGAATTCATTTGAATTGATCTACAAAAACTAGAATAAATTACAATTCATAAACCGTTATCGAAATCATTAAGAATGTGCTAATATGGTTTGAATATAAATTATATTTTCACAAAAATACATTAAGTTGAATTTATTTATGAATAAAACACGTTTGGTTGTGCAGTTTGAATTTATTTTTCGTATATTCTCTGTCGCAGTAACGTTGTCCAAAAAAGTGTAGAAAATAATTTTATTTTACTGCGTTTGAAAATGCGCTTTATGACAAACTATTAAAGATGAAAATCTTGAAATGAAAATAATTCAATAACTTGGATTTAAATCCTCGTGTAAAACCTCGACATCTGTTAAAATATAACATTTAATCGCAGAAAAAGAAGCAAAGGCAGAGCACTTAAACGTTGGACTGATGATATAAAAGACTTAGTAGGCAAAGACTGGATGGCTTTTTCCCAAAATAGAGACAAATGGAACGAATTAGAGGAGGCTTTTACCCGAAAAAAACAAAAATTGAAGCCAGTTTTTAAATTCAACTTCCAATTAGTAATTATTTTCAAAGTAACAAAAACTAACTCTATGTTGCCAATTAATTTGAAGATAAAACTTGAAGCGAAATAATTTACGTTTTTACTTAAAACTAATCTTGTAACCTAGGTTTCAAAACTTAGTGCTATTTCAAGAAACAATTTGGCGGAATAAGAAAGCAAGAATGATTTAAATAGCGACTTTTAAATGGTATTTTTCAAGATGTTTTATTGGAACGAAGTTCCTTATCGCGCGTTATCGAAAGGGGGCTAGACGGAAAAAAATCTTACGAAAAGTTGTCACGACACTTTTTTGTTTTAGATGATTATCGCTAGATGGCGCTGTGACCAAAATCTTTTAAAACACGTTCCTTATCGCGCGTTACGTCAGGAAAAAAATATATAAGATATCTTTCAATCGAAAAGAACTTTGTTCTATTCGGGTGTCCCATGACACTTCTCAAGTTTTTTTCTATTATATCTACTGCCTGCTGTTAGTATTATATATGTAAGTGTCCTTTTTTTTAATTGAAGAAGTTTTTAAAAAGTGATTCAACAGTTTACCAACATGGTCAACCCGCATGGCTATTGTAACAAATCCCTCGATCACGACCAATACAAATCAACAATAAATCGCTCACAATATATCGATATTATCGACCGAGTATCGACTCGGGCCAGTTCAACCATAAAATCAATTACAACCACATACAGCAGTCTAACCCAGAAACAAGGAAACATTGCGGTCACACTCACGCAGGCCAATCAACACTCTATCGACCAAATCATAAAGACTAAAATTGCAAAATTACATTTCAAAATTCAGTACAACAAATTTCGAAAAAAAATTACAAGCTAGTTCAGGTCTTAAGCTTTAGTCTTTACAGTTCAGATTCCTGTGAGGAGATGATGTTGATAAAACGGAAGCGACTTATTGAACGGACAAACACGTCGAGACGACGCTACTTCCGGTGGTCAATGTCGTTTTCATCCTCGTATATTGACATCCAGTTTATTTTTATGAAAGTGTAGTACGCCGTATAACAATGTCTATGCGTAGTAAAATCGTAACAATAAAAATATAGAATAACGTACGTAATTGTACATTTCCGCACCAGTTCCGTTCAAGTTGGACCAAACTAAAACCTTCAACCGTTCACACCCAGCGTCCGAACCCCGGCTGAGGCCAGAACCCAGCAGATTATGAGGAACGGCGCGACGCGTTACGTCCTCGGTACTCCTTTCCGCCGCCCCCGATAAATGTACATAGGCAAAATAAATGTAAAATAGTGTTATCTAAGAGCCAAAAGTAGCTATATTAACTATGAATTAACCACTCGTCTGTGTGTCAAATGACACAGGTATAAATGACACTAAACACACGCCAATTTTGGCTTAGTTTCCATTTGAGTTTTTCAACACTACGCTGTGGTATTACAGAGGTTCATGAGCATATAATAATATGAGCATTTCTCATCAGATACACTTCAAATTGTTTCTAAATGACTTCATTTTTCCAATATATTTGTGAAAGTATTTAAATTGTTAGGTGTGAAGAGTTTCATTTTGGAGACACTACATCCTAACACTTTATTCGAAACTATTCTTGTTTTATTCGACCAAAGGTTAATATAATAAAGGAACAGTTCAAAAACTTAAAAACAGATGCAGATTTACAGTTTTATATTATTTTCCTTCTGCTAAAAAAAAAAAAAAAGTAAAAAAAAGGGTAAGGTAGACAACCCTAGAGAATTTGGAAAATACTACAATACACCATTTATTAAGTTCTCTAAAATATGCAGGAATTTATAACGAAATTAATAAGAAACTATAAATTAAGTTATTTAGGTGTTTTTCTTCGATTTTACGATATTTGTGTTTATAGGAAAAATACAGCAAAATATTGAGTTTTAATATTATCGAACGCGTTTGAAAAGATTTCAACGGGCGCAGAATAATGTTTTAAACGAAAAATATCGTTTATTTTAACGAAAGAAAACATTGATAGTTAGTGTTTTTTAAAAGTTATAATTATTTTTTATTTACGACAAAAGTGTTGCGCAAAGGTGTCGAAGTCATAAAGCCTGACAATAAATTATGTCTATAGAATGACAAATGATTTTCTATTATTGGAACTGTGATTAACAATGGCCACGTACTGTTTTTTTAATGTAACGAAAAAAGGCGTACAATAGAACACAGTTATTGTTTTAAATGAATGGTGTGAACGATCTCCAAAGTGTGGTCATAGCCAGAAACTAAGCGACGATTAAGTTACCTAAGTATTGTTAGAAATATCGAAATACTTTTAAGTATACGACTTAGAAAACTCGAAATTTATGAAGGTATGCTAATTCTGGTAAAAGTAACGGTATCAACTTTGAGAACGTACCTACACGTTGGCTTTTTAAAAGTTATAGCAACAGTATCCAAACTATACAGCCAAGATGCAGTTTTTTTTGAAGCATACCTGATAGGTGTCTTGTGTCGAGCTGTGCTGCGGCCGCTGCAGCCAGCAGGATGAGGCAGAACGCCTCTCCGGCGCCCCGCATACTGTTCACACTTCAATCCACATGTACACACCACATTCACGAGAAACAAGCTGTTCTTAACACTATATTTGATAGAACACAAGTTCGAAAGTTGTTGAGAGAAAGTTTTGGTGACGTGTCGCGATTTTTAGTGCGACAGACAAGCGTGTAGTGTGCGGTCGTATGAGAGACTGGCTCGGTTCACGCGCGGTCGTGCCGGCCGGTCTTTCTGGGTTGCTTACTCAATGACAACGAATTTGCTGGGAATTCTAGAATTTTAGACGTTCACGGAATTTTATCTTGACCTTTGTCTGCTGGAACTTAAAGTAGTAAATCTTCCTGACATAGTCTATGAGTAACGGTATGCAACCATGTCAATAGAAATTTATTTTGATTGAGTGAATTAGCCTTCTTACTCTATATTTTCCATATTCTAGTAGCCTACCTACTTTCACACTACATTAGGCCATGAGCCACGGGAACTGATCGGTTATTCATACGTTAAAAGTAATAAAAAATCCAATGTGATACTTTCGGCGACCATGATCGTGCTAAACAAATTTTATACATTTATCTTATTCTTTTGACCATCCCTGTGCATTTTAATTTTTGATACTATCAGTATAGGGCAACTGCATCTTACTGACGATTATACGATAAACGCAAAGCTTAAAAAGAGATAAATAATGTCTATATTTTAAATTAAATAAATTTTGCTTTCCACTTTTATGAATTATTTTTTTATAATAAATATAAATTAGCCATCTAAATCCCTTGATCGCACGGAAAAATACATAATTATTATACTTAAACCTAACTTTTCACTAACACACATACATCATCACAAAACACATCGCAAACCTAAATCAAAATGCTAAACGAAGGGTTGGATTTTTGTTTTGAGAACTAATAAACATAATGTTTTTTAAACAGAGCCTTCCGGAGGCTTTCATCATCAAAAACATCTCGACATTCCGTATTTTTATCGAGTCTGACAACCCGACTGCTCGTACAGGTGGTCGCGCATGGCGGCAAAAGCAAACGAGAAGCGAACAAACAATGAAACAGACATTATCTTGGAGTCGCTAATGATTCAATTTAATTAAGATATCAGCAATTTGATACTTTACTTTTCATCTTTTCGACTCCTGCGGGATTTGAGGGCTGACAATTTTCTATTTGGGAATGCAAGGACAACTCCATTCCTATCGGCTTCCCTTCGATATTCATAGACTAACAAAAGATGGGGACTCTGATCAGTTGATGATTATTTAATGAAAAGTAGCTATATCTACAGGGTGATTTCCTAGTGAAGGTACATATTGAAAGTCATGGTAGGTGATGGTTATATACAACCAGTAACAATATTATTACCAAAGAATATGGCTTAATGCCTTAGTAATCGCAACTTAAAAATATCTAAAATTCTTGCAAAATGATGGTTTTTCGACAGCTGATGGGTGTGGCGGAGGTGTGGGGTGCGCGAGATCACTAGCGGTCATTAGTCAACACTCTTTTAGCCGAAATTGTTTATGTTTGAGGCCTGCAATATGTACCTTCTCTAAAAAATCACCCTGTATAAATGTTGTAAAAATCTCTTAAATCGGCTTTTCTGTGTATGAAGTTGTTTACTTCGCCACTAACATGTCATGTGAAGGACAATCTTACATGTCATGTGAATTAGGATGATAACCTTTTTTTGACCAAATTTCTAAAAGGAGGAGGTACTCAATTCATCTGTATTTTTTTTATGTTTGTTCCTCGATAACTTCTGTTTAGGTGAACCGATTTGAATGATTCTGGTGTAAGATGAAAGGCGATGATTGAACTTAGGTAGGCTTTTTTAAGATCGAACAAGTACTTTTGGGTCTGTGTTTAAAAATGTGTATATGAATATTGTAAATTACAAAATTAATAAAATAAAATTTTCTTCATCGTAGTCGTTTTATTTATGTACATCAAGACAACACTCCTGTGACGACCAATAATACCGCGAGATCCTGAATCGCGGTTACAACATTTGTAAATATCTTCGCATATATACGACATCTGAAATCTACTACAGTGGGCTTCACGGTTTGCTGTGCGCTTTGGCGTGTATTTATTTTCTATATGAACCGATTTCGATGATTGTTTTTTTTTTGTTAGGAAGCAAACACTTTGGACATTATCTCGTATAAATTTGATAAAGATCTGACTGGTAGTTTTTGTGCTATGCTTAAGAAATGGAAGTCGGTCGTTTTCATGTTTGTAATAAAAATTTTTGGACAAGAAGAAATTGCTGGAGGCTGGACGCCACACGTGTGGGCTATGTGGGAGTTGAGCCGCACTTAAACCTCCATCCGCTCACATCACACTCAGCGTCCGAACTCCAACTGAACTCGAACCCAGCACGAGGTTCGGGGGCACGACGCGTTACGGCACTCTTTCCCGTCGCGCCATAACTTCATCAACTTAATCGAATTATTTTCGATATTGAAGAAAAGACGAAAACAGTGATGTGATCATCACGTTATTATTCTCGTAGAGGAAATTTATGCATAGATTTAATATACATTTTAAATAAATTAAAACAAACCATTTGTCTGCAATAGATATCAATAAAAACTGGTAGATCTTGGAAAAACACATGTTTTATGATAATTTTCAGCTTCCTTATATGTCTGTTATTTTCCTTGTATCACGTTGCACAACCATGACGATATTATATAGGTATTTCCAATCTTAATCGACATACCTATATCGAAGAACAAATGTAGCAGAAAAAAATTTGATGTTTTTTTGTCGCAAAAGAGTAGTTTAAGTATTATGTCAGAAGAGTGCACCACGATGAAAGAAAGAAAGAAAGAAAGAAAGAAAGAAAGAAAGAAAGAAAGAAAGAAAGAAAGAAAGAAAGAAAGAAAGAAAGAAAGAAAGAAAGAAAGAAAGAAAGAAAGAAAGAAAGAAAGAAAGAAAGAAAGAAAGAAAGAAAGAAAGAAAGAAAGAAAGAAAGAAAGAAAGAAAGAAAGAAAGAAAAACATTTAATGAACACACAATACACGTTTACAAATAGATTAACAAAGACAAAAACAATGCTAATAAACAGTGCAGTGTGCCCATAAGGTCACAGCTCAGCATATGCCGCAGATTACTGCAGCGCTAATTTTCAGCTGAAGCCCAATTCCACGTCACGAACGAAAAGACACGATCACATTACATAATATAGTTTCAGTTAATTCATGTTTTGACTGTATTCTGTTTTGTGTAATAGTAATAAGTAAATTTAAAAAAATGAGTAGTGATAATATCGGCAAGTCCTACGTATCCTGGTACCAACAAAGTGTCGAAAACGAAAATTTTATTTTAAACTAGCTGCTGCCCGCCACGTCGTCTGCGTGAACCCTGATGATTTTTGATTTTTTCTCGCCGTAAAAACCATCCTTGAACTTCAACGAACATTTTAAAAAAATATTTGGCCAAATTGGTCCAGGCGTTGTTGAGTTATGCGCTTACCAACACACTTTGCGATTAATTTTTATATATAAGATTTCCATTTATTTTCAGTTTTCAGAGATAGAACCTATTAAGTTAGTATAAGTGCTAACAAAGTAACAAAATTTTGAACATTCAAATGGCTCTCCTGTAATATTGCGTTTTGTCACTCACTTTTACTAGTAGGTTTACGTAGAACCCCGTCGATTGATATTATTGATATTATATTATCAGATCCAAATACTAATTGATCGTTTAACCAGATCATTTAGTATTAATTATAATAAAAAGTAGAAGTAGGAACTAAAAAGTGGTGCTTATCATGTTATCCTATCTTAACTTTATCAAGTCAATATCCATCTACAATATAAATTGCAATTTTAGTAAAAAAATGTGTACCAACCGATTGTAAGGATTTGATAAGAACCTGTCTACTTGAAAAATAATAAGTTTGCAAGTTAAGAAACCGATCTATAAGGTAAGTTGTTACCGTCTACCAGATATATAGAAATTTTCGTCAACTACTTTTAAAAAGGGACTAGGTAGTCATAGCGTTTGCTCATTCTAAAGAAAGGATGATTAGTGATTACACTTCTCATATATATATGTATGGTCTGTGATTACACTGTACCAAAAAAAATCTTTGTATATAATATCAAAAATAGTAGACAATAATTTATATTTTGTAAGGTTTAATCTTCTCGTCGGTGGAACGAAAATCTTTCAACACCCTTGATATTATTTGCAACATAAGTTAGATTAAATGTTGAAGGAATTTCTGTAATGAGATTTAATTGATATCTATCTACGTGTGAGTTATGTTCGGAATACCGCATGTGTGCATGAGTCTGCATAACTTCACATATTAAGCGTAATACGCAAGCTTAGTGATAAACTTATATGGATGGTCCATTGAAGGAATGTGTTTGATCAAGGACTTTAATGGTGGAATAAACCAATAAAAACTTTTTAAATTAAGACTGTAGATCATTTTAATAGTATATCTGAGCTACAGCAAATTAAAAAGTTCATGTAGGGATGAGACATATTTTAAACAATCGATTATTTCCGAAATATTTTTTTACGAAAAATCGATTCGTGAATGAGCGAAAAAAAATATTTTATATTTTGCGATTTTTATTAAGTTACGAATCAGTGAATATATTGTATCGACACATTTTTTTGTCACTGTAGTAGTATGGTACTATAGCCAAGGAAAAAACTACAATCCACTAACCTAACCTAATTAGGAACTTGAAGGATTGTAAAAAAACACAAAACAGTTAGATTACTCAACTGCAGATAACGTTACATGAATTTGTATTGTAAAAATAGAAACAAAATATAAACAACAAGTATCTAAAGTTCCTTCAAAATTACCTATTGTGAAGTGTGGTGATCAATGAAAATCGATTTTAAATTCACTTTTTCCCATCCTCATCGACATGTCAACTTTGACAGATGACACTAAGTTAAAAATGACGTAAAACTACACTTCAAATTCAATGAAATTCTTGTTTACCGCAGCAAAGCGATAATTATTAATTTTCTAAATTAAATAGTAAATTAATACACGTAAATAAGTGAAATGTTATAAATCTACATAATGGCGAACTCCGAAAAGCCCGATTTGTTATTCTTCGATACATTTTCTCACGACACAAGCGAGGTAACGTGATCGTAAGTTGCTTCTCATATTTCTGCTGAACAAACAGCATTATCGCTTGCATTTCGGTTACAGGAATTGAATTTGGATCTAGTGCAGTTCCCGAAGTCGGTTTACGTGAGGGAAATTCGAGTGATTCCGTTGGGAGCGCGTGTAGAAGGAGATTTTCCCGGTCGAGTTCGCCTTGGTGCTACAAATCCTACTAAATTCCACATTGATTTCTTCGTCAATGACCTGAGTAAGCCGGGAGCGTCCACCTTCGAGGCTCTGGGTAGCCTGGACTACTGTCAGAATGGACAGATCCACATGGAGTGTGGTGATGGTGACCAGCCGAGGATACCTACTGATGGACTGGTTTTAAGAGGTTTGTGATGTCCCTACACTTATTAATGTAAAATATTGAACATTGAAATTGTTTTTTTTTTTAAACATTAAATGCTTGCCACCAATTTTGTCTTACTATTTGATAGTCATAATTTAATACATAAACTACAGTAAGTTTAATTAAATTCAACTTCTCTTTGATGTAGTCTTTAATATAAAAGTGGTTTGGTAGTCAACAAGCAATTTGAAATAACAAATTATCAAAGTTAAAAGCTTTTAAATTTAAGATTTAACTTCCTGGATATAATGTTGAAGTAGAGTGCTAGCCAAAATATGACAAACTAGTTGACCCGCGCAACTTCGTCTACGTTACAAAGGGGTTCAAAAATTGTAGCCTATGTGTTATTATGATGTATAGGCTATACTGTGGTAAAGTTTCATTTAAATCCATTCAGTAGTTTTTACGTGAAAGAGTAACAAACATCCATACATCCATCCATACATACAAACTTTCGCCTTTATAATATATTATGATAAATAACAAACACTACTAGTCTATCTTGCTAAGTACAGCAGTTCTTATCATCCTTTTGACTCCGTTGTATCATATGTCATCCGTTGTATTGTCATCTCAATCAGAAACTTGAAAGTTGGTTAATGTAACTATCAAGATTCCATCTGAACTTACACAGGTAACGGATGTAGCTATATAAGTTCAGATAAATAAAAACTTTTATCAAACAACAACATTCATATTTATTATTGAAACTGTAAATTACGAAGTATCTTTTAAGCTTTAAACATATCAAACTTTTTATAGATATTTTGAGATAATATTTTCAAGGTCAGCACCACAGACTACGCACCTTGGAAAAACCAGCATAATTCAAAGATTGTTTGTCCAGTTCAGCACATTTGAAAGTTAAACACGTATTTGAATACTTACATATTCCAATAAAACTTATTTAAATAATCAAAAAGTTAAATTTGTTATCTCCGTTGTATTGAGGTTCTTTACATTTTAGTTCCGTGATATGGAGCACCTCTTAGTATTCTCAAGAATGTTGAGCAGTGTAGTGTGTTATCTAAAAATAGGTTAAATGTCTATTGTCTATAAATTTCTAAGTATTGAGTTTTGTAATAAAGATTAAAGATACTTATTAAGCTAAAACTTACAGTGTAATAGAAAGTTAACTATTTAATCAATTAAATTGTAATTTGATCAAGTAAGTATCTTTTTATTGCTATTGTTTTTTTCGGGTATTAGCCCACCTCTCACTCCCACCACTGTAACTCCTGTGTAGCCAGGATCCACAGCGTCGACCATCGTAATGACTCTGAGCAGTGAATTCCAGGAAAACCCGAGGGAAAGCTAATTTGTCTTGGACCCCGCAACGAATTTAATCAGAAGATGATAAAAGGAGTAGGAAAAACATGAGTTATCTTTAGTCTAAAAATAATATCAAAATTCAACAAAATTACTATGAATTACAGGTTGCTACACCACCATCACGCTGGCAGTGTACGGGACTCTCACCCAGATACTACCAGAAGCACCCATCGGTGTCAATCCTCCACCCAGCATCCAGAGACCAGTAGTCGCTAGAGACGTTCCACCAACAAACGCTCCACCACCCGACTGGGATCCAGAAACTTCCAACCCAATACCCTCGTACACTGGCAATGTAGCCACCGCGAACCCAGAAGCATACGCCCCTAATTCATACCCAGAGAACTACGACAATCCCATTTACAGGAACGAATATTACGAGAATGAACCACCTAAAGACCCTAGGACTTACCACGTGGAAGGTGATTGGGATAAGAACAGAGAAGTCGGTGACGGTGATAGATTGAGGCACAGCTCCAGATCAATGGAACGTGACAGGCAAGGTCACGGCAGACGAAGGTCACTGGACCGACGCAGCCGAGACTCATCCAGACATAGAGACGACAGGATAGAACGGAATCGATCACGAACCAGAAGCCGTGAACGAGAGTTCATCGTTCAGGGAGAATACCGACCTCGCAGTCGCTCCAGATCACGCAGCGGAGACAGAATGAGAGCCTCCACCGACAGAGATTGGGACCGCGGCTCCTACAAGAAGGACGACTACAGGCGACACAGAGATGCGTCCTATGAACGCTCGCACGGAGAACCTTACGACAAAGAGCCCGGTTCTTACGATCGCAGGTCGCCGTATGACAAACGCGCGCCCTCCTACGAACGGAAGCCCGGGTATGACAAGCGACTGTCGCCGTACAAGCGAGGTGGCTCGTACGAACGACGTGCACCATCCTATGAGAAACAAGGACCTTATGACAGAAAACGAATGTCGCCCTACAGCCGCGTCAGGAGCTCCAGCTACGGGAGCAGGTCTCCGAGCCGCGATGATCCCAGGAAACGGCCCAGGACTCCGCCCGGGGAGAGTCGCCGTCCACTCTCTCCACGAGAAGGAGATGCGAGCCCTATCCATTCCGTCAGGTCTGAAGATGAGTACGACAGAAGCGGGAAGCAAATACCAAGAGTTGATTTCTATCATCAGAACTATCGACCGAAACCTCCTATCAGAAGTCCCTCACAAGAACTCGCAGCACCATTCGTTGAAACTCACTCAAGTTTGGTAACAGTCCCAATAGTGGACAACCCTCCAAAATCTGATACGCCAAGCGGTAATCCCGAGGAGGACAAGTCGATCGACGCAGAACAATTTGAACCAATCCTTTCTGATGAAGATATCTGCGATGATCTCGAGAGCTCTTCATACATGGAGGTCGATTATGACGTCAACGAGTATGTCGGCGTTGATGACATTATAAAATATTTCAATCCATTCAAAGCAGAGTGGACCAAATATGAATACGTGAATAAAATACAGTATTTGGGTCCAAAACGCGAAGGTGTGACAGACGTGATGTCAGCTAGTTTTGACGACTTGTGTGACGTCAGTCCCGACCTTTTCAAAGTTTTAGAAATATCAAAGAAAATGGACAGAAAATATTTTACAGATTCGTTCAAAGACATTGATAATACTATGAGAGAAGAGTGGGTCCATCAATGTGAACAAATTTACATATCCATGACGAATCTTTGCAAGAACACCGATATTGTGGTCAGAATATTTCAAAATCCAACACCTACAGACGAGTTTGGTGAGATCAATAACACGTTGATAGCATTCTGTAAAATCGGTTTAAATTATGTTTACGCTTTGTCTCAGCAGCAGCCGACTTATAAGATACGACACATGAAGTGTGGCATTCGTCTTGCCGAAGCCTTGATGGCTCACAAACACAACGAAATTATCATGAAACTACTACTTGAGTCTGACATAGATTTACCCATGCTACTACTGCAATTATATGCAGAAGAATACATGGCCTTAAGTATCAGACTCATGGTCCTAAAAGCCTTAGATGCGTGTTTATCATCAAAACTCTCCATAGAACACTTTAAGAAAGAAAAGTTGTTCCCTAAATTCGATAAGAACGAAACTGAAAGGAAACCCAAGAACGGATATCAAGCTCTCATATCGATGATGCAGGCCAATCCACTCACAAGATTGAAGTTCTCAATCAGTGCTCTCATTAAAAAGCTAAATATGTACGAGGCGCTGAGCAAACTACACGATTTGGTGATGGACTTCAGCACAAAGTCAGCTGAAGCAGAATTTAAAGAGGCAGACATGGAATTCATTATAAATTGTATGGAAGAAGTTCTGTACATGTACAGGTCTCAATGCTTCCATCTATCTCAGCCCAAACGATTTCTTCCCGTCTCAGCACAGTTCGAAATTAATAAAGAGGGTAGTCACGAAACTTTACTGGAATTTTTCAATATTCACCACGTCCTTGAAGTCTGCCTTTATCTGCTGACTTGCCCTAAAACATGCAACAACTTAGTGATCGCGAGTCCCATCCACGATTTAATTTACGAACTGATCAACTCAGTGAGGGGCCTAAATTTCTTATACAAGAACATTGAGATGAGTGAGGTTTTATTTAAAACCTTAGCTCAGCCTTACAGCCAGCAAAATGTCGAAGAGTTCTTATACCCTCACGATTTGAGTAATTATTCCGACTTGCAAGTTTTGGCGTTGGAAATGGCTTACAAACTAAAGGCCTTATATTATCTACAGTCTATTTGCGACTTGCAAGCTGGAAAAGTGGACGAAAATGAATTGATCGATCGGTTACAATCTTTATACTGCCTCAGTTTCGGATGTATTGGTAGGACTGCGGTACCTGACGTCATTGTGATGGTCGACAACGCTGACTGCTTGATGGAAGTCTTTGAAAATGATTCCAGGAAAATTAAAGGGGATTTTCCTGCGAAACAAAAATCGCCCGCGAAGGGTTACGCTATTGAACTGATCGTGTCTGCAGTCAGATTCTCAGCTAATGTAACGTTTTTGAGGAAATACGGACAAAGACTTATAAACGTGTCGAAAGATCACGATAGGTTCGAGCCCAGCGTCTCCAGTGTACTTCAAGAGGTCATACCGTATTTGAAACCCATCGAAAACATGAGCCTCTTGAATGGAGACGATTTAGCTGAATGTGTCGAGATCTTAAAAACGAATTCTGAGCATGCACCGGACTTGCCCGGAGAAATTACAACTTGTCTACGCATCTTGAGGCATTTCAGCATATCTGACTACGAATCTAACGTCGCTATAGCCAACGAATCAGCTGTTGAGGAATACGTTGAACTTAAATATAAATACAACGTATTACAGCTGTTCTCTTTAGATGGAGTAGCGCACTTGGCAGGAATCCTTGATAAGTTGGCCACACATTTCGACCAACCTAGCATGCACACGTCATTCTTTGCTTCAATAAAGGGGTTACAATTGGCTCAAATATTGGTTCCATGTTTGAGATTGTTGGACGAGATGTTGGCAAGAGTAGTGCGTTGTCGGGGACCACGATTTAGAGATCTAACTGCTGCTCCAGTGTTATTAAAAACTTATGGTATTGCCAAGTCGTTTCCTGTTGGTTGTGTTGGATACAGAACAGCAGCGAAAGCCGCTGAGGCTGCAGTGAAAGCTTTACTTGCCTACGCTCAGCCTATCGCTGACGACGCTAATGATGGTGACTCCATACGTCGAGGACCATGGACGTCACTATGTTCTGAAGTCATCCAATACACTATGACAGCTCCTTACACTTTCGTTCCCGGGTTGTTAGTGTTCTCGGAACTGCTGCCTTTACCTTTACCAATGCAAGCAAAGACTCCACCAACTCCAAGGGAATTAGAAGACGCTTGTAACGAACGCCGGTTGTGGTCAGCTCATTTGCACGCGCTGACCAATGATCTGACGGACATGATCCAGATTATATGCATGTCCACATATCGTCCGGTCGTACACATGCTGAGACGTGTGTGTGTTCAAATAGCTGATCTAGCTCCCAACACAGCAGCTACCGTCGCTAATGCTGCAGTCGGAGCTGTCACGAAGGAAATAAAGCCTGAGGAACCTGCTACAGCGAGTTCAGCTAGGGTACTAGGTTTCTTAACATGTCTGGTGTCGCATGCGCCCGTCAAATGCGCTGTCCTTCACGCTTTGAACACTGGAGGACCTAAATCAGCAGAGATACAGGCGGCTTTGTGCGGAGTTCTCACTCTATCGAACGGCTCCACTGATCATTCAACCGCGCAAGAGTTTGCAGCTCACATCTTAGCGGCGTTCTGTGATATAGAAATCACACTGACGCCAGTATCGTCCAACCCAGATAATCTACTCGCGAATTCTCTACCAAATAAAGAAGCGCTGGCACAATTTCTTGACTCCACAGCCGATTGCTTAGAATCCACTACCAAAACATGCTCCGTAGCCCAATCAATTCTACGAGCATATTTCGTTTTAACCGACCACGAATACGGGTTCCAGCAGTTCAGGAAATTTGTTACAAAAAAGCGGGAGGCTTTAGGAACGTTTTTCAAATGGGCCGTGGAAGGTCCTGGGGAAGAAAAGGCAGAGTGCTTGAGTTTGTACTTGGATCTGATCAGGATCCTGAAGGGTGAGGAGGGTGAAGGTGGTCCCGTAGTTCGGAAGTCCGTGTTGACGCCGGTAGAGATGGCCGACATGCTGGGCTACACTGCGGGGGCTGAAGATCATCCCATTATGAGTTTGGAGAATGTTTTGAAGGTATGCTTTTTTAATGATATATTTTTATTGGTAATGAAGGTTGACGACCAGTTCTCTTTATTGCATTATAGGCCAATATAATGTGGTAGTCTGTTTGTGTGTTTTTATGCGATAAACTAAAAATATATTTATACTGTAACCTAGTATGTGCTACAATAACAACATCTACATAATCATTACTAAATCTGTCTGTATTCCATATTTTTAACAAACAAATGAATCCTCTATTTCAGGAACGCAACGCAGAAGAAGACGCCTCAGCAGTCAGGTTCCTAACAGGCTACCTCCAGAAGCTGCCGGAGCCCGGGTCGCCCGCGCCCGAGGTCCCCGAGGCCCCGCAGCCAGGCCCCGACACGCTGGTGGTACAGTTTTCCACCAGAACCGTGTACAGTATAGGAGAGCCTAATGACGAGAGGCTCACTACTAGCTACTGGCTGAATATACCTTCCATCAGCGGGGAGGATTACGTTAATGATCATGAATTGGTAAGAAAAATTTATAGATAGATGTATAATGTCATTAACTTCAAGGAATTAGTCATTACAATGGTCGCCGCTGTGGATTCTGGAGTTCCAGTGGTGGGTGTGAGAGGTGGGCAAATACTCGTTAGTTACTGGGAAGGTATGATCGTGGTTGTCACTAATTCCACTATAAGAAAACACACTTGCATACGGCTCGGCTTTTGGTTTTCGAGCATGCATCAATGACGTATAGTCCTAGGACACCCTGTATACAGCCTAATCTCCGTGCTGTAGTTGTCGATGAAGAGTGTTATGTGTGCAGGTGCCGTGTGACATCATGGAGCTGGCCAACAGCTACCTGTCGCTGGGGGGCGAGGGCGTGGCGGGCGCCGTGCGACGGCTGGCCGGCTGTCTCGACGCCGCCGCCGAGCCCAGCGCGGACCACAAGAGACCCGCCGGTATGTACACACGCACACACACACACACACAGCCACCTGTCGGTGTCACGTTGACTAGACTAACACTGATATTACAATCTGTTCCAGTGGATCGCGGAGTCCGCGTGGGGCGGGGTCGCGGGGCGGAGGGCGCGGACTCGTTCCGCTGCCGCCCGCCCAACACGTCGCGCCCGCCCAGTCTGCACGTCGACGACTTCACCGCCCTGCACCACACGTACAACAACAGGTACCTTATACAGGGTGTAGCGTCACCACTACTGCAGGTGTAGTGCGATCAGCGATCATCTATATTAAAAATGGACCAATCACTTTATCCTGGATCCTCTGATCGTTATTTCTATTTAAACGTACGATATCAAAACTCGAACTAATTTGAAACTGTTATTTCGGCTAGCTAGTTTTATACCAAACATTTTTTCAAACTTTTCAATCATCTTACCTTGTGGAACCTCTTACCGGAACAAAATATTCTTGACAGTACTTGAGTTACAAATTTACATGCTTCATTTATCATTACTTCATACCCGTACTAATATCTAAATAATTGTGTTGTAGTCGCGGTGCTCGTCGCGGGTCGGACCGGGGTCGCTTCGCATCGGCCGCGCCCGTACACTCGCACTACAGGCACATGTGAGTATATACACATTGTCCCAAGTTACAGTGGATCTGTAACTTGGGACAATGTGACGTGGGATGAATGACCTGTCGAAATACAACTTTTTTATTTTTTGGATCGGTTAAACTTTTTTTTTGACATTGTATGGAAAACGTACGACTATCGTTGCGGACTTCCATACTCAAAAAAAAAAAAAAATATATAATTTCTAAAATAAAAGTGGTTTAAAGTTTTATTTCAACAGGTCATTCACCCCACTTCAGATTGTCCAAAGTTAAAGATCCACCCTGTATACACACATTTTTGCAATGGGTCCCTAATGCCGTGGCATTGTGTTCTGTTATTTATATAGCCTATATTGAACAACAAAATAAAGTTTTAAAGAACTTATATGTCGGATGACCACTTAATCTGGTGTGTTTACCGTCGCATGGACCTCTGCAATGTCAGGGGACACTGCCCGGCTACCTACCTACCTATACATAGGTTTAAGAAAACTATTAAAGAACGTCTGTGCAAGAAAGCCTACTGTAAGGTCAATGATTACCTAGACGATTGCACAAAGTGGGAATGAGTTGCTCGCCAAGGTCATTTCATTATCATAATCGATTTTTTTTTTGTGTTTTTAAGGTAAAATTGTATAATACAGCTGAAATACTTAAAAAAAAAAAATTGCTCATATTACAAAAAAGACATGCCCGCTGAGTTTCTTGCCAGTTCTTCTCAGCACGGTGGCTACAATTATTATTTTTTGTGTCCGAACTGGTGATAACTTTTAAATTTTGACGTCAACAAGAATGAGTACGTCGTCAATGTTGAAAATAAAGTATTTCATTTTACCTTACGACCTATCTTTAAAATCTTTTAGACTCTTAGTAAAACTTACACCATATAATATTTAAAAAAGGTTTTCATAGTTTCCAAAAATAAAAGTTGTTGTCATATACCCTACTTCTTCTTACACAAAGTTACAGATCCACCCTGTATATCATGTTGTTTATTGTTAGAAGGGGTCGCGGCGCCTGGGAAATGGGAGCTTCACATTTTGGACATTTCCCGCCCTCCTCGCAGTACATGATGGGTAATACTATGCATTTATTAACTGACACAGATCTAAGATAACTAGACGTACAAGTTACCACCAAAATATAGCTATTTTGGGATCAACGACCGTGATCTCATATTTTACTGTCACATAACTGTTTTTTGTTCCTTAACCCTTTCAGGATAATAAGATGGCTGAGACTAAACATGCGAATACTACACAATATTTAAGTTATTCTGTAAAGTAAGAGATATCACTAGAAAAACATTGTAGGGTGTACAAATTTAATTTTCCTTTTAATTTCATGGGAAACATTTTAACACAACGTACCTACGTTAGACATTCATTAAAAAAATATCGATTCAATAATAATCAATAACGATTTTTGTAGAAGGGTTAATAAAAAAATAAAAATAACGGTTTTGCATGACAGACATGTACCTAGCGCCATCTATTGACAACATGTGTTCCATCTTTAAAACCGAACCGATTTTTACGCGACTTTTACTGACAGATAGACAATGTTTTAGGGAGTAGTGAACGGTAGTAGGTTTTAGTGCGGTTCGACTCCCACATACCCTACCTGCGGAAAAAGTGATAGTTTTACAATTTACTCCTACTAGAAAAAAATTAATAAAATAAAAGAAGACTCAGGAAGCTTATTTATTAACATCAAGAACTTACCAAACTTATATTTTTAAATCCCACGCATAAGAGTATACAAACATTGTTTATAGAAGGATGTAGTAATGTGTCGTGTCCCACAGGTGGGGGTGTGGGCGGATGGAGTGGGGGAAGGATGCAGCGTGGACCGAGACACAGGAACTTCATGCGTTGAACTATACACTTTATAATATATCAGTTTATGAATTTTAATGTTGTTTTATTATTGAGAATGACTGATGTGTGATTGTTGATGTAAAGGGTGGGCCAATCTAACGTTTGCATTTTGAACTACTGTTTATTTAGAGAATGAAAGCTCAAATGTCATTCAATTTGTGTTCATAATTTAGTTAAAGGTTTGACACGAAATGGGACGTTTTTGGTTCGCCCAATGGGCAGAAGATCGTTTGGCCGAAGATGAGCATTTTTACCGAAAAATCGTCTTTTCAGATGAAGCCCATTTTCACCTCGAAGGCGGTTACGGTTTGGTGTGGGTTTTGGTCCGGCGGCATCATTGGACAATGAGCAAGGAGCCGCCGTTACGGTCAATGGCGAGCGTTACCGTCACATTACCGTGCCCGGCGCCATGGCTGGTGGCATGGGCGCCATGCGAACACGAATTGAAGAGTATGACATGGACGACATTTGGTTTCAACAGGATGGCGCAACATGCCACTCGAACTTTTGGAAAATGCAAACTTTACATGGCCCACACCTTATTATTGTGTACGTGCATTTGTTTATCTTTTTAGATATTGCAACATAATCAATTATCATTAATATTTAGGTAGATACAGATGTGGGCACTCTTCTTATTTTTAGGCACCGTCTCGAACTGTTAATTGATATTTCCTAACATGGTTATCTGGAAGAGATCACTTTACGCGATAAGGTCGCCAATTCATACAGACTATTTGTTCAATCCATATTGAACATAGAAACTTTTTATATTTTTATTTTGTATTCAAACTTTTTTGTTTTCCATAGCGCGATGATTCTGTCTCGCGCTATTTCAAATTTCACTTCTTTTCTAGCCATATAGAGAGTAGTCGCATTTTAATTTTCTTTTACTTTTTCTATAATTTTATTGTATTCTATAAATACAATAAATGAAGTAATACTATGTTGTGGTTTCAATAATATCCCAACACTATTTATTATTTATATTTATTTTTTACTTTTCTTTTTATGGTGCTTTATTAAAGTGTATAGTACTGTTTATTCCTCATTTAAGTTTTCCTCTTGAAATATAAATAGTGGCCGTCAATTGCCACTGTAGGGTTCAGTTTTATGAACAACTACCAGTTACCGCCAAGTAAGATTATCCATTGGGAAAACTAAAAAAGCATTTCCATTTCGGGATTGATGACACTGAGGGTAAGACACTTTGTAATTTCTTATTTATAAGAAATGACTTACAACTTAAAATTATTATCAACTAGGTGACCCGCGCAACTTCGTCTGCGTTACAAAGGGGTTCAAAAATTGTAGTCTATGTGTTATTCTGATGTATAAGCTATATTGTGGTAAAGTTTCATTCAAATCCATTCAGTAGTTTTTACGTGAAACAGTAACAAACATACATCCATACATACAAACTTTCGCCTTTATAATATTATTATTTATATAATAATATTATGATTATTACAATAGGATAAAAAATAAAACAACCGTCATAAAATTTAGAAACAAATCATTTATTTATCAAGATGAAAAAGATCAAATCATAGAATACAATTAACGATAAGCTTAGCTAGGGTAGATATGCGACCAGTAGGGTAGTGCCTGCACCGACCCCGCTAGTCACACCACATACAAAACAACACTATAACAACTATCTTTACAATAAACTATACGCGTTAACAACTAAAATATTACTAAATTATAAATAAAACACCGAAATATTCCCAAATTATCATTAAATTTTCGTTTTTCTATAATTGTCTTTGTTATTTTTTTTTTGTTAATTAAATTCATTATATGGTAAAGATCTCACTAGCATAAGTTTTTGTATTTACAATGCCCGGCGGGCGTCACAGTCTATGCGATATATATTCAGTCGCGAGTCACACATACACACACACACGCACGCACTAGTCGCCGGGGTGCTCGGGACACGATCTGTTCACCTCGAACCATTGATCTATGCATCTGGAATGTGAGAGAAAATATAATTAAAAACAAATATAAAATATTCAGGTTTACACTTGGTTAGGGGCGAAGGTTCTGTACAACTCCATTCCCGTCGGCTTCCTTTCTGATATTTATAGACTAACAAGAGACAATTGGGAAGTGTCAGGGCAACTTGATATATTCAATGAAAAGTAATGATAATGGAATTTATCGTCACTGTCTTGGTGTAGCAAATAGAGGAGTCTTTGTAAAAAATTAAATAAAATCGACTTTTAGAACGAAGTTCCTTATCGCGCGTTATCAAAAGGGGGCTAGACGGAAATTCTTATGAAAAAGTTGGCACGACACTTTTTTATGGCGCTGTAATTAAAATCTTTTAAAACAATTCCTTATTTTGTTTTATATGATTAATGCTAGATGGCGCTGTGATCAAAATATTTTAAAACGTTTTAAACTAACTAATAATATAAAATTTTATTACAATTCCCTCACTAATTAATCGAAAGGAACTTCGTTCCATCCGGGTGTCCCTCGACACCTCTCAAGATTTTTGTTTATTACAATTAATTTGAACACTCCACTTCAAAAAAATATAAGAAAATTGCTTTAAAAAGTATAATAAATCTATAAACTGTCTATAAAGCTGTTTCAAAATTATTTTAGTCTTAAATTTTAAAAATGTTTGCTAACATCTATTCTCTCCACCTTCATCCCTTAATAAAAGTAGATCTTACCCTTTATGGTAGATGCAGAGGCAGGGTAGGCGAGCGATGGTGTCGCCCGCGGACAGCTCCTCGAGACAAATCACACACTCGCCCTTTGCATCGCTCAGGACGTCCTCTGAAACATAACAAGAATACATTAACAATAGAACTACAAACTTATATACATATATGTATTATTAACGGGCGATGTTCGAGTTTCAGTGGTACTACCCAAACGCGAACGTGAAAGAGGGTAGACAGATTGCTCTTAAGTAATCTACCCGCAGTACTCAGTCTTCCCGAGGTCATGACGTTTGCAACACCGTCTACCATTTTTCAATACCACAAAAACTACAAGTTAGGTCTTTTTCAAATTTATATGAGACTATGTCTAAAGTATCTGCTTTTGAACAAAATAAGATTCATCTAAAATACCCTGCGACTGATGGAACCTACATAGACCTTAAATTATACAATGTAAATAAACAATACTCGTCAATATGCCAGCTGTTGATACTCAACTTATAAATAAATAAATAGGAAATCAGTATCAGTAATAGTCGTGGTGGCCGAGTGGTTAAAGCGCTTGCCTTCCGTACGGGAGGTCGCGGGTTCAAAACCGACCGGCTTGTACCTCTAAATCTTAATATGAAAAGATTTATGTGCAATTTTTCACAACACCACTGGCTAAAAACGGTGAAGGAAAACATCGTGAGGAAACCTGCATGTCGGAAAAGGGTTCTAAAAATCCTTTGAAGATATGTGAAGTCCCCAATCCGCATTAGGCAAGTCCATAATCCGGAGGAGACCTGAGCTTAGCAGTGGGCAGTAATGGGTTGTTACAGTAGTACAGTAGTAGGAAATCAGTACATTAAATCTCACAACCACATATGAACATCACAAACAGAAGTTGAAACTAAAGTAAATATTTCTCTGTCTATGTTTGCTTTCATACTAATTACAATTTCGTTTCGCAAACATTTCAAAATGGTACTTGCCAGGGAACTAATTAAATAATAACAAAGGTATTTGTAAGTAAAACATCTGAATTTCATTTGGTTTGTTTCGCTTTTTGACCGATTTACAAAAAGAAGGAGGTACTTCTTCAAAGGAGGCTTGAGGAGGGTCCTTAAAGTTAGGTCGTAGGTAGCGACCCCTCAGTGTCCCCTGACATTGCAGAGGTTCATGAGCGACGGCAACCACTTACTATCAGATGGGCCGTTGGCACGACTGCCTACATGGCAATAAAAAAAAAAAAAACTCAATTCCTCTGTCTTGTTTTATGTTTGTTCTTTCATTACTAGTTTGGGTGAACCGATTTGAATAATTTTGGTATCAGATGAAAGGTGGTCGTCATGGGTTCAAATTCAAGATTGAATTAACTATATCTTAGACTTTCCTTAAAAAATACTCCTACTTAGTTTATTTAAAATTTCAAAATGTACTCACCATTGTATGACAGACGCGGCCTCGTGAGACACATCACGAGATGGCACTCGATATCGTCCGGGAGCACAAACTTGCTGCAAACCGGACATTTTATACCTGGAACAACACAACAGCAATAATTAATCATCTCTTCATCATTTTAAATATGCTATTTCTGAAATAAATCACCCAAAGGTAGGCAGAGAACGGCATTAAGTTTGCCTATATAATTTTTGTGCATGAAATTTAAATAAATAACAACAACTCAATTGGGAACCGGTGGCGTAGGTTTTAAATAACTCCATTCCTATCGGCTTCCTTTTCAATATTCATAGACTAACAAGAGAGCATCTGCAACTTTGTCGGGGCCGAGGAGAAAAGTAAACTACTTTTGCAAAAAACCTCTTAAAATAACAGTTGCCCTTATGGTCTCTTTACTTATATTACCAAGTGTGTGTCAAAGTTGACGTGACGCTAGTTCTAAAACCCAGGTCAAAATACAGGGTATCAAAAGAGCACTTCCGAAAACGAAGACTGGTGGTAGTACTAGTAATACCTGTAATGTTTAATTGATTTGTAAAAGAAACATAAAATGACCGAACTGTCAACGAAATCTTTAAATATTTCTTAAGTCACTAATCCACTTAACATAATACAATATCCTAAGAAAACAACATGGAAAATACGACCAATTATCTCGAGCGAAAACATCAAAAGATTGAACAGAATGTTGTATGATTCGCGACACAACAAGTTTGTGTTTCACTCAACAAGTTCGTAAAGAAATTACACAAAGTTAAGTCAACGGAGAGATGAACAACATTGCCGAATTACTGGCCGCAGCTGTAGTCATGATTACGATAACATAATTACAATTAATTTATGGAGTAATATTAAAAAGATAGAGAAATACAAATTGTAATTGATGTTAGTAAACATAAGTCTCATGGATACGAATTTAAATATAATAAGGCTTTAATTACGGTGGTCGCCGCTGTGGATCTGGATCTGTTGGCTACACAGGAGTTACAGTGGTAGGAGTGAGACGTGGGCAAATGGATTCTTCCCTCATTATAATTAGGACTAAAAGTATGAGAACACATAAATATTAACTGAGCCTTCATTCTTAATTCTGTTGATATTCTCTTTTATTTTACACGGACTAAAAACTAGTCGAGCAGGTATTTTTATGTCTATTATGTGTCAATAAATTTACTCAAATTTATAGGCCAGTACCGCTACACAAGAATATTTTATAAACTTGTTGTTTTTCTGTACTATACAATAACGTTAAATAAATATAAATTCACAGACTGTCACTGCTAGATTTACGCTTCAAAAATGTACTTCACAAATGAAATAGAGAGAGAGAGAATGAGAATGTCGTAGTGCGTAGCGCTTCGTGCCGTCCCTCATAACCCCGTACTGGGTCCTGACCTCAACCGGGAATTTTAGGGCGGCTGAGAATCCGGCGATTTACTCCAAATAAAAAAAAGCTTCTAAAACATTAGCATGGACAAAAATCCACGCATTCACATACGTGCCTACACATCGCGCCTCAACTCAAAGAACACACCACATCTCAACGTAACGTATGTAAATGTATCTGACGCTGTTGTTTTCGAGCCGAGAGCCGAGACTGGGGATCCATCTCGATATTGTAATCTTTATATACATTTTTACTGCCTTGTTTTTCATGTTGAGAGATTTTTTGAGCTGCGCTGTGTATATGGAAAAATCTAGTGTAGTTTTAATTACTGTGTAGTGTTGTTCTTTAGATTCAATCGATTTGGCTAAGTCTTGAAATATTCGTGGAAGTCCAGGCAAGGTTTGTACGGTGAGAAAAATTACAGAAACATTCTTATTTATTCCGTCTTATGTGACAAGGACGAAGTTGCGCGGGCCGGCTAGTACGAAACATAAATTAAAATTAGGGACTTAAAATCAATCGCGCACTGTTACTGGTCATATACCATCAACTATCATGACCTTCAATATGTAACATCATTGAACATTAACACTGTCTAGTGACAATAAGAAAAGAGGAAAAACTTGGGGAACAATAATTGAATACAGAACCGCGCAACTTCGTCTGCGTTTTGTTTTGCAACAGAAAAATGTTCCCTTCGAAAAAGTAGCTTAAGATCCACCTTAGTAAGACCCTACGCCTAATAAAGAACACCTAAAACATATAATACAATTCCCAAAACTGTCTAATCCGATCATTAATCAAAAAGGAAGGTATGTGTAAGTAACAGAACTACAAAGGGTTAATGTTGGCATGTAATTTACCTTTCACGGGCGAGTTAAAGCAATCGATAGTAATTGTAGGATGACGATCAATACGCTATGGCATTCATAACTTTATTCTGTTATTTTTGGTGTAATTCAAGGACCAATATGTATGTTATTTGTTTAAAAAGATATATAAGGATATTCTTAAGTGCATGTACTTTATTCCCTGTTTCTTGAATTATTTTCCTTTATCTATTTCGTTACTTATTTCATTGTAATTTATGTTACTATGAGCTTCATAACTTTTGGCCATCTTTATTAGTTAACCAACTATGAATGTGGCGACCAATAATAGCGCGCGAGGTCCTGACTCGCGGTTACGACATTTGCAAGAATCTTTGCATATATACGACATCTCAAATCTACTACAGTGGGCTTCGGCCTGACCACCATACACTACCTCGCCCGGTTGGAGATCTCCCTTTGGCCACAACTGGGTACAGTGGACCTCGCGCGCTATTATTGGTCGCCACAATGAATATTGATTTTCCTGGGATTAAACTATTGCTCTTAAATATACTAAAAATCATTACCTTATTTAGGATCTTCTAAATGAACCGTCAAGTGGACAGTCTGTACGCCTAGTTACTTATTCAAATTTAAAACTCAATTCAAGGTTCCACTCCACAACGCTCATTCTAAATTACATAACAAATAATAAACATTTTATGACTAACAAATAAAACTAGTTTTATATTCGATATTCTTCGATAAATACGTTTCTGTGAATATTTTGTGTTAACATCCAAAATACACCCATGTAAAAAACTGAGTAAGAATATATTTAATTTCGTAAAGACATTCTCCCTAAGAAAGCACCATCCACAAAATTACCACATACAACTACTGTAATTGCCCCTTACAGTCCACTGTTGGGCTCAGGTCTCCTCAGAGGGATCAGGTATAGTCCACCACGGGATCCAGATTGGGGACTTCATATATCTTCGAAAGGTTCCAATAGCGCATGTAACAAGTTTCTACAAAAGCAGTTGACATTGATAATCAAAACCATATTCTAGGTAATGAAACCAATCCTCCTGACGATCATAACGATGATACCATCAATCACAGCGCTGGTCGACTGCAGAACAGCTTGCAGGACTTGTCGTGAAGGTAAAGAGCACCGTGACCTGCTCGAAGTACACTGCGCTATGTGCCAGGAATGCAAGGAAAGGAGACGGGAGAGACTCGGCAGTAGGAATGGTGCAGAAAGCGTTTATGGAAAGATTAAACGATTGGATATTGGTAAGTATATCATCGGTTTGGATAATATAGTTTGATGACGATGTAAATTATGTCAATACAGGATAGATCTGTAACTCCTGGATCAGCTGAAGTAGGAAAGAAAAGAAAGACAGTAGGGTGAATGAACTGTCGTCAAACTTATTATTTTTTAGATTATAGAAACATTTTTTTTCTGTCATCGTATGGTATATGTACGACTATAGTTATACTTCCATATGTCTTTTAAAAAAAGGTTAATCGATTCGAAAAATAAAAGCGGTTACAAAGTTACTGATCCACCTAGTGTGTGAGATTAAGTTCTACTGTTGTTAAAGTTCAACTATGCAAATTCTCTACATCTAAATTTCGTTTAACCGTGGTAAAATCCTCGAAAACCAAAATGAACACAGAGATCGTGCACAAAATATTGCAGCACTATAGACTTACATTAGTTAATGTTTAGTACATTTCTGTACCAGCCCATTATTGCCCACTGCTGAGCTCAGGTCTCCTCCGAAGAGGGGTTTGGCATAGTCCAACACGCTTGCCTAATGCGGATTGGGGACTTCACATACCTTCAAAGGATTTTTAGGACCCTTTTCCGATATGCAGGTTTCCTCACTATGTTTTCCTTCACCGTTTTTAGCCAGTGGTGTTGTGAAAAATTGCACATAAATCTTTTTCATATTAAGATTTAGAGGTACAAGCCGGCCGGTTTTGAACCCGCGACCTCCCGTACGGAAGGCAAGCGCTTCAACCACTCGGCCACCACGACTTTATGTTTAGTACATGCTTCTATCCAATCGTATCTCACAAGTCCATTTAATATGTGCATAATTAAGGTAAGAAATAATCGTGCAAGCTGCTAGTTCTGACGTAAAACCTACAAATGCCTATAATAATGTATAATATATACTTTAGAATGACGCTTTACATTCAACAAGTTTTAATGATAGCCATAATACGTAATAGGTAACTAGAATCAATATAAAAAGTGGTTTTATAAGTCTTTGTGATGAGAAACTTAAGGACAAAGAGCAGTGGTTGATATTTTCGATGGGATTGTATTTTATGCCCGTGGGTGTAAAATGCTACAAAATTTGGGATGAGTAATTAGACCCTAATGATTCTTGAAACTTTTGACAACCTCGTCTGTGTATTGAAGAAAGACTTCCACAAATTAATTTGCAAAATACAAATCCAACTTATTTAAAAACACATATTAAAGTTGTAATCGATTACAACGTTTCCAGTGACAACAGACTATTCGACAACTCAAGACGACTGTCCGACTCCGCCCATCTGCTCAGACTCTGAAGAATACCGTCAACCGCTAGCACTCACGTCACTCATCACCACCACAACCACGACTACCACTACCACAACCACAACCAAAGCACCATGCCCAGTGTATCCTCCATGCCGAAAGAAGAAGTTAAAAGCAACAATACCCACATTTCCTCCGCCTCCACCTCCAATGATACCCATGATGCCTTGTGCAATGTGTATGGCTGCTCCCATGATGTACCCAGGATGTCCATGCCCGTTACCACCCCCAGTATTACCACCATTGCCGCCACAACCAGTGTACACCCAACCTTCATCCACGGCACAACCATGGTACAGCGAACCTTCATCCACGCCAAAACAGAAAACCCTAAAGAAGCTGCAGATGACTGATTGGACGAAACCGACAGTCGATGATCGATTTATAGATGTTTATGTCGGAGTGCCCAAACAAGTTTTAAATAAAAATAGAGGATGAACAAATTATAAATGATAAGAAAAAGTTGTTTCGAGTTTTTAAGATAATTGTGTGTCACCTTTAAGCGCTGACGCTTATTGGAATTCATTTCAATCATTAAACCCTGCTTATTTAACATTCATGTCAACGTATAGGTAGACAACTTACTAAAAAAAAGATTCGAAATTACTCAAACGTTGCTTACATCGTCACTACGAAAATATATAATAGTAATTTAGAAAATTCTAGACAGAATCGTAAACTCACATCGACTCACACCAAATGCATTCACTATGCAACATAAATTCCACGGTAACGAAACCCCAGAATAGATAGTACCAACACATTCAATACTAGTGTACGCTATCGATTGCGTAAACCAGCACAGTCGTTAAACACTGTGACAAACAAAAGAATTATCGAACGTAATACATTAAGTATTATCAATGTAATAACCCCGGAGACGGGCAGCCGTGACACGGACGGACAGATAATAACTTTAGTAATATTCTTTGGTTATCAATGTAAACAGGTCAATAGATATTGTAATAAAAGTATAGACATTAAACTAAGAGAGCCCAAAATCTAGGTAGCAGCTAAATATGTGCAGTATTTATTGCTAAAGCTGATATGATGGTCCATGATCACGAAAATTAGTCTAGAAGAATTGGTTGACAAATGCCCAAGAGATGGTACGGTATGGTCTAGCATTGCGCAAATTGTAATGATGAAAAATGAATGCGAAAGTTCCAGAATCGATATTTCTAATAGTTTTAATTACATATTATACTCTGATTTAAAGATGTCGTTAACGTTTCAACCTTGAAGGGAACAGAAAATCTGTATCCGTAAGTTATAAAAACATGTGTTTCCCATGCTTTAAAGTGGATGACGACATCAGAGGAGGCCGTGACCTCTTCTTAAGAAAAGCTTCAATGGTCTGCGTACTTTATTTTATAATAACACTTCGATTGGCTTGAAATATAATGTGTCATCAATTATGCTTTCTCTTTTTTTTTATGGCCTTGTAGGCAGACGAGCTAACGGGCCACCTGATCGTAAGCGGTTACCGTTGCTCATGGACCTCTGCAATGTCAGCGGACACTGCGGGGCCGCTACCTACGGCCTACCTTTTAAGGACTTTCTGTGCCATAATTTCTACCCATCTCTATTATTTCTGCACTAATGCGACATTTCATTCTAAAAAAGGTAGCCAATATCCTTGGTCAATTAAAATGCAATTTCTTACACCACCAAAGTCCAGAAATCCAAATTTGTGATCGTCGTCAAAATGCCTTGCTCAATTTAAACGGTCCAAAGTACATCATCGTATTTCCCACGTTAACTGGGTTTCCTCTACATGTCGACAGTTTCACAATTTTCCTTGGTTGCCAAAAAAATATTATTCATGTACCCAAAGCCGCCACATCTGTACACAAAGTATCCATCAGTATTCAACCGAGTGCGCGTGAACGAGAACTGAATTAATAAAAGTGTACCTTTTGTCTCTTTATATTTTTATTGCATTTTCATACTTAATACGGATGGTGTCTAAACTGTGGACGACGGTTATTGTTCATTGTGCGAGATCAACAGCAAGGCGAGTTGGTTGACAATAAAATGTGTGACAAATTTAGGAATCCATTAGATTTTTAGTTATATGTTAAACGTGTCTATGAGGAAATCTAAGCCCAGCAATAATGGGTTGTTACGATAAAATACATTACAGTCAAACGAACCTAATATATTAAAATAACAATAGTAATCTTATTTTTAATTAAATTGTACTCAAAAATGCAAATTTCATGCAAGATTTTGAGAAAAAACAACTCTAAACAGTATCTTAAATGTCACGTATAAACTTTTAACTTCTTTCCTGTCAATTTCAAGTTAATCGAATTGTAATTTGAATGGTTTCCTGATGAGGAAAATCTATAATAAATATCAAAGCCTTGGAATAAATTACAAGTAATTTACCGTATAATATTCTCCTGGGTGGTCTCCTCATTTGGGCGCCATAGGCCACAGTGTCCTGTTCAGCATCAGGCACACACGTTCCTATTATAATACCCATAGTCACCATCACACCACACTTGACAACACAACACTATCACCGCATTTTACACCTTAACTCTTCACAATTAAAAACTATTTTCCTTAAAAACAATTCAAATCCGTTGAAGCACTATCGAATCAAAATATTTCTTTTCAGAACAAACGATCCGAATTTGTAACGTTATTTTTAGACGTCCGTCTTTTAAGAGCGCTGGATTATGACTGGTCATTTGGCATGTCAACGGCGAGTGGTAGTGGACTTGTGGTATATTATATGACTGTTTTGTTCCCACAATGGGGCACGCGTGGTGTGACGTCACGAGCGGTGCACGATCGCGTCGATCGGCTCACTGGAAGGGCAACGGCTTATTGAACGTGCGAAAAATGTTTGTCAAGTTTATTTTGTGGTTCTATAAATACTGTAAGGCTGTACTAATCGAATTTGATACGTCGTATTGTTAATACCATTAGTGTTTATTAGGCTAATGAGAGTCTACGTCAATGGGTGTCGGCGGGTGAATAATGACGTCACTAAACCGGGCTCATCTTTATTATCAGTTCTCGGTAAACGTGATTCCGTTAATACCTTCAACAACATTAACCTCTATTAGAAATGTTATGTAATTTTGTTAATATACCTTCTTCACTAGGCTAGTGTTCAATACAATATGGAAATCAGAGAAAGAGATTCTTGTCTTAATAGATGATTGTGGATTTACAAATCTCTCGTATAGGCTATTTGGTAATACAAATCTAACTATACTCTTGTTGAGATTGTACAACGTCAGTTCATTTTCCTTTACCACGAAGAACCAAATGCTATGAACTCATATGCAGCAGACTATAAAGTCAAAATTATAATAAAAACACAAGCAAAACCGCAGAAAAAACCCTGTACAACATTAAACACATCACATATTCTATTTAACGTCGCATCAATCTCTCTTATGAACGTGTCAGACCAGTTAATCATATTCATAAGCCAAATAAGAACGTATGAAGCCAAATACATACATACATAGGGATTTCTAATAATTAGATTTGGCTACGTGACGAGTATACTAAACATTTGAGGGATGAGGGACGCTCATTTACGTAAAATAATTTTAAAAGTGGAAAAAACCAGGGAGACCCTGTTTTATATGTTCATTCCTAGCATGGATACTTAGAGCTCTTTTGAAAAGGGGATTAAAGATGCCTTAATGAGGATTGAAGATAGTTTATTTTAGAGACAAAAAAATTTTAAATAACTTTTAGAATCAGCTGTATATTCTAGTAAAGACAATTGACAAAGCTATACAATATCAGGCCATTATCTAAAATGACCTAATTCTAAAATAGAATGGCTTCATTGGTAGCCAAAATTTATCAACTGAACGAGTCGACAACTCACCCAGATCTTGCGATAGCTGAACTACGTTCCTTAATCGTATAAATCGAGGAAACAAGACTCCAAATAACGTTGCGTGTCTGTAATCAGCATTTCCACTCGGAATAATTTAAGGCTCTACACGGAATTAGACGCCCTTGGATGATAGTGGCGGGTATATTCCGTGATTACAGAGGTTGGAACTGACAACTGTTGGCTGAGAGATTGGATTGAGAACGGGCATATTGCTTGTTATTTTGCAGTCTTTGAGAAACCAAAAAGTTATCTAGATAGTATGGTTATAGCGTTATGGCAAATCATTACCCTGTTCCAAAAGAAAAATAAATACCGTTAAAGACTCAGACAGAAAGAAATATATAAAAAAGTTGACGAAATGAAATTTAATTTTCTCAGAGTGACACCACTGTAATGAACCGTCTTTAATCTAATAATAATATCAAATATGATAATCCTGATAAATAAAACATTTTCAGAGTACAACATCAATATCATTAAGACCAAAACCAAGTTTAAGTTTTACGAGATCAACGGACCAAAAGACTCCTCCCAAATCTGCGAAAACATTATTTACATCAAAAACCAGAGCTATTCATTATTCAGTAATCATAAGCAAAGATAAATCAAAGGGAACACTGTGAGGCGGAGAAAAGGAACGTCTTCGGAATAAGGGCCTCAATATAAATGAGTAGCGGTGATTACACCTCGAGGGAGGTCCTTAGTTGTACCGCGATTGTCGTCTTAATGATCACTACGGTTATTTGTATGAGGAAAACGCGTTACGCCCTTCAGATCTCGGTATAGAGAAACAGAACTATGCGGTATGAAGTATATTTTTTATTTATTATTGGAACGAAGTTCCTTATCGCGCGTTATCGAAAGGGGGCTAGACGGAAATTCTTCTGAAAAAGTTGGCACGACACTTTTTTTGTTTTTGATGATTATCGCTAGATGGCGCGTGATTAAAATCTTTTACAACAATTCCTTATTTTGTTTTATACGATTAATGCTAGATGGCGCTGTGATCAAAATATTTTATTTAAGTTATAATAATTAGTTAGTTTAAAAAAATAAAAATTTTATTACAATTCCCTCACTAATTAATCGAAAGGAACTTCGTTCCATCCGGGTGTCCCTTGACATCTCTCAAGTTTTTATGTACTTCTTGTTCCTTGCTGCATATTTTTACTTACATCTGTTTTTACTATTTTTTTGCTGTTTTGTATCGTTATGGCGATACTTGGGGATGATGTTTGTCATCAACATCTAGGAGTTGAAGATGATTCCTCATATTGACAAAGTCCTTTCTCGTCCAAAAACCAATAAATCTAACAGCCCCTCCACAAAGAGTTTCATCAATCAATGTGATGTCTTTTCATTTTGCCAATCAATTCAGTTCGGATGCACTGGAGCGAGGGTTGTCGTCAGCAGAGCGTAGCTCACTGGTCATCACATACGGCCCGCAAACCTTCAATTTACAAAACACTCATTGTTTTTGACCAATTCAATAAAGGTACGCGATCGTGCGTTTCTTTGAATCAAATCTGATTTTTAAATGAAATACTTTATTTTCAACATTGATGACGTACTCATTCTTGTTGACGTCAAAAGTTAAAAGCTACCACCAGTTCGGACACAAAAAATAATAATTATAGCCACCGTCCTGAGAAGAACTGGCAAGAAACTCGGCGGGCATGTCTTTCTTTTGTATAATAAGCATTTTTATTTTTGAGATCTAATTTTGTAATTATTATTGATTTTACAAGTGATATTTTAGGTTTTAAAAAAGATATAGTTACAATATAGTAGTCGTTACTATTTTTTGTGGGGTAAAAGAGCTACTTAGGTAGTAGTAGATTAGATACATACAAGGATTTTAAAATGATTAAGGTTTTTTTTATTGCAAGATAGATAAACGAGCCTACGGCCCTATATAAGCTAGACGAGCCTGTGGTAAGCGGTCACCGTCACCGTAAGTATACATCATATCGATTAGAGATTACAACAAATGGTAAATAGTGATTCTTAAATTCTTTCTGCCCATATTATATACAGCCAAGATATCCTGCCAAAATTTCTGAGTATGCCTGGATATTGTTGACCAATACTTATAGCGAAAGTAATGGATGAAAGATGTTTCATGTAATTATGCCCACATACAGGTCATTATCTGGATATATAAAAGGGGCAAAAACCTTCTATCCAATAATATACTTTATTATACAAGAAGTAAAACCCGCAGTTAACTAGCTAACGGGCCGATCGATCGATAGTGTACCGATGTTATCACTCCGATAACGATTTTAATATCGATACCGAACGTATGTGTGTCATTCGTACATCCTATTACAGATATTAGAATTTACTAAGTCGTGGTGGCCGAGTGGTCGAAGCGCTTCCTTCCGTACGGGAGGTGGTCGCGGGTTCAAATCCGGCCGGCTTGTACCTCTAAATCTAAATGTGAAAAAGATTTATGTGCAATTTTTCACAACACCACTGGCTAAAAACGGTGAAGGAAAACATCGTGAGGAAACCTGCATGTCGGAAAAGGATTCTAAAAATCCTTTGAAGATATGTGAAGTCCCCAATCCGCACTGGGCAAGCGTGGTGGACTATGCCTAATCCCTCTTCTGAGGAGACCTGAGCCCAACAGTGGGCAGTAATAGGTTGGTACAGTATTACAGATATGGATTATGAAACAGGTTTCTTTTTCTGTTGTTAATGAAAAAGTTGAAATTTCTATTTGGACTTTAGAATTTCCTTAGATGAATGAGGATAACGAGAAATTTTCATTATCTTTTCTCTTTTTTGTCACGTAACTTCTCAAAATGAACTCCCATCATCGGTGTTCCTAATGCTTAATAAAAGTCCTGTATGTGGCCGTCAATGCATTGCAGAGGCTCATCAGCGACGGTAACCACTTAATATCATGTGGGTCGTAGACGCGTTTATTAGGCATGAAAAAAAAAGAAATAATTTAATACAATGTGCATATTCAATCTATATTACTTTTAATATAACTGAGGCCTCAGATAATAAGCTACCATCAATTGTGGGGGGCGGCGCGATGGGAAAGTGTGCCGATGGCGTAACGCGTCGCGCCGTCCCTTATAGGTTCGGACGCTGAGTGTGAGCGGTTGGAGGTTTTAGTGCGGTTCAACTCCCACGCAGGGCGGGCGGAGATCCGGTGATTTCCTCCAACTAAAAACAAAAATTGTGAACTTCTACAAGACTGTAAACATAATATCGAAACGAAACGAATTCAATAACTTTTCAATAAAACTTTATAATAATTCGCAACAATAGATACGCGACCGGATGTAGCCCGCCCGCCGGCCGCCGCCCGCCCAACACAACCGGAAGCGGAAATAAAGCGACCCCCAGCGGACACCTTCGGGCGTCGACCTCTGTCGTCTGCAAATTGCATGCGAGATGTGTACAAGCAATTTTATATTGTAGTTATTTTTCTTTGTGTGAGATAGAGCCTTGCTAAGGGCATATGCTTTACGTTTGTCTGACTTCGAAATTCCAAAAGGGTTTTTAGTCTGATTCGTTTTTTTGTCTGTTTCCGCAGTAGATTCGTTTGAATAAAACGATTCGGATGATTATTTTTATTCAATTTAATCTTTAACAAATAATAAAACTTATATATTTGTCAACTAAGAATGGGACGTCACATTTGTATGTCTTTGCTAACAAAGATTCATTAAGCATGTTGATTCTTTATTTATTTTATTTTTATTTATTTCAAGCAATTATAGATCATATTATTATTAGGTAATAACAAAATTCCATTAAATTAAATTACATTTATTATGCTAACAAATATTATTAGTTAAAGAGGGACACATCAGTTGTTTGTTTGTCAGTATATTATATGGATCCTATCACAATGATTCATATACCGACAGTCAAACCCATCTGTGAATACTCTCAGAATGAAGTTAGATAATAAAATTGCTATCATTTATTTGGTTAAATTTGCAACTTAAGGGAAGGCATAATAATAGAAATTTTTGATCTTCCTCACGTGAATTAATCTTCTTTGTTTATACAAACCTAACTTCAACTATGACACCAAAAATGTTCCATATAAACCAAAATATATAAATCAGTCATTTAAATATAATTTTGAGACCACCCACTGACCACTGCCACTCACAGCCGCAACCATTTCATACGATAATCAATTTATATTAATTAATATTGAACGTGATATCCGACAGTTATAAGCCTACAATTCCGTGTTAATATTTAACTTTAGTAGGTTATTAACAGAAAAATAGGTTAGCCTTTTAAATTTAAATATTTATTGTTGCACATAATTATGATGCCAATTCTATTAATAACTAGTTGGCCCACACAACTTCGTCTGCGTCACATAAGGAAATTTTCTCACCATTTAAACCTTCCCTGGACTTCTACGAATATTTCAAGATTAAAATAAGCCAAATCGGTTCAATCGTTCTCGAGTTTTAGCGAGACTAACGAACAGCAATTCATTTTTAAATAAGGTAATCCGAAAAAAACTGTATTTTTACAGTAAATACATTGAAATAAAGTAAGTCCTTAAAGGCAGTGCAGTGTCCCCTGACTTTGCAGAGGTCCAGGAGCGACGATAACCAATACGATAAGGTGGGCCTTTAGCCTGCCTATATGGGAATAAAAAAAAACATTCATTAGGAACACAACATACATTATTATTATAGCAATTTCAAAAATACTAAAATAAAAAAATGTGTTCCCAAAACACAGCTGTCTCAGCATAATTGCAGGCATATTTCCGGTTGAGGATATTTTAAAGTCAAAATTTATTGTGAGACTGAAAATATTGTTTAAAAGTTTCGAATCCTTGAACTTTAATATCTTATTACCATTTTACCATTTCGTACCATTCCGATTTGAAATGGACTCCCATCCGCGGTGTTCCCGGAGCGCTATGACATGTCCCTCTTTAAACGAGGTTTAAGAAAAGTACTGCATGGGTAGGCGATAGATAACGGCCCCTCATTGCCCTGGCATTGCAGAGGTTCATGAGCGACGGTGACCGCTTACCATCTGGTGGGCCGTAGGCTCGTTTATCTATCACGCAATAAAAAAAAAACTCTTTATTATTTAGTTACTTTATGACCGAAAAAAAAATATATCACCATTCAAAAACACTTCCCTTAAGATTGGCAATCACTTAACATCAGGTGTGCCAGCTCATTTACTTAACAAAAGCTTTTCATAAAGCACATCCTAAATTACATCCAATTTTACACACACTCGATTCACAATACAAAAGTTGAGTTTATTTTTCTTTTGTTAGTAATATTCGTGTTTATTCGCGAGAGTGACGTCCGATCGCTACGACCGTCAGAGGGAAACTGAGGTTGGCGCCACGCGGTTTCAGAAAATAAAGAGAAAAGCTTCGGGAAGAGGCATCAGTACTATTGGTTTTTAAGCCTTAACTATTGGTTTAGGTTTTTATCTGTTTTGTTATTAGAATCCAAACTAATTTCTTAGTTTGTTTTACTGATGATTACTCTGATGGAAAATATTAGTTGAAAATTGTTTTAGACAGCAAAATCTTTTAGGGATATGAATTTGAGAGCCACATGTATAACTATTAGGGACATTTTATCCGTCTGTCGAAGAATTGCTCGAAACATCGAGCAATTCTTAAAACGATCGATTTTCGGTACTTTTATTGGCTGATGTATTTTTCTACTTTTTCGAGGTTAACCCTGTCTCTCGTTGCTACGCAGACGAAGTACCTGTAGTATATTATATTAAAGAAAAAGGCGGAAGTCGAACCCTCCAAAATTGATTTACAAAGATAAGCAATCAAACACAGTCCACATTTTCCTCAATCATCCGAACCGAAGAGATTACTATCTCGTTTCATTCCATTCAAAGAATTGGAATAAAAACGTCAATACGTATAAAAACATTCGTATTGTAGTAAAGTTTGTTTGTCGGAATAATTTATTTGAGAGATGTTTTTTTATTACCGTGGGCAGACGAAATAATTTGTCTGTTACTATTTAAGTTAAGTAAAATGAACCCAAACATGACGGATCCATTTTTTATTTTTTTTATTTTTTTTTTCATTTTTTTAGTACCTTTCGACCGTATTATTGCATTGCAATCAAAACTTCAAAGTTTCAGCTCAATTGGAAGCCAAAGAGCTTGTCAAATTTAACTCAAAAGATTCCACCCGAACTCACGATGTTGTGTACATAGTTACATCCAGTACAAATAAAATGAAAGCTTTTAACAAAAAACCATTATATTTTAAATTAAATCCTATCATTAAATTCAACGATACCAAAACAAATATAACTAAATTAAAACGACTGCCCCAACACAGGTCACTCCCAAATTTTCCTAGTCCGGTCTTGCTTATCGTAATACATCTTGGAAACAAGTTTTTTAATAACGAGAGATGACCCGGACGAAGGGATCGGAAACATCGTATTTACCGTTTTCCGAACGAGCGCTTCCCCGCATTAATCTTTTAGTAGAGACAAAGAAACTTGAAAGAATAATGAGGTATCGTCTGCGTAACCTATCCCTTTGAGTCTGGGAGATAAAGTAATATAACATAATACTATTATAAATGCGAAAGTTTGTAAGTATGGATGTATGGATGTTTGTTACTATTTCACGTAAAAACTACTGAATGGATTTGAATGAAACTTTACCACAATATAGCTTATACATCAGAATAACACATAGGCTACAATTTTTTAACCCCTTTGTAACGCAGACGAAGTTGCGAGGGTCATCTAGTATAACATAAGTTAATATCTTTGTAACGGTTGTTGATACGCACGACAATTTCGTCGTATGTAAAAATTTAATACAATAATTTACTGCACTTAACAAAAATTACTTGAATGACTTACTATCAGGTGGGCCGTTGGTTCGTCTGCCTACATATATAAAAAAAATGACGAATCCTCATTATTCAAGAGAACAAGAATCATCTAAATCGGTACATTTGGAAAAGAATAATATACACAATACACACAACCAGTCGTTTAATCTTGTACACATAAAACATACATTGTTGAACACAAAAAATACATGTTACACCTTGCAACTCTTACGAATCGATACAATTAAAAAAAGGACAAACATAAAAAAACAATAAATTTGACAACTTAAAGAAAGAAAGAAAGAAAGAAAGAAAGAAAGAAAGAAAGAAAGAAAGAAAGAAAGAAAGAAAGAAAGAAAGAAAGAAAGAAAGAAAAACATTTATTTGTGAAAAAAAAGAAAAATATTATTTTACAATTTTCACACGAAAAAGAAGCACTTATTTGCCACAAAAAAGGTACCCATCTCAGCTGAATGCCACAAGCAAGCAAAAAGTCAGCTGCAGCGCTGAATTTCAGATGGGCCCTGTGGGACCTCCCCCATTATGATTAAAAACTTTATATGGGTGATTCTACGATAAGAGGTAACTTGTGCGGCCATTCCTTTATTATTATTATTCGCGTTATATATAACACGAATGATCACTTAAAAAGCTCCTACAAAATGCTTCAGTAAAATCGTGAACAACAAAAAACGCCAGTTTCCTGGTAACTAGTTGAAGATGTCGAGGAGTTGGCAGCCACTGCAGGCATTTTGCCAGACCCTAGGGTTCCATACAATCGTTTTGGACAACGAACTGCTCTCATTTAAAATAAACTTGCTACTAAAAATAATTTAAAGTAAAAAAATATTTTTTTCCTGGTTGAACCGATTTTAAAGATTATTTTTTTATTTGAAAGGTAACACGTCTACTGATATCTTGTTTAAATTTAATTGAGATCTGACTAGTTATCCTTGAGTTATTTATTTCCTCTCGCTTAAATCACAATTTCGAGTACTTCCCCTGGACGCGTTTAAAAGTTCCACCCTGTATTCAGGGTAGATCTGTAACTTTGGACAATCTCACGTGGGGTGAATGACCTGTCGAAATATAACTTTTTATTTATTTTTTGATTCGGTTAAACTTTTTTTCTGACATTGTATGGAAAACGTGCGACTGTCGTTGCGGACTTCCATACTATGACGAAAATATATTTTTATCGAATTTCTAAAATAAAAGTGGTTCTAAGTTTTATTTCAACAGGTCATTCACCCCACGTCAGATTGTCCACAGTTACAGATCCACCCTGTATGTAATGATTAAAACACATAAAACAGAAAACACTAAAGAAGGTAATTGTTCCCAAGCTATTCATTACTACCCTTGATAGTGGAAAATACGTGCAATTGTCATGACTACCCCTTAGTGACCGTTAAATTATTGCATCCATTACCAATACAGCAATGAGGGTGAAAATACAACCACTTCACTGAAACTAGGGTGTGGTCGTCACAACACCATGAGACTTTCAGAAGACTTACTATTTGTTTAAAATTAATTTAAAAAAAAAACACCTTAAAAACAAGCTTTTAATATCATGTAAAGTACTTCAGAAGACGCCGCGTTCGTTAAGTTTTTACTTAATTTTAATTTCACCTTTGAGTTAGCTTAACTAGTTTTAAAACAATAAACTATGTCGTACTGTATTAAATTCGTTATGAATATTCAAAACACAAACAAGAACAGACTTCATTTCAAAATCAAAAAGTATCGTTCACATCGGTTTTCCTAAAATGTATCAACGTATTTGTAATGCAATATTAATGACGTACTGTCCACCACGCTTTCAAAATGCGGATTAGGGACTTCAAACATCTTCGAGAGAGTTAAGAATACAGTTCCATCAATTTACAGTTTTAAGTAAATAAATTGTTTTAAAAGATTTTATTAGTGAGCTTGCTGTACAAGTCGTATCTTGTGGCATTCACTTCTCAAAAGTTATTACAGGACATACACACGATGCATGTGTGCTATGACGTCAATGTTGTGTATAAATAGGTAAACTGCACGTACAGTACTGAGCAGGGTAACACACGACGCGAAATAACGATTAAAGTTACCTCTTGTTTATATGGATCACAATTTCTTTGCAGATAATTTATCTTTGTACAATTTAATGCCTAGAAAAGTAAAGATATGAAATTGTTAATTACTTGTACAGTTTAATGTCTAATAGGAATACAGATTTGTAATCATTAGTTCCAAATGAAAGGTTTTTTTTTTTTTCATCGTACTTTAAATTTTAAACCGTCTTTGTGAAGAGAAAGGTTGTGTTCCACGAACGATAAAATAAAAAGTAGCGTATGAAAATTTATTTAGTGTTTCTTAAAGTTTCCCCGCAATAAGCAGACCTAGCTACTCAAGTAGTTTGAACACAATGCATGACAGACATACGATATATTATAATGTAATTAAGCAGATATTCAAAGTACAAAGAGAACTTATATTATATTCGAGGTACATTTAATACAAGAGTACAAAAAAAAAAAAAAAAAAAAACTTATTATAAAATTACTGCCCAATGTGTGTACAAATGAACAATCAGGATACTGTGTAAAACACTTATGAAGTTGAACATATATTTTTTTGTTTAACTGGTGGTAATTCTATTAAAGATTCAGCTATTTTTCTTATCAAAAAGGTCATTTAAAATAATGTTATTTCCGGACCTTGAGGTTATCGTAACGAAATACAATTTTAATTAAAAACAGGTAAACTATTAATTAAATGTTTCGTTGTCGATAATAATAATTATTGTAAACATGCCATTGAGGTTTTAAGAACGCTACATTTACCGATAAAAAAATATTGAAATTTACAGAAAATTTTAAGTACAAATATTCGCGAAAAACGTCTTTAATAACTTCTTTTTCAAAAATGTATATTTTTACACCAATTTTGATGATTCTTTTGTTTTATTAGACAGCACATTTTAAACATAATCTCACCATTGCAGAGGTCCATGAGCAACGGTAACCGCTTACGATCAGGTATCCCGTTAGCTCGTCTGCCTACAAGGCAATAAAAAAGAAAAGACCTAAATTTACTAAAGATCGAACCGGTAGTTTTTTATTCTTGTTAAATGGAAGTCAGTCGTCATTTATGTAATTAAAATAATATTAGATAAACCAATTTCGATAATTATTTTTTATTACAAAGTCGGACACTTTGGACATTAATTTACTAAATATCTAATCGGTAGTTTTTGTGCTATTCTCAAAAAGTTCTAGTCGAATCTCAAGTACAAATTTCTTTAAAAGTTGTGCATTGTCTGTGTGTACTCTATAGTTATACATACAGTCTCACCTGGCGTCGGTCGCGATCGATACGGCGCGACGCCGGAAGTGGTCGTCGGGTCGGCAACCCAACAACCAGACACTTTATTATATAGATATTCTATTAAATGTTTTATGATATTATTTGGTCTGTTGTTAGATAATTGCTTTTTTAAGGTTATTTTATTAGTTCCTTTTTAGATTAGTTGGAGCAAACAGACAGTTAAGAATTGCAACAAAAAAGCAAAAATTGTTTTGGTATTCAAGGTGGAATTTTCGGAGAAAATATTCTAAATAGTGATTTTACAAAATTTTGATGTAAGGAATGTTTCCTTGCACTTGAAATATTATTTATTTATATGTTTTTTTAGAGAAAATCGAAACCGAATTTACAGAATCAACGTCCGAACCCAGCTGAAGCCAGAACCCAGCACGGGGTTATGCGGGACGACATGACGCGTTACGTACTGTCACATTATTTACGTCGCGACTACTACTTTGTAAGATAATAAAAGAAAAAAACCAATAAATATTTTGCTTCTTCCATCATGTCATTATAAGAAGTAATTGAATAAACCAAGTATGACGGTTCGTGACACCCTCGACATTCATCTTTATTGGATAACGAGTCCTGATTGACGCGGCAGTATGTACTGGATACCGTTGCCTAACTCGCTTGATAACTAAATCTAGCCTTGGATATAGTTAAGACGTAAAAGACCTAGGAATAACTCAGCTAGGTTTACGATCAGGTGGCCCGTTAGCTCGTTTGGCTATAAAAAACTGCGTCAAAATTGGTGTTTACTTATGCCAAGTTAACAGCCAAAATTGATTTCTAAAACTTGTTTCTTTACATTCTGTTATCGTGTCATATTTTAGGGAGAAAATATTTTTGCCCAAAATATAATTTAGTGTAGTTTAATAATAATTACAAAAGCGTTAGGTTTGATTAAAATCGCTATCAAAATTATCTCCTTGTAATGGCGAGGTCTAGTAGAGGAAAACTCGAAATATTTAAAGTAAATACAGCGACTAGTGACATCTCGCGGTGATTTATTAAAACATTTGATGAAGAACAATGAAAAAAGTAAAATTCTTTAAAGAGTACTAATTAGTATAATATAAAGTTAGGTATTTATCCTACTAAAATACATAAACTTGTCAATAAAATATTACTCTGAACAATTCCTGTCTCTCTTATTGTCATTTAGTTCTCCAAGTTAACGCATAGATGTCGCCACTAATATACATCACTTAAAATCAGTTTTACGCAAAACAAAGTTCCATTTTATGCTAATTTATTCTAACATCAGATGAAAATATTATTTTTTTTATATTTATAAAATACTTCCCTGGGAAAAACTTACTGTTAATTTGTGAATACCAGGTCTCACTAAAGTAGGAAGGAGCACATACCTGTAAATAAGGAAAAACGATTAATTAATATCATTTAAATAACTATAATGGTCATTATTATAAATATATTATATTACAGATTATATTATAAATATAATATATCTGGAATCAATTCATATAGCCTATTATTAAGTACGCAGATTTTGCGTAACTGCAAGACCTTTTCCGATATGCAGGTTTCCTCACGATGTTTTCCTTCACCGTTTTAGCCAGTGGTGTTGTGAAAAATTACACATAAATCTTTTTCATATTAAGATTTAGAGGTACAAGCCGGCCGGTTTTGAACCCGCGACCCCCCGTACGGAAGGCAGCCAATGGGCTGTAACAACCCATCAGTACTACATATGAGGCCCCCTTTCCAAAGCGAATGTGGAATTTAAAGGTAGAGGAATTTAAGAGGAAAGGAAGACTAAGAAGAGATGTATTTAGGAGGAGAGGAAGGCCTAAGAAGAGATGGATTGGATTGTATGAAAGAAGATACGAAAATTTGGCGTAACAGAAGATTTATGCCAGGAATGAAAACGTTTCGCACTGACCCCATTTAAAGGGATATGGTTGAGCTAAATAATATACTACAGACAAACTAATATGGCAATTAAAAGACTAGTACAATTTTATTGTTGAGTATTAAGAAATTGGGACACGTTGTAATCTAGCGACCTCATTACTATGTGACGTAGACCCGACTCATTAACATTGAAATAATTTACGTATTATTTGGAAATTGTGATAAATTTCGCATGTCATTGCTGAGTTAAAACAATGGGTGTTATTTGACTTTTATTCCAATTGTTGGGACCTATCTTTTCCATTCAAATAACGTCGACACAGTATTCTTATGCTGCCTTTCTACCCTCAAGTGTTTTTCTTTACTATTCTAATTTTTATTGTCCTTAGAAAACTAATCCTTATATTGCCTATCAAATGTTAAAACTGTCTCTTTGCTTAATAAGGACAGCTTACATATTTATGTGCTTTTAAATTCAGCATTTTGCTTGTTATAGTATAATCTTCATCATCTCCTTAATCAAACAGATATTCTGGTATTTCACTCTCCACATCCTCAGCATCCACATCTTCTAGATAGTTCTTTACCCTCAGTTTTAACAGCATTATAATATTGAAAAATAAGATATTATGTAGTACCCTTCCGGACATTGAACATCAGACACCATTCACGTCGCAGACAAGTTTTTCTAGATCAATGTATATTTATTAACAACTTAATAAATATTGTTTATTTAGCCTCCAATTAAACTTGATTTTACATATATATGTTACACGTGGAAAATGTCAGTTATTATACTATTAGTATTCAGGTAACGGCTCCATCAAAGACAGGTTAAAGGAATTATTTATAGCAAGCTTCTGTTTTGGTTTTCGCGAGCCGCACATATGATTAAGGCTTTCAAAGGATCTGTGGAACTTCCAAAGTGTGGGATTTTATTCATAAATATTAGTAATGATACTTAAATAAGGTTCACAAAATCTGATTTATTTATTTAGAAATTATTAACCAGTGACTGTCGTTTACTGCTTCTATTAGCTTATCATTAAACTTGTGTGTTGTCCAAGACAAGATAGCTTTACTTTCGGTTCTTAGTCCTGCTCAAATTCATTTCAAATTCGCAGCTGTAGATCTCGGATACTAACTATTCAAATCGACCCAAAAGGCTGCAAATTTCGAAACCAAATATGAGTAAAAAGAATCCGATCAAGGGTTGATAGTCCAATCACTTATTAACTCCAAACAACTCTACAAACTTCACCACAGTTGGGGAGTTACTAACTTCCAGCGGAGACACTTCAAACTGTCATACTAACTACTTGACTTTTCCAAAAGGACAGTCAAACTTGCAACTATGACAAACCCAGGCACATCATATAAAAAGTAAAATTACAGTGTACAAGTAAAAGGTGGAATTAGTGAAGAGGAAGGCTTCTTATGTGGAAACAAGTAACAATCCAAGAATTTTATTAAATTAAACTATAGAAAGAAATTGAGAACATCCAAAGAATTGCTTGTCTGAATTGATATTTAGCAATCAACAGATGATGATGGTTGAAAACATATAGCATCATAATTGGGAGAAAATGTGGCCCACAGTACTGATAATCAGAACATGGGTAGTGGTCAGTGTGAAAGATAGTTCAGGTTTACCTGGCATGGATAGCGAGATGTAAGTTCAGGTTGCAGTGGTACCGGCAAACGAACGAGAAAGAGGGTAGACAGATTAGTCTGTTCTTAAGTAATCTACCCTCAGTACTTAGTCTTCCCCTTATCATGGCGCTTGCAACAGGAATGAAATTAGGACTCCTTTAATAAATAAGAACCCGTTTAATATTTGTGTAAGTGATATAGACAATAGATCTTCAACGAGAAGCTCTGGAACTCAATAAAGAATTTCAGTCTCCACAAATAAGACTGTTTTTCGTGTGATATATTATTTGTTATTTCGTACAACAACCCACATTCACGTTACACATAACAGTCGAAATTATTTAAAAGATTAATAACAAAGATAAGTGAATTATATCTATAAATAACATGAATGGGGAAAGTGTATGAGTCACCCCATGCGTCATATCAGAGATTAAACACTGTAAGTACTTAGATAAGAACCTAAAATAAGCCATGCTAGGGTTATTTCATTTAATTATATTATTGATCGTACATTTCGTTCTAAAAGGGTAAAAATCTTTGGGTCTGTGGGAATCAACATATACCATAATGTGGATTGGAGACTTCACATAATATCTCCAAAGGGTTTAAGCCTTAAGCTACCAATAAGCAGTTTACTTCATGATGTGTTTGTACACTGTAACAGTCTTGGTATAAAACTGCATATTATAGATATTTTTTTTGTTATTGCAAGACAGATTTATGAGCTTACGACCAAGAACTGGTCGTAGTGGCCGAGTGGTCGAAGCGCTTCCTTCCGTACGGGAGGTCGCGGGTTCAAATCCGGCCGGCTTGTACCTCTAAATCTAAATGTGAAACAGATTTATGTGCAATTTTTCACAACACCACTGACTATATACGGTGAAGGAAAACATCGTGAGGAAACCTGCATGTCGGAAAAAAAAAATCCTTTGAAGATATCTGAAGTTCCCAATCCGCACTGGGCAAGCGTGGTGAACTATGCCTAATCCCTCTCCTGAGGAGACCTGAGCCCAACAGTGGGCAGTAATGGGTTGATACAGATACAGATACAAACCAAGAACTAAGCGGTTACCGTCGCTCATGAACCTTACAATGCATTGCATTCAGGGCATTGAGGGGACGTTATCTATTACTAATACAGGACTATTCTTAAACCTCGGTCAAAGAGGGGCACCGAAATCTTTATATATTAAAGATTAGAACAAGGTAACCAGACTTGTCATATACAGGGTGGATCTGTAACTTTGGACAATCTGACGTGGGGTGAATGACCTGTTGAAATAAAACTTAGAAACACTATTATTTTGGGAATTGGATAAAAACAAAATTCATCATAGTATGGAAGTCCACAACGATAGTCGTACGTTTTCCATACAATGTCAGAAAAAAAAATTAACAGATCCAAAAAATAAAAATGGTCCTATGTTGTATTTCGACAGGTATGACGCCACCCCACGTCAGATTGTCCAAAGTTACAGATCCACCCTGTATATTTAATAAAATCTAGGAAGGACTATTCTATAGTATTAAACCGTTCATTAGTTTACGAGCAGGCCTGAAATCTAGATAATCTATTAGACCCTAACTTCATTTCCATACAAAATCACAAAGGTCTAGTTCCCGAACGTTTATTTTAACTTTAAATCGATAGTTGGGCAGACAATTTAAATAAAGCTCTTTAGTACATTTGACCTTGATCTATTTTGAAGGTCTATATTTAATGCAAAGAACAGAATTACAGCGAAATCACAATTTAAACACAAATTGGACTTGTGGTACTTATATTTTACGTCAGAAATAAGGCTATAAAAGCTTTATTGTTCTTGTTTTTTGTCATGTAGGCAGACGAGCTAACGGCTAATCTTGCATAGTTACCGTCGCTCATGAACCTCTGCAATGTCAGGGGACACAGCGCTACCTACGACCTACCTTAAAGGACTTTCCTATCCTTGTTTTGGCGAATCAACGGGCCACCTGATCGTAAGTGGTTACCGTCGCTCATGAACCTCTGCAATGTCAGGGGACACTGAGGGGTCGCTACCGACGACCTAACTTTAAAGACCCTCCTCAAGCCTCGTTAGTTAATGTTGATACTGACAAACTAACATGATTTAAAACATATTTTCTCGTAGACCGCGTCATGTCTATTTATAACAATATTACTCGTAAGTACAATGACACACGGAGGCGGTCATTTAAAAACAATATAATAATAAGTTATAGGATAAGTGCGAGTGATAATCGCGGTATGAAGGTTCCGGACAAATTAAAATGTATTACTAATGATTTTTAATTATCATAAATACTATTAGGTAGTGTATTAAATTTTATTGAGGGTAGATAAATAAGTAGTAGAAGTACTGCCAACGACATCTATTATAAAAACAGTAAGCAGTTTAAAAACATAAATTTCTTTGTTTCGTTATGTTTCATCTATTTGTTTTTTTAATGCCTCGTAGGTAGACGAGCTAACGGGCCACCAGATCGTAAGCGGTACGGCCTATCTTTAAGGACTTTCTTCAAGCTTAGTTTGAAGAAGGACAAGTCTTAGCGCTCATAGGGGAGGAAGCTCATTCCCATTATTTATTAAAAATGAGTACAAAACAAGTACAGCTTTTGGCTTTATTAAAATTCCGTATTTGTCTATGGTTAGGAATCCTAATAAAATGAAACGCACTAACACTGACTGCGCACTGATTACGTACAAATTGTGCAATACGATGACGTGTACATGCAAAGATAAACACATATCATCCGAGGGCTATTCCTATAATCTTTATTAACTTCATACGATTGTGTACTTTGAAAAACTTCCGTCTACTGCATGACAAAATTGTTCTTGTCATATGAACAAAGCAGAGGTTCATTAGCGACGGTGACCGCTTACCATCAGGTGAGCAGTAAGCTCTTTTATCTATTATTGGGTTCAGTTCAGAAACACAATGAAAATTCCTTGGTTCACAATAACAGTTTATTCATTTTCCAAAAACAGTATAACCATCCTCCAAAATCAGTACAATTATCCTCCAAAACTCAGTCACAATTACTCTCAACTCTGTTCACTTTGAAATCACGTCGACTACTGTATTCAAACGACAGCTTACACGCCTTTTATACTTTCTTGAGAAATAAATCAGATGGCGCCACTAGTATTTCCGTTCGCATAAAATAAAATTAAAAGAATCTAACAACACTCTTATAAAATGATTCATCACAACCGGAAGTCCTTCCTTTAAATCGACGTAATACCCGCTTCTACAAACAATTAAATGGAATTAGAGAAAAGTCACCTAACAGCTCGGCCATCCTGTAACTAAGCGAGTCCTCGCGCTTGTTTAACTCTCCGTAAATCCGATCAATTGCAACCATTACTAAAAGATGAGAGAAAAAAAAAATAAATAAAAGGAGACCAAAACAACCAACTAAAAATCAAGCAACGTAGAATTCAAGTGTCCACACAAAAAGCCATGGTTGAATTTTACTCCTCGACACTAGCCTCGTAGCACCATAGCTGAAAGCCATAAAAAACGTTACGTGCCCAAAAGCCTCCTTCATTCCACTCCTGTCTTCAGCCGTTTCTTCATTATAATATCCCTGTTATTTAGTATTCCCACCATCGAAAAGGCCTACCTCTTTTCCTCTTCTGTCCGGTGTATCAGTTCATATAGTTTGTTTCATTTATTGAATCATCTGATAGTATGTCAGTCCACCCCTTCAAATTTCTTTACCGTTATAGCATTCTGCAAGCCTGATAACATTTTTGATGTTTAATTTGATGAGGTCTTGAGTTTGACATTCAGATGGGAGAATTGGAGGGATACAGCCTTCGAAGACTTCTCATTTTCACGTTTTTGTTCTTCACTATATCTTGAGATTCCAGTTTCTCTTCCTAGCGTTGCCAACTCACGTATTCCTACTTCTTTTCTCGCAAAATCCATTAGGGAGATGACCTGTCCGAAATTAACAGTATCCGATTTCATTAAATAAATTATTTCCTCTATTCTGTCCATTTGTGTCCTTCTGTTCATTGCCTTGTTTTATCAGTATCACATTCCCACTTTTCGACTTTTCCTATTTAAATCCTCCGAATTTGTTCAGCTCTACTAATCACACTTTAATGATGGGTCCAAGTGAAGTGGTCCCTCTATCACATCCACATGCTCCAGCCCTGACACGGCCGTACTCCAAGCGAACGAAACTTCGCACCTCCGGGAAACAATACCTATCCTTCTATCTTGAATAGGTCACAACGTCTCTTACAACACAAGATCCTCACCATCGTGCCTCACTTCGAGAATCTACTAGATAACTCCTTTGAGCAAAAACCCACCAAATACAAATACAATACTCGCATAAACTTCAAAAAAAAACGTAAGGCCTTGATCAATAACAAAATTTCCCAGTTATCCTAATAGTCCGAGCTTCCGCACCTGCCGATTGGGCAGTTACAATCCGACGTCATCAATGGCCACAACAGCTCTATCAATGGGTCTCCGACTAAAACAAGATACCAGCTGTAATCAGAGAGGGACTAGAGAAGTTGTGTTACAGACGTACACCAGCCAGGCCTTCTACTTGCATACGTCGCATTTTGCTCCAGGATCATATAGAGCCAAGAACAATACGCCAACAATCATTCGTCCACAAAAAGCATTAATCTGACTCTCATCTTCTCACTATCCAATATTTCCTGCAACATACTCTCATCAGTTCACAATCCACATCCGACACTATAAGGGGTTCAGATCCTCCGTCTCAGTCACCATCCGATAGGCTTTTGTAAATTCTCGACCTTGCAAATCACATGAAACAATCCCTACACAACAGCATATCTGGAGCTAGAAGCGCTCGATGTTGTCGATCACTACAGTTGTTGCTCTGGTCAACCGCGTTTTCATGGAAGTCAACTCTACAACAACCCAAAATGGTATCCTTTCCAACATTAATTTCCAATCGTATATTCTCTAGGACAATACTCCCTTCTACTTCAGACACAAACTCTGCAAGCGTTTACACATGTCGTTTGAACATTCGATTCATCTGGAATTCCAGCGACAATTATATCCGGACCTTCTGTAAAAAGTATTGACTCAAAACATAGGAGTGAATAACACTGCCATCAACAATGCACATTCCTGCAACACCGGCATAAACAGCACCAATAAAGCAGGCAAATTGTTATCGTCCCCCATCAAGACTCATAAAAATAATAGACTTCTTCTTAACACAACGTTCGTCTTTCGCGTCTTTTGTCCATCTTCTTTATCTGTCATCCCTTTCACTCTGAGCTTCGTCCAAAAACATCTTTCACAACATTGTTCGTTCAGAAACTACCATTCTCACACAAATCCAGCCAGTTCCGTCCGACCCTTTAATCAAGGAGAACTTTGACTGAACATCAACGTTGACATGCTGTAGGTAAGCATTTATTTGGATTTCTAGGACTCTTGCAGGGCAGAAAGCCTTTCCAACCTTCCCTTGCTACCAGATATGTCCAGAGTGATCCAGACCCAAACTCCCTTGATTGGTAACGCGCATCGGTCAGAAACAGTCCTTATCTAGTAATTCAAAAGGCGATCGCTCCCTCGCAATCGAAACACCTATTACCGCCACTGTATCAACCTCAGAAGCACCAGGTAGGTTCCAATGAATAGTTGTCTGCGTAATGATCTGTCACTTGTATCTCACGACTCCCCGAATTGCCCTACTTTGATGGTTCCGCAAGTTCTTCTTCGCTAAATTACGCCACCTACGCACTAATGGCTCTATGATCCACCCCGTGAAGTAAACAAGACACATCCTGCTAACCTGAGATTTTATAGCGAAATAGTAGATTAGTCATCGTGTATAATGCTCTAATGATTCTTCAAACTCAACTATTTTGCTCAACAATCTGTGTGAAGTCCGGCGTAACTCTCACGACAAGGAGAGGGTTCCATCAACTTTCGCTTCTATCCCTCCCAGACATGTTCCATAATGAATCAAATCTATTCTCCCCTTTTTTTTTTCTTCCTTTATTCAGTCGGTCTCTTTGTTTAGTTGAAACTGAATAGTTTTATCTTTTGCCATAAAACGATGTAAGGCAGAATTAATATCATTTGGCTTACTTGTCCATATTCCTCGTGGTGACTGCCGCTCCGCCGTTCTGTTCAATCATTTAAGAACCCTGATAACGTTTCCGAATGTTACCCCTTATCTGTCTCTTTGTGCCATTATTCATCGAAATCCTGGAGACAGTCTCCGCGTCTTCCTTTGTATTTCCTAGTTTTGTTTATCTACTCCAATATCAGATATGCCTGATCATTCGGCCTTGTTCCTTCCCGCAACCTATCAATCTGGTCCAGCTCCAATCCAGCTCCAGGTCCAATCCAGCTCCAGGTCCAATCCAGCTTCAATGCAGGCCCAGTCCAATACAGGCCCAGTCCAATACCAATCCAGGTCCAGTCCAATCCAGGTCCAGTCCAATCCAGGTCCAGTCCAATCCCGGTCCAGTCCAATCCCGGTCCAGTCCAATCCCGGTCCAGTCCAATCCAGGTCCAGTCCAATCTCAATACCAATCCAGGTCCAGTCCAATCTCAATACCAATCCAGGTCCAGTCCAATCTCAATACCAATCCAGGTCCAGTCCAATCTCAATACCAATCCAGGTCCAGTCCAATCTCAATACCAATCCTGGTCCAGTCCAATCTCAATACCAATCCAGGTCCAGTCCAATACTAATCCAGCCCCAGTGCAATCCAGTCCAGCCCCAATTCAAGGCAGTGCAGTCCAGTCCAGCCCCAATTCAAGGCAGCGCAGTCTAGTCCAGCCCCAATTCAAGGTAGCGCAGTCCAGTCCAGCCCCAATTCAAGGTAGCGCAGTCCAGTCCAGCCTCAATTCAAGGTAGCGCAGTCCAGTCCAGCCCCAATTCAAGGTAGCGCAGTCCAGTCCAGCCCCAATTCAAGGCAGCGCAGTCCAGTCCAGTATCAATCCAGCATCAACCTAGTCAGTACCAATCCAATTTAGCATCAACCTAGTCAGTACCAATCCAATTCAGCATCAACCTAGTCAGTACCAATCCAATTCAGCATCAACCTAGTCAGTACCAATCCAATTCAGCATCAACCTAGTCAGTACCAATCCAATTCAGCATCAACCTAGTCAGTACCAATCCAATTCAGCATCAACCTAGTCAGTACCAATCCAATTCAGCGTCAACCTAGTCAGTACCAATCCAATTCAGCGTCAACCTAGTCAGTACCAATCCAATTCAGCATCAACCTAGTCAGTACCAATCCAATTCAGCATCAACCTAGTCAGTACCAATCCAATTCAGCATCAACCTAGTCAGTACTAATCCAAGTCCAGCATCAACCCAAGTCCAGCATCAACCCAAGTCCAGCATCAACCCAAGTCCAGCATCAACCCAAGTCCAGCATCAACCCAAGTCCAGCATCAACCCAAGTCCAGCATCAACCCAAGTCCAGCATCAACCCAAGTCCAGCATCAACCCAAGTCCAGCATCAACCCAAGTCCAGCATCAACCCAAGTCCAGCATCAACCCAAGTCCAGCATCAACCCAAGTCCAGCATCAACCCAAGTCCTGCATCAACCCAAGTCCTGCATCAACCTAGCCCTGCATCAACCTAGCCCTGCATCAACCTAGCCCTGCATCGACCTAGCCCTGCATCGACCTAGCCCTGCATCGACCTAGTCCTGCATCAACCTAGTCCTGCATCAACCTAGTCCATCCAAGTCCCAGCCATGGTCACTCGACTCTTTACCTCGAGCCTTCCCGCAACCATGACATATCAATCCAATCCAGTCCAGCCATAGTTACTCGACTCTTTACCTCGAGCCTTCCCGCAACCATGACATATCAATCCAATTCAATCCAGCCATAGTTACTCGACTCTTTACCTCGAGCCTTCCCGCAACCATGACATATCAATCCAATCCAATCCAGTCCAATCCAATCCAATCCAATCCAATCCAGCCATAGTTACTCGACTCTGTACCACGAGCCGTCCGCAACCATGATATATCAATCCAATCCAGTCCAGTCCAGTCCAGCCATAGTTACTCGATGTTACGTGAAAAAGAGAAAAAAAAGAGACTTTAATGTAACGGAATTCAACTAAGTAGTATTCAAACCAGAGTGTGGGGAAATGAAAATAAAATAGAAAAAAAAAAAAAAAATGGATCCTCTCATACATAATGAGCGTCCATTTGAAACTCATTTTTTTTGTAAGCTGAGCTCAGTATCATCCATAATGAATACTTTAAAAAAGATGTAATATCAGTGACTTACGGTTTTCTGTGGGCGCAGTACAAGAAAAAGTGGTACCTTTTTCCGTCGATCCCGCTTCTGAACTATTGGGTTCAGTTCAGAAACACAATGAAAATTCCTTGGTTCACAATAACAGTTTATTCATTTTCCAAAAACAGTATAACCATCCTCCAAAATCAGTACAATTATCCTCCAAAACTCAGTCACAATTACTCTCAACTCTGTTCACTTTGAAATCACGTCGACTACTGTATTCAAACGACAGCTTACACGCCTTTTATACTTTCTTGAGAAATAAATCAGATGGCGCCACTAGTATTTCCGTTCGCATAAAATAAAATTAAAAGAATCTAACAACACTCTTATAAAATGATTCATCACAACCGGAAGTCCTTCCTTTAAATCGACGTAATACCCGCTTCTACAAACAATTAAATGGAATTAGAGAAAAGTCACCTAACACTATCTTGCAAAAAAAACCTTATTGTAGTCCTGTTATCTTACGAAGAATATATTTACCCGACTATCTATAAGATGAGCTCCCGAGCTACCTTCGACCTTAAGGACCTTTAAGGACTATTTCCACGTGTTTCCACGTTTACCCACTCTGATTTTCCTTAGGCCATCTGTCTCCAGCAGAAATTTGATAAAAGGTAAAATAGGTTCTTCTTCAAACGAGACTTAAAAGTAGATAGCGGCCCTTTGTTGTCCCTTGACATTGTAGAGGTCCATGAGTGACGGCAACCACATACAATCATGTGTCCCGTTGACTCATCTGCCCACATGACAGTAAAAAAACTTAGTTAATCCTGGGCGATTTCAATTTGAAGATCATTCACAAAACCAAAGTTATAGCTATGCGAATAATAATATTCTAGAATCTAGGCAATAAACCTTAACATCTAGATAGAATAATGTAACTATTAAAAACCTAAACGGCTTCATCAGTAGAGGTAAACAAATAGCGACAATGTCCTCAGCGGATGTTAAACAAAGGTCGTCGTATGAAACTAGTAATTTGTAATATTAGGTATAATAAGCGAACATAAATTTATAAGACCTGTAATATATAAAGATGTTTTAAAACAATCGCAATTTTATTATTACAAAAATGGAAACGACCGATTACCATTTTTCAAGGATATGTAGTACAAAAACTACCAACCAACTTTATTTGAGATAATGTCCAAAGTTATTTTTTATCAAAAAAAGAATCATCCATATAGGACAGACAGAAAGTCAGTCGAACGAAAAGAAAAAAAGTGAACTTCAGAATTCATTGACTAACAAAAGTACTAAGAAAAGGATAAGTAATTTTTAGATAACCTCATCAGTATGGTGACCTTTTCGTTTTTCGTTCTTCGTATTGTTTGGTGGTAAATGTCAAAATCTGGAGATTGCTCACAGCAGCCATTGAAAATCTCGAGATTAAACATTGAGTTTTGTTGAATATCTGAAATTCTGTGTATTATTTTTAAAGATTCTTTTATTATGAATTCAACCTTTCCTTGACGGCAAAATAGTAATTAGACAATTACTAAAGTATGTAAAACACACGTCTTCATAACTTTTAAATAAATGGATGAAACCATACACGGACGGAACACATAACACTCCAACACTTGTGAAGAATTCAGTCCGTGCCATTGACATTCAAGAAAAATAATGGCGCCGCGAAAAATCTGAACAAACAAATGAGTTGTCACGAACAAGAGACGCGGCTTCCGGTTGTGACGTCAGAACCGTCCGAAATAGAAGCAAGGAGGATCGTTGACCGACCCGGTTTTAAAAAAGTGAAAATTGTTAAATCGTAACTGTCTCACTAATTTGCGCAAACAATGACAAACTCAGTCAAAGTGTGCTTTGTGGGCAGAAGCGGAATTAGCAGGATGACAAGGCTTTCTAGGGCAATGAATTTTAAAAGGTTGAATGAATATGCCGCGGTGGACGAGATGTAAGATTACCTACCAAAGAGGAGGCCATGGGACCGAAACAAACCAATCTGACGGGCTTAAAAATCCTACGTAAGTGGCTATCAGTGAAAGAAAACATCGTGAGGAAAACTTCAAACTAGTCAATTTCGTAGATCATATTACTATCTACAAACAGAATAGAAGAACTGAGCTCAGCAGTGGAACAATATTGGACAGTCTAGAGGAGTCCATCGCAAAATGAAAATCGTCTTAGAAGATAAATATAGTTTATTAGTCAGATCCAATTTGCAAAATATTCATTAGCCATCAAAACAGAAGCGGTGTGTTACCACTAAGGAGACCTTTACTGTTTTTTCACATTAAGATTTAAAGGCACAAATCGGTTTTGATCCCGCGACCAACCGTACGGAAGGCAAGAGCCAATCGGCTACCGGACATCGGACAGTAAATAAAAGCAGCATATCGCAGTATGTAGTTTCAGTTCCTACGCACCCTACAGTCGAGGTTAAGGTACTGTAACACGTACAACGAACTCATTACCTTGTGATTTATTACAGTGTCTTGTATTGATAAGCGCTGTTTCAATTACAATATCATTTTATTACTTGTTTACACATTTTGAGTACAAGTAGTGTTAGCGTTCTTAATATTGCCAGATCCATGGTTATCGGTATCATGTTCGGTGCATTTACTATTTTTATTTTAGTCACTGTTGAGTACTATACTGGGTTTTAGTGTATATGTGGTGAAATTATCACTTTTTCTTCTCTCCATCTTTAATGAAAGTAAATCTTTTATTTGGTAATTGTCTTCTCCACCGTCTGTCACTATCGCTCATGAAAATCATCTTGAAATCTACGCCATACTTTTATCCACCACAACCTTCCAAAATTATACTCATACAACAACATCGCCTCGCCATCATCCAGGTATATTTCCATCGAACCATTTGACTGCTTCGGACGCGACACCAGCCAATCAAAACATGAGAAAATCTCCGCGGAAATCGCTCAAGCAGTCACAACAAGGAAACGATCCTACGTTAAAATGACGCGGCCTGATGACGGCTCGTAAAAATACATTCAAAGCAGATAAAACTATCGCAAACACTTGATATGAAAATAATGTTATTGTGCCGCATAAATGCTATTGAACTTTAGATATTTGAAGATTAAGGAATCTGAATGACTTAGATAGGTCATGACGTATGTGCGAAATACTTTTGAATAAACAAGTACAGCCAACTAGAGAACTGAACTGAGTGGTTTATACAAAAACTGACCGTTTGGAACCGGTTCACTGGTCCACCTTGCATCGCTTGGAACGGTGCAAAAACTTAGTGGTCATGGATCGAGTAAACCAAATTGCAGCAGAATTATAGGGATGTTTCCAAGCAAACTAAATCCAGTTATAAATTATAAGTTGGTTTGGGATCTATTGCGGATATAGGTACCATACTTTCAATTACAGAAAACCTTGGCACTTGAATTGTTTGACGATTTACATGATTAAGATTATACAACAAGAAGATTACATAAGAAGAAAATCGACAACTATATTAATTAAATGATACTTGAAATAATAGAATCTTAATTGATAACACAGAAACTATAGGGTAAACCCAGGGCAAATCCAACGATATTATAAACTATGCTATGGAGACCAGTGATTATCCAAACAGTAGGTACAATTTATAATAACAGTCAAGAGGCTGCTAACGACTAAAACACATAAAGCAATTTTATTTTATCAGTAAATACGCAGCAACTACGTTTCACCTTATTCAATTACCTGACTTTATTATTATAGTTTAAATAAGGAAGTTATTTTCTTTTGTTGTTGTAACCAAGTCAGTCAATACATTTTTACAATCACTAAAGTGTTTCATAGTCACTGGAACGAAACTCATAGCAAAAACTGTAATGCTGCACATGTTTTGAACTTGGAATCAAATAAATATAAGGCTGGCTAAATTATGAATCCAAATTTTCCTTCTACAACAGCAACTACCATAAAATCTTAATTTCTTTAAGCACTCATAGTAATCTACATCACTATCACAAACTTACAAAATCCTGGCTAGCTCTTAGTATTTGTATAACAAAAATTGAAAGCAAAAACCAAAACATACGACCTCCAGAAGCTTTACCAGACATTGCCAAGTAAACTCTGATAATCTGAACAACAGACAGACTTCAGATCTAATCCCCTTAGTGTACATTCGGCGCAGTATCGACACTCAGTCACCTTCACCTTGACTGGGGAAGCCGTACCGCGGTCATAGGTGACTACACTCACAATCACGTTTCACCACTAATTAGTTTAGACTTGGATCATTTTGTTCCGATTAATGACGACAAGAGACACGTGGCCGTGTAATGTCATTAGAATGTTTTGCTGGTGACCGCAGACAGGGCTATTAGACTATTACACTACTATAAGCTAATTATATGAAATTATTTCATCATTGTTCAAGTTGTCTTGATGATCAAGGAATTTGAATCCGGATAATAATGGGTATACGCAAATAAAACCACCAATCTAAACAAAAACACAACAGACGAAATCACATAAAACAAAATTGAGTGAAATACCATAAGAATGACCGATTACCATAAAACATTTACAAGAGCAAAGTATCCAGGCGTATATCAGTTTAATAAAGGAACATTATGGAAGGGTCGGACCCAGTGGACCGTGTCCGCGGTGAGGTCACTCCGCTACCGACAATCTCAAGGCGAGCTTCTCGACGAAACGCTATCAAACATCGCATTACCCTGCTGGGTTATATGAACTGTCGGAGTTCATGGAAACTGTGGGACTGAGAACAGAATTTGCTATTTGAAACGCGACTCTTGAAAATTGAGTGATAATATTTTTAGCGAAAGGATACTTTTGGAATTTATATTGGAATAAAAACATCTGTAAAAAGATAAGGTGCAAAAACACTAAATGATTGCACTCCTATCGTATCCTGTTAATCTTCATCAAATACGTTAAGTATCAGACGAAAATATTATTACGCGTTCGACCTTCAAAATTCATAACAAATACAAAACAAATGATAACAATGAGCAAAACAAAAGTCTAGATTTCCTTTTCCAAACAGGCGTAAAGCAAACACATTTCTATTAAATCCGTAGTGTTTTTAAACTGTCGACCTTGAAAGTTGCGATGCGACGACAACTGCGCAAACGCATACATACACAGACATATGTGTGTACACATATGTCCGATTCGTGACGATTCAATTGAGAACAAAGAATATACAATATATTTTTAATCCTGCGGAACAGTCTTGGGAAGGATTTAAATGACGAGTGCCTTCCACGACAGAATACTAATGGCAAAGTAACGAATTGAAAAAATTTGCATGTGCACATGTGAAGGCGTGGTGGCCGAGTGGTCGAAACGCGTCCTTCCGAACAGGTCGCGGGTTCAAATCCGGCCGGTTTGTACCTTTAAATCTAAATGTGAAAAATATTTATGTGCAACTACACCATTGGCTAAAAACGGTGAAGGAAAACATCTTGAGGAAACCTGCATGTCGGAAAAGGGTTCTAAAAATCCTTTGAAGATATGTGAAGTCTGCACTGGGCAAGCGTGGTGGACTATGCCTAATCCCTCTTCGGAGGAGACCTGAGCCCAACAGTGGGCAGTAATGGGTTGTTACAGTTACAGTACTGCATGTGCACTGAGCATTTAAAAAGCTAAAGATATATTATAGGTATTGTGATTAAAAAATCGAACAATTATTCTCTAGCAATGCTTCTTCTACGGACTCTTAAAGATCGAAAATTTTTGCAATAATCTCTAATACAAAATCCTCTAAATAAACTATTTTACTTCTACAATTTGTATATGGAGTTGTAGTGTTTTGCGAACCCGAATGGGCACATCTCACTGCCTCTCCATAATCTACAAGTAAGACCCATGTTCACGATTTCCGTCAGTTAATTAGACAAATATTACATTTAACTAGTCACATACAAACAACATAACAACTATTTATATTGAACAGAAGCATTGGTTTTCCTTAACGGTGCTAATTAGATCGCCAATAACAATATGGTTTGTTTTCATAGTATATCACATTTAAAACTTATTAAATATTTGAAACAGGATATATTGCTGAAATTAGACACAGAAAAGCTGCATCTTCAACTCTATTAGTATATAAATGTATGTTATACTCAGAATTATGATGTTTTTAGATCAATTTATACAATCTTTGAACAATATATTTAGAACTAGCGGGCCCGTGCAACTTAGTCTGTATCACTTTTAATTCAAAGAAAGACTGTTTCAGGGTCTAAAGATTGTCTGTGCCGAATTTCATCAAAATCGGTTGAGAGGTTTAAGCGGGAAAGCGTAACACACAGACAGAGTTACTTTCGCATTTATTAGTAGGGATACTAACATTTCGAACAAATATCGATGCAAAGTGATTTCTCAGTTGCTTGTGTCATGGACATTTTGATTATTTTGAAATACTTAATATTATAAGATTGGTCACGTTTGATGCAATGAGACTAAAACATTTGCCCTTGTTGTTGATAATTTAATATAGAAAATCACCTACATTGTGCAGCAGATAGATTCCAAATCATCATTCCTTGATTAATTATTATTAAAAGAAAAATAATACAAAAAGACATGCCCACTGAGTTTATTGCCAGTTCTTCTTACTACGGTGGCTATTTCTTTTTCCGAACTTGTAGCCTTTTGACATCAAAAAGCATGATAATTTTCATTTACGTTGAAAATAATGAAAATAATTTCATTAAAGTACTATTTGAAGAGACTGGAAAAGAAATGAGCTAGATCAACAACCTGATAAAGATCTTGGACTAGATTTAGAATAGTTACTATCTACCTTAACGGCGTGATCTGATAATGACAGGTGATGATAAATCCAATCCTGTCTCTAAAATTACTCAAACTTACGCATTTCATTGTCAACGTTCAAATAACTTAGTTGAATATACTGAGAAAATTGAGATTATGGTTTAAAATACAAAGAATATACAGTGAAATTGAGCAAGAGATGCAGGAATGAAAGCCTTCGTAGTTATTGACAATATTATGAGAAATTTAAAAAATATTCAAGATACTAACAGTTTATCTCTCATATTATTGACTGTCTACGGACATAGTATGATAAGACAACTGCACAAACCTTCAGCTATTGGGAAACCTTCAATTTTCATCAAGAGATAAATATATCTCTTGATGAACATTGAACCGGTCAAAACGTATCCTTGCAACGGTAAAGTCCATTAACATCATTTACATATCTGATTTACTGAGCCACTTATCAACCAGTCGAGTGGGACCACTAGTGTTAGTCAATACGATAACAAATGACAAAGAATTTACAATATCTGAGTATTATATCGAAATCAAGTTAAATATAACTTGTATTGTATATCAATAACAATGATTCAATAATATTTGTTATTGATTTCTAGAATGTATTGAGAATAGTATGCGTAACAACTTTTACATTTAAATAGCATTAGTGTGATATACCTACAATAACATCATCATTAATTATTCAAATTACGTTGGAGACTTAACTAACAGTAGCAAAAAAATAATCATGAATACGCAATATCTTATACCAATTACCATGATCATTTGCCAGTTGTAAAATGATCGTCACAAAATTACCAAACGCAATACTTAATCTAACAAATATCAATTAACTTGCAAAGAATGTTCTTATTAAAGAATATAAAACAAACGAAAAATATTACTCTCCAAATAATAAAAACAAAGGTGACATAAGCTAAACACTACATTTTAATTTTATCGCCAAGATTGACAAGAAAACCAATAACATCCCATCAGCTGAGGCATCAGATCATCGTATCACAAAAATAGAATAACTAAGAGAAATTCCAGCACAAATCCAATACGATAAATAAAACCATCAATCACGGAAAACGATAAACTGTGACGAAAATATATTTATCAGCACTTGAGAAGAATCTGAACGCTTTTAGGCGTACGAAATTTGAGGATCTTGACGTGATTAAACGGCTTACTAATTAAGCGAGTAGCGAATTTAGCCAAGTATTTATTGGTAAATAGGACGAAACAAATTACTACAGGCGATTTTTTCCCTGATTACATAGACAGATATTTGAGAAAAAAGAAAAAGAGTTTAAAACTTAAGTATAATTGATAGTATTTTCCACCGATTTGTTATTACTTACTTGTACAGAGAACAGACTACTGCTATAAAGTTGAATCTATTGAATTGAAAGTCCTTAAGCGTCTAATAATAAAAGCACTAGAAGAGCATTTTGTATTTTATATTCTGTTAACTTTGTTAAAACTAACAGTTTTGTAAATTAACAGTGGATGTCGATACATAGGCCTCCAGCGACAAATATATAATTTGCTTAGAAATAACATAATTCCAATCATTATAAATGGAATAAAACGTAATATCAATGTTTTCGATAATATTAATCCTACCTGAGTCGAAGGCAACGAAAGACTTCAACTTGGTACAAATTATCCAAAATGAAATTGCAAAGTGAAGTGAAGATATAATGAAAGAGAAAGTGAAAACAAATTCGCAACGATTACATTCGAAAACGTTGCACTGGTCAAACTGGTTTTGCACTCTGGAGGTCTTGATAAATGTTAGAACTACTGTTCCCGATATTGGATGTCATTATGCCGCTGAAGGGGCATCTCACAAAATAACCGAAAATACTAATGATTCTTTAAATCGACAACCGGTGAACTTAGTCGAGATTTTAAACCATTAAGTCCAAAATTAATTTTAAAATGTGAAGATTTCTTAAGGTATAGCATTATGCCATCTAGACCTCATGTTTTCTATCATCAACATACAGTCCTTATTGACTCTGGTATGATGTGATAGACTTTATGTTTTATAACATTATGTGACGTAGTCGGAATGTGAGCGTCGATAAACATTAACAAGAGGTGATAAAACCCAGAGAAGCAAAATCCGAATGCAGACTCAATCGTTCACTTTACACAAACTACATTGAATTATAAGAAACAAAAATAAACTGTACGTGTTTGCCAAGATCCGCTTCCAGGAACGTAACAACGGAGAGAATAACAGTTTTTATCAACAGAACAGTGATTCACATGGTCGAGATCCAAACACATCCGGTTAAAATAGATATTATTACTCTTACACTTTTATTATCACTCTCAATTCTTACACGCAACTATATAAAAGCATAAATTGTTATATTCTCAAATAAATATACTTTAAAAATTACAAAGTCTTTTCCTTGTTTCGATTCCGGTCAAAGCCCTAAAAGGACCAGCTCTATTGCCACTTAAATACTGGATTCGGATACATTCGGGTAACCGGTTCTTGTTTGAACAATCCTAAAAATATAACCTTTCCGGTACATAAACTGAGAGTAATTGAGAATTCTAGCAAAAAACTTAATTAATTTCCATGACTTTTAATTGTTTTTTAACAGTTAATTGTGATATATGTGGGTGAATATTTCGTATAAAATAAATAAGCGAGATTTTAAAATTTAATAATGTATTATTTGGACCAAATTAACCTACCCGTGGCAAATAAAATAACAGACTTTGAAACAAAGTTTATCAAAGTAACTTGTCCTTCTTCAAACGAGGCTTGAGGAGGGTCCTTAAAGTTAGGTCGTAGGTAGCGACCCCTCAATGGTCCCCTGACATTGCAGAGGTTCATGAGCGACGGTAACCACTTACGATCAGGTGGCCCGTTGGCTCGTCTGCATACAAGGCAATAAAAAAAAAACAAAGAAACACTTCATTCAAGGCTTCAGATGGACTGTGCCTGATTCCTCCCCATAAGACCTGACACCCAGTAGCGATTGAAGTTGTTAAACACAATGATTACAAAGAAGATATCCATAATATAAAAGGTAGATTTGAAGTCGTCATTGAGATACGTAACGCAACAACAAACAGAGCAAACTGTTGTGACACTACGCCTACACGTCTGATGATTGACCAACACGATACTTGACGGTCGATCTTCGCAGTTCAAGGAGGTTTGCTATTTAACTGTGTTCAATTAGATGTAAAGCATGTGTACAAACACACTAATTGAATGATAGAGAAAGCAAAAGGAAGGAATTAGATAATATGGTGAGTAAAAGTAGAGAGAGTAGTACTAAATTGATATTATTTAATGTGTTGATAACTGTTTTGTTTTCTAACATGACTTATTTAGTGAAAGCCGCAGAAATTCTTAGGCACAAGTTATAACCCGATATCCAACAAATTGGTGGTCATTGGTAAAGTATTGCAACTAATGATAACAGTATTGATGATGTAAAATATGCTGATTTTGTTGAAAATACAGATCAATTAGAACAGATTGAAGGTAAATCACAGAACAATGGTTAAAACGTAAGTTAAACAGGAAAATTTCATAACAGCTGATAAAAATGAAGGTTCACTTGATGCTGTTATTTAACTGCGCAATCAACAAGTACAAAGTTAATATGACTTATCTGAAAACGTGAGGTAATTAAAAACCAACGTTATATAAAACATAGGTCCTTCAGTGTTATCGAATAAGGAAAATAATGTTGTAGTAATTTTTTGTAAGAATTTTTACAAATAGAAAGAAAGGTCACTGTTGAAAAATGTCACAACTTACACTGCTTCTACATACTGAGTATGGAAAGAGAACAAGGAAAAACAGTTTGAGAAACTTATCTGTAGAAGGCAATATAGTTATTTCAACAATTTCACTGTGAAGGTTCTTAACACGGAGATAGTTCGCAATTGACTTTATAGCCATATATTTTGTCTGATTTATAACCATAAACCGCAATTTAGCAATCAGCCTCCTTCATTACTCACTATCCAAGCAATTATCCACGAAATTAGTACAAAATACTTGTAAGGATTCCAGTGAAATATCTATCTATCTAGTCCAAATAACGTGACACATAACAACGAGCACAATAGAAGGCTTTGTTTGACGAAAGCTTGTAATCTCCGCGATAGCATTGTGCCAATAAGACATCTAGTAAAAGCCGATATTTAATCAAGGGAACTAGCAACAGTGCCTATGTGATATATTAGAGTAAATAAGATAAGGATTCTAACGAGTAATGATAATTAACAATCATTAGATGTTTCTCATGATTAGAATTCTAAGAATCCAACTACGTACAATGCATGCCTTAAGGTATTCTAAACTTCAGATTTAACACATAAAGGCGTAAAATCAGGCAACTTATAAAATAAATACTTTTCAAAATTATGTTTCAAATAATTATGATAATAGTTTATTGGCTATGGTAATGGTCTTCACCGCACTAAATAATTATATAGCTGCAATCAAATTGATATATAGCCACTCGTACCTTTACGACGTTAAAGAAACATCAAAGTATTTACTTGATATTTTGCTCTAATGTCTCTTATTATACTAATAGGTACATCGTATGATGTAATAACCCATAAATCAAGATGTAAACAGCCATAAAAATATAATATGATTGCAGTATAACAAACTAGTAGGAGAGATATATCGAGATACTCGTGAACAGATGACGACAAGGGGAAATTTTCTAAGATAACAGGATATCTCAGAACTGTCTGTTTCATTAGTTGATTCAAAACAAACAATGATATGAGTGGAGCAACTCTCATTATATCAGTGACACAAAGAAATTACAAAAATAAAGTGTGACACTATAGTATGACTGGATTGTATAAATTTTCCTGTCGTTATCCTCAATTTCAGAAATCGCGATTGTTACCAATCCCGAAGAACTTTATGTCACTTGGCTGATTTTCCGCAAAATAAACAGCTTTGTGGAATTATTGAGGGAAGATATTTTTGGCTGAATTTTATATTTAAGGCAATATCAGTGTCGTGGAGAAAATAACTTTCAAAATACTATATTCGAAGTAATCTTTTGATCTGATTATCGTGTATACAGGCAGTTTAAAGCGGTCTACATCCATTAGACGTTTCATAGACGCCCACATTACTGAAATTAATTCCACTTGTCAAAAACTAGTTACAAGTAGTTTAAATCCACAACATGCTTATCACTTGCATAATACCGTTAAGAATATAAATATTGTTAATGTTTTGTAATTTGTAGATAAATATTGAGAACTCGACCAAAGCATGAATGATAATATAACCTAGGCCAAAAGGTTATCTATTAGGTCCGTTATTAACCAAAATATTCCTATTAACTAATCCATACTACGATTTAACTAAATCATCATCTTAGAAATATACTAGAATCAGGAATATGGCGTAAAAAAGGCACCAAAAACTACAAAAATCGAAAATTTGTTAGTCTTTTTTGCGGTCATCCACGGTCCGTTTCAGGAACACTTTTTTGCCACGCACCATCCGGCTATGGAATGAGCTCCCCTCCTCGGTATTCCCAGAGCGCTATGACTTGTCCTTCTTCAAACGAGGCTTGAGGAGGGTCCTTAAAGTTAGGTCGTAGGTAGCGACAGCTCAATGTCCCCTAACATTGCAGAGGTTCATGAGCGACGGTAACCACTTACGATCAGGTGGCCCGTTGGCTCGTCTGCCTACATGACACTAAAAAAAAAGAATGACATCAGCTCGGTGTTTAAATGCGTTAGCGATGAAATTTTAGAAAATACACATCTAAAATACCAATTATAGATTAAGTGTGACAGTTCAAGTCGTTTTGTATAACAATTGATATTTAGTATAGGTAATTTGGAGACACTATTTTGTATTAAATATTTTTTGTTATAAAATCTAGTTTTGAGACGGCAGCCGATACTGTCAGTGTAGTATGTCGAAATGTGAGTTCGAGTTCCAGTGGTACCGGCAAACGAACGAGAAAGAGGGTAGACAGATTTGTCTGTTCTTAAATGAGCTACCCGCAGTTCCTCAGTTTTCCTATGATTATGGCGCTTGAAACAGTGCTGAAATATCGGGACCGCTCAATTAAGAATAATCGTGGTAAGAACCCGTTTAGTAATAGTGTAAGTGACAATTTTGTATTGTTATATACCGAATACGGTGTATCTATTATTTAGATCGATGATCATCATCAGCCCGTACACGTCCACTGTTTAACTAAAATAAACAAAATCAATACCTATTATTTTTGTAATGCAATTAAAACCTATAAAAGTACGGAAAAATGTCGTACATTTAATTGCTATTGCAGTCAAGAGTTTTGAGGGTATGACCAAGTTTGTTGATTCTTGTGCAAGTTTCCTTTCAAATCATTAATCAAGATGACGAAATTGCACTTTAGGTCACACATCAACTGTGTTACATGTTGCATTATTGCTTTTATCAGCTGATAGGCATACATCCACATCCATACATACACACAGCAATACATACATACATAGATACGTATGTTCATTAAGAACAATTCGAGTGATGGGAAGATTAACCTCTTTTTTGTTTAAACTTTAAGCTATTAAGCGCTATTGCTAAAAAGTGTACAAGTCTATGGATCATCGAATGGTGAAAGAGTTGCCAACGTTTTTTAGTTTTCGAAGATAGTAATGGAACTATAAAGGAATCACAAAATTTAGCACCAAATTTCATATATTATATCTCATACCCTTTGTTTGTATAATTTGTCTTTCTTTCCACACATGTGACGTAGAAAGGAGAAAGTGAAACAATCTCAGGCACAAGTCGCGTTGATCCTCCATAAAGATTACAATTGATATCCGCTGCGTCGTTGATAACAATTATTCTAGACTGTTCACGTTGTTATGAAAACAATATTATCAACGTAATTGTAGTATACGGTACTGGCTGGTTTTTAATAAATGACAGTTGTCAAACGGACATGGTCTTGTTAATACACAACATGGTGACAGCGGTGAAAAAAATTCATAAAAAATTGTTTTAAAAAGACTAAGTGAGGGTTTCATCACGTGAAAACAGTTATTTATTAGTGAGTTTATCGCAGCGTTATGGAACACGCGCGACCACCGCCAGAACTAGTTCTGGATGGCAGCTCCGTCAGCCGGGCTGACGCATGGAAACGTTGGAAAACGCAATTTGTTTTATTCTTGAAGGCATCGGGGGTGCATAAAGAGGAAGAAGGTGTTCAAGCTAGTTTGCTGATAAACTTAATTGGTCCAGAAGGTTTTGACGTGTACGAAACATTTACATTTGTCGATGACAGAGAAAAAGATGACGTCGCTATATTATTGAAAAAATTCGACGAATATTTTGGCGTAAAGAGAAATATTACGTTGGCGCGATATAATTTTTTTACAAGAAATCAAGAACTTGGTGAATCAATAAACCAATATGTTACTGCGCTCAAATTGTTAAGCAAACAATGTGAGTTTCAAACATTGGAGGAAGAGCTCATTCGAGATCGCATTGTTTGTGGAATTCGCAATGTCAATGTTAGAGATCGTCTATTGCGTGCAGAAGATCTAACTCTGGAGAAAGCCATAAAAATAGGGCAAGTGGAAGAAATATCAATGGACAGTAGCCGTATGCTGGAAGTGCGAGGTGAGGCATCTGCGCCGGTTCAAGTGGACGCGGTCGGTGTGCGAGGTGGCGCTGGGCGAGCTCGCGGTCGTGGAGGTGCGCGGTATGGTCGCCGAGGACTACCGGGGTATGGTGCTGGTGGTACGACACGCTCCTACCAACTGCCCGCGAGACATTCATCTTCATGTGGTAGGTGTGGAGGTCATTGCGATGAACATTCTGAATGTCCTGCAGCTTCAGTGAAATGTTTTGTGTGTCAAAAGTTCGGTCATTTTGCTAGGACGTGTAATGCAAAGAAGAGTGTGAAAAAAATGTATAACATCTGCAATGACAGTGACGTATGTAATGAACGCTGTGAATCGTTTACTGTATCGATTGTTAATAATGTATCTAACATTGTATCGCAGGATTGGTTTGAGGTTTTGCAGGGTGAGTATGGTACTGAAAAGTTTAAGTTGGATTCTGGTGCAGATGTAAATGTAATTTCATATAATAGATTTTTAGAGTTAGGCTATAAAAACAAAAGTATTATTACAAACCCTAATATTAAGCTCCAATCCTATTCTGGCGATGTCATACCTATAAAAGGTGTTTGTAATTTAAGGTGGTGGTTTAAGAATAATGAATTTAATTTAAAATTTGTGATTGCTGAAATAAATTGTCAAAGCGTGCTGGGACTGCAGAGTTGTATAGACTTAGGATTAATTAAGCGTATTCATGATTTAAAAGTGTCTGAAAATAAAGATTTATTTGATGGATTAGGCTGCTTACCGGGTGAGTATCATATAACAGTGGGTAACAATGTGCCTCCGGTTGTATGTGCGCCTCGTAAAATACCGCTAGGGATTCGGGATAAACTTCAAGATGAGTTAAACAGAATGGTAAAATTAGGAGTTATTAGAAAGGTGACTCATCCTACGCCATGGGTAAGTTCTGTAGTTGTAGTGGCTAAAAAAAATGGTAGTTTGCGTGTTTGTCTAGATCCAAGACCTCTCAATAAAGCTATTCAGCGAGCACATTTTCAGTTACCTACAGTTGATGAATTGGCTACAAAAATGAAAGGAGCTAAGTTCTTTTCGGTATTAGATGCTTATTCGGGGTTTTGGTCGGTCAAGTTAGATAGTGAAAGTGCTGATTTATGTACCTTTAGCACGCCGTTTGGAAGGTATCAGTATTTGAGACTACCAATGGGGTTATCCTGTGCTCCTGAGGTATTTCATGCAAAAATTAAACAATTATTAGAAGGTTTAGACGGGGTAGAATCTTTTATTGATGACATAATATGTTGGGGGTCAACTAAACATGAACATGATGTAAGAATAAAAGAGTTGTTTAATAGAGCAAGGGAAATAAATTTGAAGTTTAATCCCGATAAATGTCGTATTTGTGTAACTGAGGTAACATATCTCGGTCATGTATTTAGCAAAGAGGGAATGAAAGTTGACAAGGAAAAAGTTAGAGCTGTCGTTGATATGCCAGAGCCTACAGATCGAAAAAGTCTTGAAAGATTTTTAGGTGCGGTCAATTATTTATCAAAATTCATACCAAATTATTCTGAAATCACATTTCCTCTAACCAGATTATTAAAAAATGATGTTTTATGGTGTTGGGAAGTTGGTCATATAAATGCGATAAATAAATTAAAAAAAATATTATGTGAAGCTCCCGTGTTGTCATTATATGATGTTAGTGGTGACGTCACACTATCTGTAGATGCAAGTAGCACAGCGCTAGGTGCGGTTCTCATGCAACGCGGTCGCCCGGTCGAATACGCGTCGCGGACTTTAACGGAGACACAGCAAAGGTACGCACAAATTGAAAAAGAAATGTTGGCAATTGTGTTTGCTTGTGAAAAATTCAATCAATATATTTATGGTAAAAGGAATGTTATAGTGGAGACAGATCATAAACCGTTAGAAAGTATCTTTAAAAAAGCTCTCAATGCAGTTCCAGCTCGTTTACAGCGTATGATGTTAAGATTACAGGGATATGATTTAATTATTACATATAAGCCGGGAAAGTTCATGTACTTACCTGATACATTGTCACGTGCGCCTCTGCCTGACTTGTATTCTAATGAAATTAGTATATCAATTTTAAATCAACTTAAACTGGTAATCAATAACATGCCAATATCACAAAATAAATTAACATTAGTCAAGAATGAAACACGACAAGACAAAATATTAATTCAATTAATAAACTACATAAATAAGGGTTGGCCTTCACATAAAAATCATTTGGAAAAAAAATTAAGTTACTTTTGGTCAATTAAAAACGAATTGTATGTAATAATTTCAGTACCTATTCCAGCTTTGCCGTGGCACAAAGTTGGAACGGATATTTTAGAGTTTGCAAAAAGAAATTATTTAATTTTAGTTGATTATTTTTCTGGATTTATAGAGGTGGCAATATTAAAAGATATGTCTTCAATTACAGTAATAAATATAATGAAAGAAAATTTTGCGCGTTACGGGATCCCTGAAACTATTGTTAGTGATAATGGGCCACAGTTTACGTGTAGAGGTTTCAAGCATTTTGCTGCAGAATGGGGATTCGAGCACGTAACGTCATCTCCGTATTATGCGCAGTCTAACGGGAAAAGCGAAAGAGCAGTACAAACAGTAAAAAAATTGTTAAAGAAATCTATAGAAGGCAATACTGATTTTCAATTAGGTCTTTTGACGATACGGAATACACCGCGTGGTGATTTAAATTCTCCTGCACAATTATTAATGGGTCGGCGATTGAGGTGTAGATTGCCGGTTCATCCTCACTTGCTTATGCCGACAAACTGTGATAAGTTGCTTCAACATAAAATACTAACAGAAAAACAGAACAAAAGTAAAATGTATTATGATAAGGGATCTAAACCATTAGCTGAATTAAATGTTGGCGATGACGTAGTTATGGTAGAAAATAACAAAGATCGCATTCATGGTACAATTATTGGTAAAGCGTCTACACCACGTTCGTATTTTCTTCAAAATAAAAAAGGTGTATATCGGCGTAATCGCCGGCATTTAATCAAAATTGCATCAAACACAAACGATTGTCGAAGATCTGTAGCTGAATCGGATGATAATTTGAGTGAAGGGGATGATGGAGAGGAATCTTCTGACTATGAACCCAGTGAAGCTGATATCACTGGTTTATCTTACTCACCTCCTACAACTCGCAGTAAATATCGTACATAAGGTTTTGTTTGGTTTGTAAGTTGTAATGTTATAAGTTTGTTATTTTGTAGTTGTTTTAGAGCGGTTCAATTTTATGTTAATTTTAAGTTTTATTTGAGTTCTGTAAAAGGGGAAGATGTAGTATACGGTACTGGCTGGTTTTTAATAAATGACAGTTGTCAAACGGACATGGTCTTGTTAATACACAACAGTAATGACAACGTATCGACGACCTAAGTTAAATGTTAGTATATTCATTGAGAGGTTGAAATTTTTTTTTTCTTTGCCTTGTAGGCAGACGAGCCAACGGCCCACCTGATAGTAAGTGGTTACCGTCGCTCATGAACCTCTGCAATGTCAGGGGACACTGAGGGGTCGCTACCTACGACCTAACTTTAAGGACCCTCCTCAAGCCTCGTTTGAAGAAGGACAAGTCATAGTCAATATAATGATTTAACGACATTAACGATGATCACTACTTCTTGTTCATGACAAATGAAATGATTAGTAAAGTGTATTAAACTTTGAATAGCTGAATCATAATCTGTCTCCAGCTGCAGTTCTAAAACATTTTAGAATTCGATATCAAAACTAATCACAAAAACAAAACTGTCAATTCAAGAGTAAGAATATGATTTTAGAATGATAGACAATGAAATAAAACTGCAGTGGATTCTGTATTACTAGACAAAAATATTAAAGAACGTAACGAAGACGTTTAAGGTTATAACAGCGGAACGTAATATTCCGAAACTACCAGAAAGTATTACAAAAACAGTTTATGCATTAATATTCAAGTATCATGAAACAGAAAACAATTCGTTTTCAAAATTATTATCGCTGTAATATAATGTAAATTGTAATGTTTATCTGTACTAGTATTACGAAAACAACACTGTCAACTTAAACGATGTTATTCAAATACTGTATATGAAAAGAAATACATATTAACGAATACGATAAAAAACGTTTTAGGCTTCTATACCATTTCATCATCATCATCATCATCATCATCATCAGCCTATAGACGTCCACTGCTGGACATAGGCCTCCCCCAAACCTCGCCACATCGATCTCCGATTCGATCATCGGTCCTGCGCCATCTGCATCCAGCGACCTCCCGCGATTTTGACCAGATCGTCGGTCCATCTTGTGGGGGGTCTACCAACTTTGCGCTTACCGGTTTGTGGCCGCCACTTCAGAACTTTTCGGCCCCATCGGCCATCTGTTCTTCGCACAATGTGTCCTGCCCATTGCCACTTCAAAGATGCAATTCTTTGGGCTATGTCGGTTACTTTAGTCCTTCTGCGGATCTCCTCATTTCTGATTTGATCACGCAGAGAACCAGAGACCATTTATTATGGTATATTATAAAGTAGTTTTTACTACAACAAAGTCTACATAGACTTGCAAATAAGGAAAAATTTCAGATGTTCGTTTCTCAAAACTACAGGTCAACGAATAACGTAAAATTTAAATTATACAAAGCAAAGAAAAATCACACAATAGTGGACAGCCTCACGTGTTTCTATGCTGTTGTTTTCAAGTTTAAACGCGGTATACAAATTTAGGGGTCACCTAATATCTAGTGATTACCGTCACAAATCGCTTTTGTCATGGTCATTGAAAACAGCTTTGCATATATCGAAATGTCATCATACAACGAAATGGTTTGAATGTTCTTCTTCCATTCTACTCCTTCCTTATCTACACCTTTAAAGTAAAATTTCGGTAAATTTAGCTGGAGTTTTTGAATCAAATCGAATCGTTCTTTGATCTTGATTCCATTTCTACATTTGGTAACTTTAACTGGTCTTAAATTCAAATCTTTATTGCACTCCATTATATAAGTTTGTTCTTATAATCTTATGATATTTTTATCGATTATGAATTCTCTATAATGAAATGTATCCCAGTTTCAAATCCCCACTTTAATATAGTCAGATAAAATAGTTGCAAACATGAATTGAAACTACGATTGTACATGTGTTAGCAATGATACCGCTGTTTTTAGCAGACATCTCAAAAGTACAGTTAATTTTCACACGCAAAGCGACCCAATTTGGTCATTTTTCACAAGACTAATATATGTAACTGTGTGAAGGTTTTTTATCTAAAATATATCTTATAGTCTTTGCAGTAGATTTCATTTTTGATTGTCATGTCCCTGAAAAATCTTGCTTAGCCTATTTTTCCTTCAACTTGGTGTTTTCTCGGTCTCTTTGACAAGAACACTTAAGACATTGGAATATTGGAATGATAAAGGGAAAAATACAATAGAAATTAGTCGCCGAAACAGGCATGGAGGATTATTATTATTAATATAAGGGTATTTTCAGTTCTTTTATCTTTTATATTAGGTATCTCCATAGTTTTCGTTGTTTCATACAAACCGGCTAGATCAATTTTAATTAACACATTGTTCGTAACGCTATACAGAATTTTAGGAAATGAATTTATCTGTATTACTCATGTTTATTACCTCTTACTAAAAGACAAAACAATGACTTAGTTTATGACTAACACGAGGATAATTTCATAAATAAACATTTCTAAATATCAGAGAAGTTAATTTATCAATCGTAATTTTCATGCTTTGGTTTTTTCCACATAAAACTATATTTTCCTGACTAAAGACAAAATACAGTACTTTACTAAATCAAGTAGTAATATAACCTAAAAAGATAAATTGTGAATAATAATAGGGATGCTGCAAAATATATAGAAATATACTATAGAGTCTCATATTATGTTGATCCTTTCAAATCGCAATATAGCTACTTGCACACTAAATGTAGGGTAGGTCAAAATACCTAGTGCAGTATTACCAATACAAAGACATCCAACAGTTACTCCGAAAACGAATCAATTCCACTAACAGTGTTTAACTCGACCGCACTTCGAACAATTTAAAATTAAACGTAATTAATTCTAAAATTGTTCATTACGCGAGCAACAGCCACAACAAAACAAAACTCACCGATTTCTTTTCTAGAATAATTCCTCTCGCCGTTGTGAGAATTTGTAGTTCCGAATGCTTGACCCATCTTGTCGCAATATCACAGCACTGAGATCACAAAAAAGGTAAACAAATTTTTCGCACTTTATTAAAATGCTCGTTATAACATTGCACGCGTGCACTACGCTCGGAGTTGAAACGCCGACTGAGTTCGCGGTACTTCGCGCTTCCACCGGCCGATGGAGGCAGCGAGTATTGTGACCGATAACATCCTCGATGACCTAGTTAGCGCTGGTGTTAGACAGAGAGGGATGTATGTCGCGCTCTGTTTGCTCGGATGCAGTGGGTGCACCAGGGGACTGGTGTGAAAGACCGGGCTGAAGGTCTATAACAGAATACTAGCTTTTATACAGCTAAAGCAAGCTTGACGTCGAGTATTGGAGTATATTTGAGATGAATACATTTATGAGATTAGTATTAATATCTCCGATTAAACCGTTGTTATTACAATGTTCGCACTATAATATACTATGTTACTGTTTGCCAAAATTTGCTTTTTAAGTTTGTTAAATTTCGTTTATTTTTGACTGTAAATTTTCTAATCGTGAAAACCTGATACTGGCTTTTAGTTTTAAATTCTATTTCTTAATCTTACTGTAATGTGCTGTTGATTTGCCTTATAATAAATATAAAAAAAAACAACCTAGTGACTTTGAAAAGAAAAAACAATAAACCGTTCTCCAATTAAAATTTATCTAAGAAACAGGACTCTAAAGGTTACGGTCTATCAAACGTTATTTCTATCAGTATTATTTTTGTTATACAACTATTATAAGCAAAAAATAGATTAAAATAAATCGTCCAAATACAAACCAGTCATTAATATTCATAATACATAACAGGATGTCTAATATCAATAAAAACAAACAAGTTTTTTTTAGATTTCTGTAGGTTAGGTAGTTTTTATTTGAAGATCGCTAAAGGTTCACCAAAATGGAATTTAAGCTTGCTGGCTGAGTATTCGGGTATTTGCCCACCTCTCACTCCCACCACTGTAACTCCTGTGTAGCCAGGATCCACAGCGACGACCATCGTAATGACTCTGAACAGTGAAGCCCAGGAATCCGAGGTAAAGCTAACTTGTCTTGGACCCCGCAACGAATTTAATCAGAAGATGATAGAAGGAGTAGGAAAACATGAGTTTCGACTTCCCTTCTCGCAAAGCGGGAGACAATAAAATAAGATTGAAGAAGCATTACGCCAGAATTGAGAAAAGCACTGCACTCTCTGGCTGAGTATATTTAAGTTAATTGAAAAACAAGAAAACATTAAACTTATTTTGAAAAATCAGGCACGATATCCTGTAGAGTGGGTAACAGGCCCCCGAATGCCCTGACATTGCAGAGGCTCATGAGCGACTTGCATAAAAACAGATCATCGTGAAATTAAAAAAAGCCAGTCTGCATTATTATCGAAACAGGCAAACGGAGTTACAATTTGGCTTGATGTGACGTCCCGAGAACTAAAGAGTCTGGAAATTTTATTAAAAAGGAAAAACTGCGAAAAACTTTTCGTCATACCAATAGTAGTGTTTTTTATTTGGACGGAACCCCCAGCGTGCTAATTCGATTCGCACTTGATTTATTTTTGACCGACTTCCAAAAAGGAGGAGGTACTCGATTCCTCTGTATGTTTTTTTTAGTAAGCTGACTCTTTGGGCAAAAATTTGATATCTGATTTTTAGTTTTTGTGCTATGCTCGAAAAATGAAAGTCAGTCGTTTTCATTTTCGGAATACAAATACTGTAGTCTTCTACAGTTCGCTTCAGAAGATCATTTTTGCCCCGTACCATTCCGATTTGGAATGGACTCCCGTCCGCGGTGTTCCCGGAGCGCTATGACATGTCCCTCTTTAAACGAGGTTTAAGAAAAGTCCTACATCGGTAGGCGATAGATAACAGCCCCTCATTGCCCTGGCACTGCAGAGGTTCATAAGCGACGGTGACCGCTTACCATCAGGTGGACCGTAGGCTCGTTTATCTATTACACAATAAAAAAAAAAGTTATCACATTATATAAATTTATTGTTTGTACAGAACCCTCCGTGCGTGTACAAACAAAGGGCAGAATAATCTTAATGTTGACCTATCTAGATCTGCGGTCGGAAACACATCTTATAGGTGAAGGTCACACCTGCGGTCGACTTATCAACAACTCCTCTGCTATCAGATAACACCCTTTGTTGTCTAAAGTATTTGTGTCGAAGATAACCGACTGTTAATAACATTGTTTTTAACCGATTACAAAATAGGGGCAGGGGGTTATTGCTTTATTTATCTTGGATTTTAGAACGAAGTTCCTTATCGCGCGTTATCGAAAGGGGGCTAGACGGAAATTCTTATGAAAAAGTTGTCCCGACACTTTTTTGTTTTGGATGATTATCGCTAGATGGCGCTGTGATCAAAATCTTTTAAAACACGTTCCTTATCGCCGTTACGTTAGGAAAAAAAAATATAAGATATCTTTTAATCGAAAGGAACTTCGTTCTATCTCCCATGACACCTCTCAAGTTTTTTATTTTTGGTGAATGCTTTGTCAACGTATGAATTTAACAAGTGCTTAGAAAACGTGAACTTTATAGTATAATTGCAAAAATGAACATACTGTAAGGACTCTTTATTTTGATTACAGAACCCTAAATGTAGAAAATTGCACACAATACTCATTAAAAGCTAATACATAAATATAGTTCTCCACATTTAGTATTATTACCTTCTTGTGGGAATAATTTACCTTTTAAATCGATTGGTTGCTTGATAAAGCTACGGGTCTAGAAACTTCTGATCAGCTGAAACCAGGAAACTTGACTTACCTGAAAAGATGACAAACATAATATTAACATTGTTATAATATTAATTAGAATTATGTAAAACTAAGAATGCTGTGTATCTGAAATTGGCTAACATATTAGAACTTAAATTATGTACAACAGTCGTCAATATGTAAACTGTTGATACTAAACAGTTAAGTTTAAAAAAATAAAAAAATAAAATTAAAATTAGAAAAAGGAAAAAAAAATGTTGAGATTTTTGTCTTTTATATATATTTTTTTCTTTGTTTGTTTTATATTAGTCAAACAAATGATAAAACTGTATCGATGCTAGGTATATCCTCTAAGATTCTTTTCTGTGTATATCTGTACGATTGCCTGCAACACAGGTTCGACCTAGTGCGGGGATCAATGCTAATGTGTGTTTTGTAACTTAAAAATAAACTAGTTGACCCGCGCAACTTCGTCTGCGTCACTGAGGGATATAATTTAGCCTATAGCCCTCCTCGATAAATGGACTATACTACAACACTGACAGAATTCTTCAAATCGAACCAGTAGTTCCAGAGATTAGCGCGTTCAAACTAACAAACAAACTCTTCAGCTTTATAATATTATTAAATAAATAAAAGTAAATAAATATTTTCACGTAGGCGAGCTAAAGGGCCATCTGATCGTAAGTGGTTACCGTCACTCATGTACTGTACTGTAACAACCCGTTGTTGCCCACTGCTGGGCTCAGGTCTCCTCAGAAGAGGGATCAGGCATAGTATTCCACGTTAGTCATTAAACATTAAATAGAATAGAATAAAACTTGCTGCTTTTTAAATAGATTATTATTCATGTAAAAGTAATTTATTTATTGTTAATTTATTTATATTTTTGATAATTATTTATTGTTCGCTGAACAAATTAAATACCGAGAACTAGAAGTATATTTCACATACAATTGTTACCTTTTAAAGTTTTAATTAAATATGATAACAATTAATTGGATTCAATGTGTTAATATACATAATACATATTATTATTGTATTCTGTTTATAATAGGCATTTTACTAATGTTAACTACAAAAATATACAGTCGAATGGATCCTCCTTCTTTTTGACAGAAAGGTCCAAAAACTGTAAATGTGACAATCATATCATCATCATCATCAGCCTATAGACGTCCTGCTGGACATAGGCCTCTCCCAAACCTCGCCACATCGACCGGTCCGGAATCATATCATCGTCCACATAATATCTAAACGATGTCAAATCAAGATAAATTAGTAACCTTTTTTTCGAGGTGAAAACCTTAAAAAAAGGAAAGCTTTTACAATCCTGGATATGTTTTAGCAGTAATGCTAGCCAAGTAAAACACGCCCAAACACGAGTCTAGTCTATCTTATTTAGTACAGGAGTTTCTTACTATTCCCATTATGAAACAGTCTTTAGTTTGCCAATAATTGTCTTACTTAATTTCCAGTAATTATCATTATTCGCGAAACCTAATACTTATCTATCTATGAATACATTTTTAAACCAGTTCTAAAACGTGAGCAAAAAAACGAAACTCCTTTTCAAAAATAATAGCAATGTTCAGAAGAAAGTTTGCCAACATATCTTTGACAGGCGCTTCACAAAACCGGTGATCGTGCACAGTTCAGTGACCTAATAAATATACACTTTTAGAGTTATAATACATTTTCTTGTTAAATATGAATTTATGATTAAAATATTCATTGAAGGCAATAAATTTATGATAATCATTTTAAGATGACAAGCTTTTAAATGCTAACGAATGAAATGGTTGTAATAGCACAGCAGAAATTACTTTTTAAATTAGGGATTCATTATAGAGATATTCTAAACAATATTAAACAATGAAAAAAAAACAATATTAAACAGAGATAAGCGAACCTTCAGGATTTAATAGAAGCGCAAATTTAGATCTGTCATTAACATAACACTTAAAAATTCTGGGACGACATTTCTAAAGTTTCAATTTCATCAAAATATCTCAAGGAAACAACATCAGCCAATAGACATCTGCTAGTAGACAGGTCTTTCCAAAATTTCCGAATGGTCCAGCGCAGTTCGCATACAGCGACTTCCTGTCCAAACCAAGTCACTTCACCTCGTGGCAGTTCTGCCCACATTGCGCCTACTCATTCAGTTTAAAGTAATAAACTTCCAGTAAATTTCTCCAAATCACATCAAATCTTTTATTATTCAATTTCAAAACCGATTTTATGACAAACATATGTCTCAACTAGTAAATTGAAAGGATTCATACATTACTCTCGTCTCATCAATCAATCCGAATGTAAAACAAATTACATTTTATTAACACGTAAGGACAAAGAGCCGTCTGTACGTTGACCTCAAATAAAACCCTTCGGGCTCATGTGTTCGTTAATAAAATAATTCATGTGAATATCAACGACTTCGGTCGCTTCAAGTATTCATGTTTGGCTCGTTGGTTTGAAATGACTTCTCTCTTCACGATGACGTGGTGTGTTATGACTCCTTCAAATGGGGTATTTTTTATTGCCCTGATTAGGCGCTTAAACACTTCTGTGTTCCCAGATCCGCCTAACAATAAGAGCTTGAAGAGAGTCCTTAAGGGTAGGCCGTAGGCAGCGGCCCCGCAGTGTCTTCTGGCAATGCAGAGGTCTATGAGTGACGGTAACCGCTTAGGATCAGGTGGGCCGTTAGCTCGTCTGCCTGCGTGGCAATAAAAAAAAAAAGCTCTTTTTAATCTTTAGGAATACAGTGGATGAGAATTAAGTAGCCAAATTTCTGTTTGGGATATTGAATAGAACCTAAAGTGGTTTTTACTACTGTCCTAATAATAAGGGGAGGAAGATAATTGAACCACACAACAAATCTGAAAACAAGTCGATACGCTTTTTTAGTACCTAATTGGATAAAGTAAATTAGTTATAAGTCAACGGCCTTATTTAAAAACCGCACTGAAACGCCATTACTATCCAATGTCGCAAATATGAGTCGTCAGAAAAATGAGGCAGATAAGCATCGCAATTCTCGTCTTAACTACCAAGCTTTCCAAGGGCGCAATTTAAATTGACAAAATCTTTATTATTTGCATGTACAGAATTTTAATTACGAGGACTCAAGACCTTAGATAATACGGAAGATAAAAATATTATAACAAAGTAAAAATATAAGCGCCATAAAACCGCGGATAAAATAAATTCACGGTAATGACATTCGGAAGAGCTCATTGATATTTATCGAAGTGGTATTCGTTTATGGCGATCTTATTTGTTCATCGGATCGTTTGGAAATATAGTCTAGAATCGTCAATTTGTTTGTTGCGAAATTCATTTGCATCCAATTTGTTTTGATTCAATAAAAAAAGTGAATATAATATAACAGATGCTTCGATCACCATCACCATCACTCTTATTATAAGAGTATAAGATGTGTTATATTGTACGGTGCTATTGCATCAGGACGTCATAGTCATTAAAATGACTAATTCCTTTATGTAAAGAATAAAAAAAACGTGATATCAATAAGTTATCGAAACAAAAACTACAGCTGAAAACTATAAAATTCACCCTTTTACAGGGTGATTTCCTAGTGAGGGTACACATTGAAGGTCATGGTAGCTGATGGTTATATACGACCAGTAAAAATATTATTACCAAAGAATATGGCTTAATGCCTTAGTAATCGCAACTTAAAAATACCTAAAATTCTTGCAAAATGATGGTTTTTCGACAGCTGATGGGTGTGGCGGAGGTGTGGGGTGCGCGAGATCACTAGAGGTCATTAGTCAACACTCTGCCGAAATTGCTTATGTTTGAGGTAGTTTTGTCGAATTTAGATTTAAAAAAAAAAATTGTACTTTTACTTATTTTTTGTAATATTCCGTATTAGAACAGAGTACTCATCACCCTCCTGCAATATGTACCCTGTCTAACAAATCACCCTGTATTATAGTAATAACAAGGGAACAGTCAAAATTCTCAAATTGCCTCCACATCTACTTTGAAATAAATGATTTGACTTGACTTGCAACATCTTGTTTAACAACAAATTACTTTTGGAATGCACCAATTGTTTTTATCTTCATAACAAACAACATATCTTTCGATTTTCAAGATCGAATCTCCAAAAATAGACTCCGAGATGCAACTGTGTCATTGCCGCCTGAAGGGGACATCGACACCGGACCTTGAAAGGGCTGACTCATGGACAGATCTTACTCGTTCCAGAAACTACACGAGACAAAGGTCCATATCTATAACATAAAAATTAATCGCAAAATGGGTAAGCGCATAACTCAACAAAGCCTGGACCAATTTGGCTAATTTTTTTAAGGGTTTGTTGTTCAAGAAATGACGTCGTGGGCAACAGGTAGTTTTATAATATATAAAGATCTATATATCTTTTCCTTAGTAACGACATCAAACGTGAACGCCTAGATCGATTTGGATAAAATTCTTATTATGTTCGTTGTGATTTTAGACGAATTTTCTTTCAAATAACAAGTTTATTTATGTGATACCGGCCAAGTTGTTCGCTAAAATTATATACAAATGTACCGCCTTACAGGGACCATTGACACTTCCGCTAAGGTCAACAAATCAGACTCTTTATTTCATTTTTGCGTACAAAACATCTCTGGAACGTTAGCACTCGTATGAAACCACTTAGAATTTCGTGTTTCGTCTGTTTATTCTGGGACAAAGGATTAAAACATCCAAACTCTGTAGTCCTGGGACACTTCGCTAAATCCAATGAAATATTATAAGCTGTAGACAATTGTGAGACTAGGCTAGATTCAGACGCTAATGGTTTAAAATTTGGAACAGGTTAATGCTGGGATTTAACTGACCCGAATTGTTTCCAAATGGATTTAGCAGGTTCTGTACTAGTTATTTATAGCTTAGCTTTTACCTGTCTTGTTAATTATAATACTATTTTAGGGTTCGCAATCTTAAACGTTCTAATTAGTTTAAAACGAGATATCGTAGATAGACGAGTTAAAACTGAGACTTAACTTTTAGTGATGTTAAGAAGTTTGGCTAGACTTTTGACTTTCAGTCAGGTATTTCTGTTCGTTTTGTTATTGTTTTAAAAATATAAACAGGCTTTGGTTTCAAGATTTCTCAGCGCTAACTATACATTTTCTCAGTTTAGCAAACATACTCAAAGCACATTTTTGCAAAAAAAAACAGGTACTCATTCCCGCCAAAAAGTCCTTGTAACGTGTAAACATGTCGCTCCGAACTCTGATACTTGAGAGAACAAAACAGTCCCATTTCCCCGGAAAATCCACTTTATATCTGTCTCAGTGACAAGTGACAAAGATCTTTTGTGCCGTGTGTCATGAACATAGTCTCCGGAGAACAAGTCGAGAAACCAACTGTCAAACAAGACAATGGATGAGTGACATTGTGAATAGATTTTGATGTTTCTGTTAACATTTTTCGTCTAATTTTGTAGTCTGTGACGACTACTTATCATAAATTTTTTAAACACTCGCGGTTAAAATCAGCAGGCTATTAAACAGGTCCGGATATTGTAACACTGTTGCAAGCACCATGATCACGGTAAGAAAAAAAAAAAGTTGTCAGAACTCGTTTAATAGTCATGTCTAAAAATTATAGCTGGGAACTAGTTGATCTTGTATCTTAAAGTTACTAAAGGTACTAAAATGTCAGATATTAAGATTCCTTAATTATAGTGCTATTCAAGGTATATTTCTATATAATGTGAGACGAAAATTGCTTGGTTCAGAGCCGAGTAATAAAGGTTTGTTTGGTACAAAGAAGAGGGTGGTCGCGTAAATTATAGCCTCCTGAATGCACCTTTACAATTACCCGCACCTATATTTCTTGCTCGTAAATTTAACGCAGGCGTTCGCTCGCTTTTATTTCGTTCTTGGATAGTGGAGCGAGAAACAGACGAGGCTTTTACTTTGTCTTACGGATATTAAAAGGAAAACAGTGTTTTAAACACATGAAACTGGTTTGTATTTCAGATAGGTGATAGGTAATTCAATAGAGACAGATCGTTGAGCTTAAATCGAAGAGTTACTTAAATATACATCTGGGTGTAGAGCGGTTAACCTTGAGCCTATATGCAGATGGAACCATAAATCTCAATATTTGAATTATCATTGCGATTTTTTTATCCAAGGCCTCGAGGAGATCTCAAGGTTGAAAACGAAAATACACGCCAAAAAGAGACGGAGCATATAATTAATTACTTGTTTTTACGTTCATCTTAATGGCTATCGGGAATTACGCCTCTGTTAAATATATTTTTATTGGTGATATGATAAACGGGACTGAAACAGCACTTTAATCTTGAAACGATTGTAACATTTAGTTTTTATGTGAGGAGTTGAAATATTGTAGTGTTAGTAGATTTTAATACGTAATTTATAGTTGATTTATCGTTTCTTTTATACCTGGTAATATATGTTAATAAAATCAGTTGTGAAATTGATAGTATATCATAACACATAATTTTATTGTTATTGTACCATCATCGTCTTTTTGACATCTACCTTAGGGCCTTAGCTTATATGTATATGCCTCATCCAAATTTCATTCTAAAGTCCTGTGTTCATTGTGTCCAGATAGCAAAACCAGATTATCTTCCAGTTATGTATTTTCACTCAGAACTTTTCCAACCACCAGTTATCCTTTCAACGAACAACGTGCTCTACTCAATGCCACTTTTGCAATTAATATAATAATCAATAATAAAACATCAATATTAATATTTGCACAGCCCTCATCAACACAAGGTCGTGCCAATAGTTCTACATATTCTTAACAGAAAACTATTGTGGGTAAACGAATATACAGCTTATATTTTTCTTAGTAAAAGTTATTATAGAACGGCACGTGTCGTGTTGGATTAATGCTTTGCGTATGGAAGCACGTGCGGATAGCGTGGAGGCTGGAGACGTCAATGACGGTTCTGTAGATGTCGACCACGTGCGTCCAAGATGTCCAATAAACCAAATTATTGTTTTAGATATCACAGAGGTCTGAAATTGAGTAAGCCGTGTGAACAAGCTATGTCCTCTGACTGCGAAGAAGGGTTCTCACGAGTCACATAAGTTACGGTGTGAGTTGCCTAGTCTATCTATCTATCGTTTTTTTAAATTTAAGGCTTGAAAAATGTTTGGTCAAACTACCTGTAAGTGATTAAACAGTAAGTTTCAGATAGCAAAACTTAAACAACCTATATTTATGTATTCACAAAAAGTGAAAATGCTCTGGCATAGTTTTTATAAAGCTCGGCTTTTAGGTCGGATAGCCTGAAATTATAGTTTGGGCGAAATTTTCACAAACCATCAAGCACTTTTGTTAACGATTCGACCTGATCCTCGTCCGAACTATTTAATGGAGGTTGGTCTGAGGATTTAAACTGCTTTTGAAATTATTCAAGCGCACACTGAAGGCAATTTTGGGCACAAGCGTAAAGGGTCCGCTAATAAATTGTTTGCACAGGAAGCTATCAATTTGAGCATACCACAATTCGTATGAAGATTAGGCTTAGTATAACTAACCTTTAACTTTTGGTGTTAGACCAAGTAACCCTATTGCGACTGAAAAAATATTATGATTCTGTGAAAACTTGAAGCTCAAGTAGCTTTCCCTAAAAAGAACATTTCTACATCAAAAAATTTAGTTACTTTTGTTATCGTTATCAAAACTATTCGTAGTTGAAACAGCCTGGACGAAATATGCACGTTTGCCGGAGAACGAAACTGCACACTTCAACATCCAGTACAGTTCAAATAAAACTTCGATTTTATCGTTTAATCAAAATAAACAGCTTCAGTTACGGATATTTCCCTATTTCCTACATATATTCTGAACATGTGATCCCAATACACGCATTTGACGGTCCGCGGAAAATTTTCACAGTTTTTCACTGACAACGTCGGGTTAGCAACGAAAATAAATCTTGCAACATCTGGCCTTGTGAGAATTGGGCTAACCGACTATTTTTGATGCACCTTATTGTTCCTGAGTGCATTACCGGGCTGTTCCCTGATTTATTTTAGCTACGCGCCAGAATTTAAACGGAACGATCCGTCACGGAACGTTTGAACCTGTGAAACGATATATTAAAACACGTCCTGATTTAAATTTGGGTTTGTAGAGATTACGAGAGAGAATGGCTTGGTTGTGCTACTTTGTAATATTTGTAGCAGTGGGTTGATGTAAAACGTTCACCATTGTTTTTCAACACACGTAGGTATGTTAAACCAGTCTCAAAACACGAAAAAACGCTACAAATTATATTCGACAACACAACATGAGCAGTGTTCGTCTTAAATCTACATTAACAAAACAGCCCAATTAATTAATGCTTCTAATTAGTTACTGACACAAACTTTGTTGTGTGTTCCTTTGAAGATGCCTATTAATAAGTTCGCAAGGGCTTTGCCCTGTACTACACCTGTTAGCTATTAACAACCCAACTAATAATGTTCAGTATTGTTCTAATTGAATCATTAACACAATTATATTCTTACATAAGAGTTGCATAGAATTTATTGAGCAGGTCAGGATACTCTTTAAAATTGAATGTCAAGGTTGCAACGAGAAACCAGCCAAACGTGTTATACATGTGGGTAGTCGGAAAGTTAATTTATGCGCATCATAGCGTCCGAAACAATTAGGACCAATGCAAGATCCAGTGAATAGAATGATATCATGCTTGTTTGTACTAGTGTCATATTTTATAGTGTTAATTAAATTCCAATGTCTTGTCATGGATCATGGCAGTTTTGACAATAGCATCATCAAAACACAATATACTATCAGAATTTTTCAGTATTTCCACTCACTTTTTGAATTAAACGGAAACCTGTTATCACACAGGCTTAACAAATCCTTCTATTTTCCATCATACATTTATTTAGCTAACCAGTTGGCGTTGGCGTGGTTTGGTGGAGGCCAACGTCCAGCAGTGGACGTTTGTAGACTGATGATAATGGCTAACTAGTGTATATTTTCTTGATGTTTTTCTATTTTTTTTATTAGAGTCAAGACTGCCATCAATATCAAGGTTCCAGCAACAATCTCCCACTTTCTCTACAACTTTTCCCGAATAACAAAGGACGCAAACAGTCGAGACTCACGTATTCGGGATATCCGTTACACGAACGATATCAAATGATTTATACCGTCATAATTCTCAATAAAAGCATCGTATAAAAACCAATAATAGTGCACGAACGTACATCACTTACACTATGATTTGGTACGGAGCCAATTTGCAATTTATTCGGTGACGCAAAATGTTAGTTTCGAATTAGAAGATATATAGTTTATTATTGCTGATTACCAATGTTTTTGTGTCGCTGATGGAAGACCCAATGATTATAAAACACTTACGTGTATCTGTTGGAACGAAGTTCCTTATCGCGCGTTATCGAAAGTGGGCTAGACGGAAAAAAATCTTACGAAAAGTTGTCACGACACTTTGTTTTATTTTAGATGATTATCGCTAGATGGCGCTGTGATAAATTTTTTTTTAAACACGTTCCTTATCGCGCGTTACGTTAGGAAAAAAAAATAAGATATCTTTAATCGAAAGGAACTTCGTTCTATTCAGGTGTCTCATGACACCTCTCAAGTTTTTATTATTTACTAGCTGGCACACACAACTTCGTCTGCGTCACATAAGGAAATTTTCTCACCGTTTAAACCTTCCCTGGACTTCTACGAATTTTTCAAGATTAAAATAAGCCAAATCGGTTCAGTCGTTTTCGAGTTTTAGCGAGACTAACGAACAGCAATTCATTTTTATATATAAGAAGATTAAGAGACTACAAGAAAGAATCGCATTTGTTTCAAATTACTGAGACAAAGAAAATTAGTGGTATTCTTAGAACAAGAACTTAATACAGTAGATATATTGTACAATGTAAAAAACAATAGGTTTTAATGAAAACTAGGGCATACATATAAAACATAGAGATTACGGTAATAGAGTCTAGGTATATCCTTGTGATACTAATCGTGATATAATTTGTTTTTGTGTCGTACGTATCCTAAAAAAATTATATTAATTTATTCCACACAATTATTTCCAAACTCGAGATATTTTAGAGCCTTTATCAGAAGTTTCTATAGAAATTATTTTTGTTCTAGAATCTTTCTTTGAGAACATTTTTAGAATAGCTATAGTTAATGAAATCAAATTATTACAAAAGTTAAGAAGGCATTTCTCAAACACTGTCAAGAATAAAAATAATGCTATAAATTTCTTTAAACACTCGCGGTTATCTACATCAAGAACCCGTTTAGTAATAGTTAAAAAAATAATGCTCTTTTACATACAATCGTTTTCCTTTCAAGTTTAATTTGAACATGTTTCCGTGTATAAAGTTATAAGCATTAAATCGTCCGCGACATTAACGACATCAACAAACATCGGCGACGGGTCATTGCCAAGGGGAACGTTTAATAACCGCCTTCGCGATATATCACTATTTCGTTTCTTTATATATAGAAACAAGCTTTTTGTTTTAGAATATGTCAGTGGAATTAATGGACCGAATTGTGCGGTTGTGATATTTGATGTGTTAATATTCTGGAACTAGAAAGCTAGTAGAAAAGCTAGATCGATGTTTTCTTGGCTGTCCAAAATCTTTAATTTAATTTCACATCAATGATTAAGTTGTATTTCTTTTTTCCGTCAAACACAACAACAACTTTAATAGTTTAAACATCTTAAAGCAGATAAATTGCATAATATATTCAAGCCAGGTTCTATATAAAATAATGCAAAGAAAACACAAAACAGCTCAAGTTCAGTTAATAACTCCCAACCGTCATTAATCTGATTCCATTCTAACAATCATAAACAACGCAAGAAGTCAGAAAATTCGATTACCAAAAGTAAAACAAACAGAAGAAGTTACCGGTAACGAGATCCGATAATCGGATAGCACACGGTAGACAAACAAAAAAATATAATCGAGTATAGATTTAACATATTCATTGATGCGAGACGAGCTGTGGAGGCACGAGCCGAGGAATCTATAAATATACTCCGCACGATAGACCAATAAAGACAGTTAACCTTCGTTATTTCAGCGAGGCTTTAGCACCGATATAACTTTCATTTCGGACATATTAGTTGCGTCCAGTGACGCAGGTTGGGACTGAGACGTGGCTAATGAGGATATTAATGTTCATGATAAATGGACTGTATTTAAACCAGCAATTCTTCGTTCATTATTATTTCTCTTGATAATTTACCTATAAGTCGTGGTGGCCGAGTGGTTGAAGCGCTTGCCTTCCGTACGGGAGGTCGCGGGTTCAAAACCGGCCGGCTTGTACCTCTAAATCTTAATATGAAAAAGATTTATGTGCAATTTTTCACAACACCACCGGTTAAAAACGGTGAAGGAAAACATCGTGAGGAAACCTGCATGTCGGAAAAGGGTTCTAAAAATCCTTTGAAGATATGTGAAGTCCCCAATCCGCATTAGGCAAGCGTGGTGGACTATGCCTAACCCCTCTTCGGAGGAGACCTGAGCTCAGCAGTGGGCAGTAATGGGTTGTTACAGTACAGTCCATGGTATAAAAATTTACTTTTCAAGTAAGAGGCAAAGGCTTGTGCTCTACAAGGCACAGGTACGGCCTCGCGTGGAGTACTGCTCCCACCTCTGGGCTGGTGCTCCCAAATACCAACTGCATCCACTTGACTCCGTGCAGGGCAGAGCTGTTCGTATCGTTGACGATCCCAAGCTCACGGACCACCTGGAACCCTTGGGTCTGCGAAGGGACTTCGGGTCTCTTTGCATCTTATACCGGTTGTTCCACGGGGAGTGCTCCGAGGAATTATTTGAGATGATTCCAACATCTCCCTTTTATCATCGTACCACTCGGCGTCGAGGTGGAGTTCATCCCTACTATATGGAACCACCGCGGTCATCCACGGTTCGTTTCAAGAACACTTTTTTGCCACGCACCATCCGGCTATGGAATGAGCTCCCCTCCTCGGTATTCCCTGAGCGCTATGACTTGTCCTTCTTCAAACGAGGCTTGAGGAGGGTCCTTAAAGTTAGGTCGTAGGTAGCGACCCCTCAGTGTCCCCTGACATTGCAGAGGTTCATGAGCGACGGTAACCACTTCCCATCAGGTGGGCCGTTGGCTCGTCTGCCTACATGGCAATAAAAAAAAAAAAAAAAAAGTCAATTCGTGCAAATACTGGAGCAATAAAACCCAGCTCGAGAAATTTATAATATAAAAGGAAGGAATGGAAATTGCAAAAATGACTTCTCTGGCAACAAGTTGCCTGCATTAACAGTGTCCCGAAAATTAGGACAAGAGGGTGATAATGATGATAAAAGGACCATCACAAATAATGCGACAATTTTACTGTTTCGCTTTTTAACTGCGTTCCAACAATTGATGGGACGAAGCATGATTGGGGTAAATTTCTTTAAACACTCGCGTTTATCTACATCACTTAAATGAGCGATCCAGATATTTCAGCATTGTAGTAAGCGCCATGATCACGGGAAGACTGAGTACTGCGTTATTATTTAATAAAAATCGTTGTAAGAACCCGTTTAGTGATTGGGTAAGTGATGATTGGGGTATTTACTACATTTGATAAGTCATCAAAAACATGAAATATCTTTGGTTTTTCCATTGACCCTTGGTCGCCATTTTAAGGAAAGGTTGCAAAAACAGTTCAGCGACCGAACACCGAGTTCATTTTACCCAGAATCACGTGACTCCCTAAATGAAGACTTTATTTCCTCTGCCAAGATTCGAGTGCAGGAACCGAGCGGAGTTCACAGACCGACAATAGGAGTTTAATCAGGTCTCGATAAACAAGAACACTGGCCGAGCTCCAAACGTGAAATGATTGCCGGATTTATTTTCACGAAGACGATATTTTCCGTCTTAATTTGAATCTCTGTTACGTTTATTTCTAAATCAACTTTCGCGACATTTCCTCTTTGTAATGCATAGTATGGTTTATATGGCATCAAAATCATCAATATTTACAATTAGTCCCAAACTTCTGGCCCATTTACAAAAGGGGCTAGAAGTAGTCCCAAACATTTTAATGGATTAACAAAACTTTCTGAGTATACTTTTAAGCAGAAATTAAAGCACATTACAACTTCAGCAACAATAGTAAAACTTTCGTAACACAAGACGCAACAAAAACTGTACTCAAAAATAATTACGACAAACGTTCCAGGAGCTCCAAAACCTATAAATATATTTCTAAACATGATACTTTAATTACATAAGGCCGTCACCCATTTCCCTACTTTCTAGACAATCTGTTTGACAAGTCGTAACAAAATCTTGCCAATGAGGCGAGCTATCACGCGGCCACTATTTAAAAACGGATGTAGGGCAAGTCACTAGGTCGTTACAGCCAGACGCACTAGCTGTTAATGGGAAGCGTACTGTGTTTTATAGGTGACTAGCAATTAGTGGAGGGGAAGAAAGATAAGATGAGTAGTGAGTAGATAAGAGTAATGTGTGTAATTGCTGTCGTTGTTGCGTACAGATTTCAAGACTTTTTTTATTGCCATATAGGCAGACAAATCAACGGCTACAACCACTTAATTGTAAGTGATTTCTGTCCCGCATGAACCATTGCAATATCAGGGAACACTGCAACGCCTTTAAGGACTTTCCAGAACCCTCGTTTGTAGAAGGACATGTCACAGTGCTCGGGAAACACCGACGAGGGGAGCTCATTCCATACCAGGGGGTGCTTGACAAAAACGGGTTCCTGAAATGAACCGTGGATGACCGTTGTTTTTCCATATTACTATAATTGTGAATCTTATTGTTAGTTATAAATATTATTGAAACTGTGTTACTAGAAGAGTGTGGAGTGACTGATGATGTATACAGGGTGTTAAAATCCGATGAAACAATACTTTCACAGCAAATAGTATACTTGATGTAGAAGCCATCCACCAAGTCTGGGTTTTCTAGGCGTAGTTTGTAGTTTTCGTGTTAATTAGTGCGTGATCAACCCTACCGTACTGACGTACACCAACAGCTAAAGACTTAAGCCGGCTAGTCACCTCCTGTATCATAGAACATTGTAATAATACACGGGACAAAAATCACATTCTAAACAGGATACATGCGCCTGTGTTCGTGAAAACAGAGATAGCACGGTGAATGTAGGTCAGGATAGGGTTGTCAAAAATAATACAAAATAATAATTTTTCAACTTTGTATGGGAAAATAAAGTGATCATCTCCGTTTCATAAGTATGTGTATATGATTTGAAATGTGATATAGCTTAAACCCTCAAAGTATTGTTTCACCGGGCACCAAAACCCTGTATAATGATAGGAAGGAGTGGAGATAGAAGACATATTGCGCCGACCCTATCTAAATGGGATAAGGTGTAGCGGAAGAAAATGACTAGAAGAAAACTCATAATTATAAGTTTCAGTACCTGTTCATCTGTTTATAACTGTAATATAAATAATAGATGGAAATAATAATGGATGCCAGAAAATTACTCTTAATGGGGATAAATGGAACGATGTAACGGAAGCGGAAATACAAGATAATCCCAAGTGATAAAAGCAATACATTAGCGAAAGAGCTTTAGAACCAGTTAAACAATTTCAGATATTATTTAAATTTAAAACATTCTTCGTCTGACCTAAATTAATTTTAGTTAATCTATTTGTATGCACTAGCTTTTCTATTATTAAATAGCCGTAGGGTGCTTAGTAGGTAAGTTTAACAAGAAATACTCGAACAATAATGTAATTAATGATGATAATTAAGAGACAAATGATTTAGAACTAGGGTCTAAGTTTGATGTAACATTTGGAATGCCTAATGCGTTAGTATCAGCAAATTCAATAAGATAGGCTTAATTTTATAAATGATATAATTTAAAAGCGGTTTATTAAGAGTTAAGAAAAAAAGAAACATGCTTTAGACACAGTTGCCCTACATCCTAAGACTATCAAAACAGATAGAAAATATCCGTCAAATAAAAATACAGCACAGACTGCCCCTTAAGAACGCGTGGTAGTAGCCAGGTGTCAGCCGGCAACCGGCATCTATTTCAGTAACGTATCGCAAACTCCACATCCACCGCGCGAACGTAATTAACTCTACTATCACTGATTACTAATTAATTTCAAAACAACGGATCTGTTATCTTGCTACAGGGGCACAGTATTGTGTGGGTGAAATCAATTCCGAATTCAAAAGCGTGAAACTTGAATACGGCTAAAGGAGCAACACTAATATACTGGACTGGAAACCCGGATTGTAAAGGGTGAGCAATCTGACGTTAGCATTTTGAACTACTGTTTATTTAGAGAATGACAGCTCAAATGTCATTCAATTTGTGTTCATAATTTAGTTAAAGGTTTGACATTTACGAAATGGGACGCTATACGCTTGAACAAAATTGGGAAATATTGAAAAGTTACTTCCAAAGTGGTGAGTCTTCAGTCCAAACTGTAAGAAATGTGTGTGTGTGTGTGTCTGTGTCAGATGAAGCCCATTTTCACCTCGGAGGCTATGTCAATAAGCAAAATTGTCGCATCTTGGGGTCGGAAAATCCACACGTCACCATTGAGAAAACAATGCACCCACAAAGAGTTACGGTTTAGTGTGGGTTTTGGTCCGGCGGCATCATTGGAAAATGAGCAAGGAGCCGCCGTTACGGTCAATGGCGAGCGTTATCGTGCCATGCTCAACGAATTTTTGTTTCCAAAAGTTAAAGAGTAGAACATGGACGACATTTGGTTTGGACAGGATGGCGCAACATGCCACACAGCCAACATGACAGTCGAACTTTTGAAAAATGCAAACTTTATATGGCCCACCCCTTATAAGTCGACACTAGTAGACGTTCCACATTCCACAGGCGTTGCTAAGGTTTCCGTAATTGTAAACATACACACAAAAACATAATATACTCCCCATACTTATGGTGAAGTATCTACCAAAGAAGTCAATAGATAATTGCAAATAGATGAACTAGAAACTCTAATGCAGTTACTTAGTTGCAAAAAGGGAACCCAAGCGAGAACCAACACAATACAATGAATGATATTTTAAAATAGCTCTTTGGTTTCTCGTGGAATTTAAATGAACAGCAACAATTGATTAACAGCTGGGTATAATTAACACGGGATGTTATTTCGTTAAGCAATAAGTAATTACTCGTTTCCCCTTACATTTTAGGGCGCCAGTTTTCATGCGTATGTGTTACGCTGTTTGCATCGTGTACAAAACATATACTACTGAGAATATTGTATTCTTGGAGTTATTCGCAGGCTATCATAATCATCATAATAATATTATAAAGGCGAAAGTTTGTATGTATGGATGTATGTTTGTTACTCTTTCACGTAAAAACTACTGAATGGATTTGAATGAAACTTTACCACAATATAGCTTATACATCAGAATAACACATAGGCTACAATTTTTGAACCCCTTTGTAACGCAGACGAAGTTGCGCGGGTCACCTAGTAAACAATAATCATAGCGATGTTTTTACATTATTTCTTCTGAAACTTTGTCTATGTGTGGTTTTATATTTAAAGGATTGTTTTCCTTTACACAATTACTAAACGGGGTTACAGCGATTTTAATTAAATGAGCGATCCCGATATTTCAACACTGTTGAAGACTGTTTTCCTGTTGTCATTTATATTGATCACAGCTTAATTGAAGAACTATTTATTGACAGCTAATATCTCCAGTTTAATTGCTCTTTGAGTTCATTAAATGGAGGTATAAATGTGATACATTAACTTCATCTCTACAAGTTAAATCTGACAAGACGTAGATTTACGAAGAAATCGCAAGTTTATGTATAGCAATTACTTACGTTTAACGATCTCGTATCGTCCAGATACGTAATTTCCAGTTCGTTACTCAGATTTAACCGTTTTGTGTGGGTTTGTCCCACTAGCATCGAGATCTTTGAAATATTTCTCAATCTCTGGTGCAAGTCTCGCAAATGGTGTCAGTGCAGTTATGCTGGGCGAATTCATTTTGCTATTATAAATCTAGTACTTTAGCTACACAACTAAATAATGATTTAGTGCATACTGTGAATGTTCTAATATATGAGAATGTTATAATATATATATCACTATAATTGTATTTCTATGTGGTGTTACAATAAAAAAATTTCTATCTATCTATCTATCTATGAGAGTAATTTTAGTCAGTAAATTTCTTTAAACACTCGCGGTTATCTACATCACTTACACTATTACTAAACGGGTTCTTTCCACGATTATTTTCAATTGAGCGATCCCGACATTTCGGTACTGTTTCAAGCGCCATGATCACGGGAAGACTGAAGAACTGCGGGTAGGTCATTTAAGAGCAGACAAATCTGTCTACCCTCTTTACCGGCAAACGAACGAGAAATAATCGTGAAAATAATTGTGGAAATAACCCGTTTAGTAATAGTGTAAGTAAATTTAGTGTTAGTAACACTACTAGTTGAGTTTCATCAGGACTAGGGTCGGACTTACAATTAGAATTAAGTCTAAATTAGGTTCTAAAGATGAAAATGAAAAGAAGCAGTTTGTATAACTAGAAAATTGAGTAATTTCACCATCATTTTGAAGTTACTTTCAAGAGGTTAGCTATTAAAGAAAATTTTAAGCAGAAACCAATCCAGTCTTATATCTTTCTATAAATAATCATTACAGTTCCATAGAACTAGACGTACACAGAATCATAAATGTTTTAAAATTAATATCATATCGTCATCAGGGTGACGTTATATTAAATTCGTTCGTTTACGAGGCCAGATCAAACGCGAAAGTCGTTAATTTACTAAGATTTGCTAAGAACTCTGACGTTGACAAAGTATTTATATCGTAACTAGCTGGCCCACACAATTTCGTCTGCGTCACATAACGAAACATTCCCTGGACTTCTACGAATTTTTCAAGATTAAAATAAGTCAAATCGGTTCAGTCGTTTTCGAGTTTTAGCGAGACTAACGAACAGCAATTCATTTTTATATATAAGAAGATTTTAGTACAATTTCCTTTCCAAAGGCTGTGAAGGTTCTTAGGCCTGTATAGTCCATGTATCTTGATGAAAGGATCGTGAAATTATTTGAGAAATTTCTTTAGTTGTAATGGTAACAGATCCTACTGGGCAAAAGAACTTTGACCCTGGAGCTAAGGGTATAGTAATAATATTGACTCGTTACCTAAATTAGTGAAACCTCAGACTACAGTCATATATTTTCCATCTATGGTGAAACTCCACTTATTTCTACATATTTTTAATATTCTATAAATTATGATGACTAGTCTCTTAGTTGTACTGTTACTTAATTTAATCTACAAAATTACCTATTTTAGTTATGGTGACAACTTAACGTTCGTATGGTGTGCTTTTTATATAAAAAAAATATATTTATGTATATATTGTATGTAGTATTAAGGAAATTCATATATGGTATTGTTTGATACATTTGTAATTAAATAGTGTTATTGTGCTTTGTGTAATGCTAGACTACATATTCCTCTTTTTTCTTTTTGTATTTACTTTGTTGATAACAACCTACAAATTTAATGCTCCTATGTTTTGTTGGGAGAGCACTGGCTCCCATAGCACAGTATTTTTACTAGTTTGGGAGCCTGGGTTTGCCCTAATAATAATTGTAAAAATTGTTTCAATAAAATTTATTTCATTTCATTATTTCATACTAATCACTTCCGATTAATATTTCCATATTCTCAGTATACCTAACTGTCGACTTGTGTAAACCTATTCTGTCCATTTCGCGATAACTTTTTACAGTTGAGTGGTTTAAAAGCTTTTGAAGAAGTTATTAACAACTTAGTATTTTATGGAGAAACTAACAAACATTGTATTCGTTTAGGTATTAGCCTCTAGTTTATGGTTTCTACTACTTTATACCTCCGGTTCTGGTTTTGAACCATTATAATTAAAAAAATAGGTTAAGTATTAGAACAGCCTTGATTTTAGAATTTCGGAAATTTATGATGGTCTGGCTTTCGATCATACATCCGTAAATAATAGTGTAAATTATTTTTACTATAGAAACTTTTAGTTTTAAAATCTTAATTGTTTCCGATTTTATAATTGGATTTTTATTTTGAACTATTTTTACAATCGTTAGTAAAACACTAATTTCAGATGTTTGTCAGAAAAATCACCAATATTACCTATTTTCTTTTTTTATTGCTTAATAGATACACGAACCTACGGCCCACCTGATGGTAAGCGGGGCAAAGAGGGCCCGTTATCTATCACCTACTCATACATGACTTTTCTTAAATTTAGAACTATTGTTATCACGACAATACCTCTTCATAATATTACTCTAAAAATATTATGCTACATTCACACACTTCACACGTCTATTAAGACATTAACTCATACGTGCACATCAAAATTGCTTGTGAAAAAATAACAAAAACACTAGACTGCAGCCAAATGAAAATAAACCAACTACGCTTGTAAATTAAACTGAAAATCGCGTAAACAACCGTAAGTTTTCAGTGTTTTTTTCACTTTTACAGCGTGTGAATGAACTAGCGGAAATGTCATGACATCTTAATAGGGAAGATAACATTGGAGGAAGGTAATTTTGGATATATTAGTGGGGCAGTGGCATGACGACCTATCGCTACTGAATCAAAACATACCGCCAAAAAATATGATTTTTTTTTTTTTTTTTTTTTTTTCTTTTTTCAGTTGGAGGAAATCACCGGATCCCCGCCCGCCCCGCGGGCGGGGTATGTGGGAGTTGAACCTCACTAAAACCTCCAACCGCTCACACTCAGCGTCCGAACCCCGGCTGAGGCCAGAACCCAGCACGGGGTTTGGAGGGACGGCGCGACGCGTTACGCCATCGGCATGCTTTCCCGTCGCTCCGTCCCCGGACGCCGAACCGGTAGCCGCCGGCGAATACGGCCACCGGCTCTCTCGGTCGGCGGGCTTTCCGAAGCCCGCCAAGATGGGACCGCGTGTCACCCTCCCGCGGAATACCCCGCTGGGTCAGAACCAGCGTGGGTCGGGGAGCGCGGTCTACCATCCCCCGGATGCTCTAGCGCTAAGGGCGTGTTGAGCGAGACACGGCACCTTCTTGGGTCCCCGCTCGCACTCGCATGCGTTGGGGACCCGAAACTCTTAGGGGGCCAGAATCCGGGCGAGATCCCGGTTCCGGCCCCCTGCTCGACGGCGGCGGGTTGGCAAGTCGAGAGCGGCGTACAGCCTCTCTCTCTCAGCCCCCGCCACCTGCTTCTGCGAGATGGTGGCCTCGCAGAAGTCGAGCATCGCCTTCCAAGACTCGTCGCTCTCGAGCATCGACGCCGCGACGCCCGGGAGCGACAAGTCCGGACCTATTTGTTGGACCAGGACACAACGCTGCCCCTCCCATGCGGGGCAGCGCGCGAGCGTATGCTCCGCCGTGTCCTGGTCACATCCCACGCAATGGTGGCACCTCGCCGTCGGCTCGGCCTTGATCCGGTGCAGATACCGACCGAAGCACCCGTGCCCGGTCAGCATCTGCACCATCCAAAAGGTGAGGCGTCCTTCGCCACGACCCACCCAATCATCTAGGATCGGGCGGATCGCCTCGACGGTCCGTAGACCCCAGGTGGGGTTAGCGAGACGTCGCTTCCACGCTTCCACTACGGACCGCCGAGATTGGACCTTCCGATCGCGAACCGCTTCCCGCAGGGGACGCACCACGCCCCGGGCGCGGAGTTCGCATCGCCAGCGATAGTCGCCAGCGAGCGCCTCCGCCTCCAGCTCCCAGGGCGGCGTCCCCGCCAGCACGCACGCCGCCTCAAAGGCGACGGTGCGGTAACCGCGGATGGCCCTAATAGCAACGATGCGCTGTGGCCGACGCAGGAATCGGGCGATGTTTAATCGCACCCGTGCGTCGGCCCAGACGGGCGCACCGTATAGGGCCATCGATCGCACCACCCCCGCATAGAGGAGGCGCACGGCGCGGCTGGGCCCCCCGACATTCGGGAGCAACCGACCCAGTTGGCCGGCCGTCCTTATCAATCGGGGGACCAGGTTCGCGAAATGGGCCTGGAAGGTCCAACGGCTATCCAACACGAGGCCGAGGTACCTCAACTGCACCCCGACCTCAATCTGGACGCCTCCAACCATTATTTGGGCGTCGACTGGCGGCACCGCCCCGGCCCCGTAGAACCACAGGGCCTGGGATTTGTGCAACGCCACGTCGAGGCCCAACCTCTTTATTTTGCCGACGACGAGGGCCACCCCCGCTGTGGCAAGACGGGCAGACTCTCGGAAGTCATCCCCCCGGGCCACGACCAAAGTGTCGTCCGCGTAACAAATGACGCTAAGGCCCGGGAGGAGGGCGCCCCTCAGCACCCAGTCGTACCCGATATTCCACAGTAGGGGTCCAAGAACAGACCCCTGTGGAACACCGCGCACGACCTGGAACCGGTGCAAGGTCCCACCGTACCCGGTACATTCGACCGACCTGGCCTCCAGGTAGGAGCCGATCAGCCGGCGGAGATAGAGGGGCACTCCATGCCTCTCCAGTGCCCCCCCAATCACGGACCAGGGCAGGGTGTTAAAGGCATTGGCGATGTCGAGCGACACCGCCAGGGCCACCCCACCCTGGGAGACGGCCTCCTCCGAGAGGGTCCGGACACGTAGAATTGCGTCTACGGTCGAACGACCCTCCCGGAAGCCGTACTGCTCCGCCGACAGATCGGGTCCAACCCCGACCAGGTGCTGAACGATGCGGGCGGCCAGAACGCGTTCTAGCAATTTGCCCACCTCGTCCAGCAGCACGATGGGACGGTAACCGGCGGCTGAGTCCGCCGGGCGCCCCTCTTTCCGCAAGAGGACTAGTCTGCCCGCCCTCCAGAGCGAGGGAAACCGTCCCGACTCCAGGCAAGAATTAAAAAGCCTTAGGAGTCGGTCCCCTAGGGCATTGATGGCCAAGGCCAGGACCCGGCCGTGGATGCCGTCCGGGCCGGGGGCCGTGTCCTTCGCACTCATCCGTGCCACGGCCACATGGAGCTCATCTCTGGTGATATGAGGCACCTCAGCAGTGGCTTCACCGCCGGTGTAAAGATCCGACGGCTCACCCATAGCAGGCGGAGTAAATCCGGCCTGCACCTGCGGGAACAGCGTCGAGACGATGTCCCGCAGCTGCTGAGGCTGGAGACGCTCGGTCATGGGAGGCGCCCACGGGCGCACCTTACCGCGCACCGATTTGTACGGGCGCCCCCACGGATTGTCATCGAGCGTCCCCAAGAGAGTCTCCATGTGCCCTTCCTTGGCCAGCTTGATGGCCAGCCGCATGGCAGTCCTCGCCTCCGCGTACTCGCCATGCAGCCGGTCCTCCTCCTCCGCGAACGCGACGGGATCGTCGCGACGCGCGAAGATGCGGCGGCGATGTCGGGCGCACCGGCGCCTCGCCCGGACGCATACAGCACGAAGCTGCGCTATCTCGGGCGACCACCAGTACGCCGACTTGCTCGGAGGCCGAGGGCCGACCCGGGGCATCGAAGCATCGCTAATGCGATGCATCGTGTCCCGGAGCCATAGCGCCTCGACCTCCACATCCACAGGGTGTGGACGCATGGGCGTCCACGCCGCCACAGTTGAGGCTTCCATCAAGCGCTCCTTGTCCAGGAGCTTCAATGCCCACCTGGGGAATGACCGAGGTGCAGTTCCCTGGGCGACCGCGGTTGGCGTGGAGGCGGACAGATCAAACCGGATGTACCGGTGATCTGATAGAGACTCCGCCTCCACCAGCACTTCCCAACCGCGGATGCGTTGTGCGATGGCAGAGCTCGCGAACGTCACGTCCACGATGGATTCGCCCTGCCACCGCACGCAAGTCGCGACCGATCCTCTGTTCATAAGACAGAGCCCGGCCGCGACCGCCCACTCTTCCAACAGCCTACCCCGAGCGTCTGAGCGGGGGGAACCCCAAGCGACAGATTTCGCGTTGAGGTCCCCCGCAAGTATCACTGGACGGGGAGCGGAGCGCTGAGTAATCGCCCCGATCCCGTCCAGGAACTGCTCAAACTCGTGAGTAGGCCGACTTGGAGAGAAGTACACCCCGATCACGACGGTATCTTCCATCTTTACCGCAACGAACCCGGGTCCCCTGGCCACCATTTCCAGGGGTGGGATCGCTGCGGCTCTCCTGATGTGTATGGCCGCCAAGCCGCACTCATCCCCGAACCAGTAGTCGTCCGCTGGGGCAAAAAATATGATTGTACTTTTTCTAAAATATTAATTTCAAGGTTTTCTTTTAATTTGATGTCATGTTTCTTGGAGAGATTTGATCCTTATAAGTCAGTTTAGAGATTGATGCAATAAAAGTACAGGGTGTGATTTTTTCGAATTGTATCAGGTTAGATTCTAAAAATAAAGGAATTCTCTAAATTTTTTTAATAATCAGCTATTTGAAATTATTCCCCTGAATATTATTATTGGAACGAAGTTCCTTATCGCCGGTTAGCGAAAGGGGGCTAGACGGAAATAAATCTTACGAAAAGTTGTCACGACACTTTCAAAGTTGTCACGACACTTTTTTTGTTTTAGATGATTATCGCTAGATAGCACTGTGATCAAAATCTTTTAAAACACGTTCCTTATCGCTTCCTATAAGATATCTTTTAATCGAAAGGAACTTCGTTCTATTCGGGTGTCCCATGACACCTCTCAAGTTTTTTTTCATTTCAAAATTGTATCAAAATTGTATTAATCAACTATAACTATGGTCAAATAAGTTTTGCTAAATACAAGAATAGAGATATTTGATTAGAATAATTTAGAATGAAGTTTTGTTCACGGAAGCCACAATAACAATAAACAGTATATCAATGTATTTAAGAAAGCACCAACATTTTCAAATAGTCTCCCTATTTACAGACGAAAGCTTTGTACGTTTTTAAATCCAAGGATAATTGGAGAGCTGATTGAAAACACACACCTGTTTCATTTGATATTGAGTGTAAAGTAAATATACAGACTGAATAAATTCGAAATCTATTGGGATTTCAAACGAAGATGTAAGCGGTAGAAAATTCTCTGAAAATTCATTCGTAATTATCTACTAGCTGATCCACGCAACCCTGTATCTCGAAATTTGGACTTTCTAAAAAACTGAGAAAGAATTATTCAAATCATACCAGTGGTTCCAGAAACTAGCGGGTTCAAACAAACAAACTCTTCAGCATTATAATCTATATTGTTTTCAGAGAACTTCCCTTCTACCGATGCTCATGAATGTCTGTTGTGACAGGAATATCATGATACCTTTATTTTGAGAATGGTGACAAGATGATACAAGCTATCTATTTCGTTGTTTTTCTAGTATTACAACTCTCGCTGGTTAAATACACCTAGATATCATGGCCATTAAGAAAAGTCCTTTCCACGAAAAAAACTTGTGGAGTATTTCGTTGTTATGTACTTAAAATATATTTCTATCTAAAATGTTTTTCCGAAAAACAATCTTGTTTATAATATTTTTAAATACTGCTGTGACATAGACAACTAATTGACTTTCATCGCGAAAACAACAATGACCTACATTTAAAATTATTTTACACTAAAAATAATTAATAGTTGAAAGCTCTTAAATTTCGAGTAATGGTTGACTTTGACCACCTACGATCAAATGATCCACAACCTTGCTTGTATACACTGTTTTTTTAAGATTCTCTAGATTTTTTTTTAATCAACAAATTATTCGGAGTAGTGAAAACGAATTGGATTCGATAACTTCTCGAACAAAGTGCAAAAGAAACTTCACATGCGTACGATGACTTAATTTTAATTATGCGTTTTGACAGTTCACATCGAAAACACACTAAACGACAGGAAAAAACGAAGGCAAATAACCGAATCACAGTCGATTCCAGGTTTTGAATGACCCTGGTAACTTTGGACCAAATGAAAGTCTTTCATAAACGTACAACAACTGAAAACTTCTTGAAACAATGGACAATGGAACATCAACAAAGCGGCATCTTCCAATAATATAATCATTTACGTAAATACCTCATGAAAACATTCACTAAACTTCAAGGAACTTGTCTTGAAACACTTACTAAACTCTAACTATATTTTATGCAATAACTTTAATTAATAATTTTAGCACTTAACTGTAATCTGTACGCCACATCTAACTAAATATTTCGTTACCATGCACAAGAATTTTTTATATCTCAACAGATAAACGAGCTTACGGCTCACTTGATAATTAATTATCGGTATTTATTAAAGTACTTTCAAATAATCCTACCTTGAGCAGTACCGGCGTTTTCGTACTTAGACTTAAGTTTAGCTGCAGTAGCACGAGCGTCAGACCTCACACTGTCCACCGAGCTGGTCGTGGTGGTAGTCCTGATCGACAGGGTGGTGGAAAACGTAGAGGAGAGGGAGGAACCCAGCCCCAGGCCGAGGGTGGCACGGTAGCGACGACGGTACATATCGAAACGGCTGTATACACCAACAGTCAAGACGCGACTGAAATCTGGGTGTGCGTAGGCGCATACAACCCGGAAAAAACTGGCGAGATTTATTATAGAGACGGGAGAGTAGCGATCCCGTGACGTAGGCACGTCTGGGTATAGATACACTAGGTAACAGACTAGAAGTCAAATATTACTGTTGGGAAAATCACTAGAGACATGAAAGAGCGTACGCTGAAATAGAAGATGATGGTTTTGTTTGATAATTTCGATATCGGTGCTCTTACTTTTAAACTTTTTATTCTTGTAAATACGACGTCCAGTTATTGGGGGTTCAATACAATTCCAACTTTTATGTAAACTTTTTTACTTTTAAAGTATTTCAAAAATAATTTTTGTCATGAAATTGAACACAATGACATTGTTATTACGATGTATAGAGACATTATTAGTGATTTTTCATGTCCCGTAGGCATACGAGCAAACGAGGCATCACGATCGATATTAAGTATTTACGTCCTACAATTTAGGAATCTCCTCTAGCTTCGTTTGAAGACGGACATCATAGAGCTTAAGAAACATCGTAGAGGGAACCTCATTCTGCATCAGAATGATGCGTGATTACTTTTACGGAAAAAACATCTGCTCATATTTTTTCTATTTGTACTCACTAAAATCATTGTGTTTTAAAGAGATTGTTGTTTAAATGCTGATTACAAGAGTGGATTTAGGAATCTGGAATGGCATCGGTCAAGAAGCTATGACCCCTTAACAGGTGGACTGGAGGTTCTTATTAATGCAGATGGAACAACAGTGTTGTACACAAATGTTTTTTTCGAGAAAAATCATATTATCCACAATCTAATTATCTAACTGATAAACTTAATATTTAGCAAATTCATTAATGAATTGACTATCATTAAAATTTTATCATCATAATGATTAAAAACATGATATTGAAATTCAATAATATTATTGTTTTCTAAATAAAAACACTTGTTCAATAACATTTAGACAAGTTTTGATAATAATAATTTGTAGATCACAAAAACATCGGAAAGTTACTCCTTTTTTGCATCTGGCTAAAGAACCTACACGTCATGCAATAAATTGTAAAGTGTAGAATTAAATCTGAGAACACACACAGTACAGAAATGATGAGTCAGATTTCTTGAAATCGAGTGTAATTTTAGATCTGTTTTCCTTCTACTTTTTAGCTTGTGTGAATGAATTTATAGAATTTTAAACATTTGCTATTAATTTGATTAAGAAAAGCATTTTATTTAAACTGATATCTGTTGCAATACTTTTATTTTTTTTTGTACCCAAAATAGATACTTTGACATGTTTTAATATAATCATATCAAATGTCTATTGGTAAATGGTAACCGTCACTCATAAAACATGTGATTCCAATTCCATTTATTCAATTACATTTCAGATTATAATGATAGATTAGCTTTTAACAATAAGGACCAAATCTTAATTTGTCGGCCATATCGATATTAGAACAACATATTATAATGTCAATGTTATAAGTCATACAGAGTGGATCTGTAACTTTGGACAATCTGACGTGGGGTGAATGAGTGTGGAAGTCCGCAACGATAAGTCGTATGTTTTCCATACAATGTCAGAAAAAAGTTAACTGATCTAAAAAATAAAAATGGTGCTACGTTGTATTTCAACAGGTCATTCACCCCACATCAGATTGTCCAAAGTTACAGAACCGCCCTGTATAACAATGTTTGTTTGTTGGGATCAATTTATTATTTAATAAAACATGCATGAGACTATTTGATTGATTGCTTGAAAGTTAAATTCTAAGGTCAAAACAGCTATGTTAATTTACTTTTTTTAGCTTACATAAAATGCTTAATGCATGAAGTTTGTCTGGGTTTTTTGTAAACGTAAATTATACATTTAGTTATGCAATATCAGTTATCATAATATTTTTAGTAGTCAAAAACTAGTGTACCACAGCACATAGTCATGCATAATTCAAATGGAATTTTAAATAAGACATCAAACAAAAGACCTTGTTATGATGAAGATAACTATCTAACTTATCAAAGCTAATTACAAAATAAACACAAGTTTCACAACAAAACAAACACCTGGCTTGGTTCTTTGTTTACATACTTTAGACAACATTGTTGTGGTACACTTACCGTTTATAGACCAGATGTGCGAAGGCAGGGAGTGAGCCGCGTACACCCGGCCGAGCGCGACCGAAGCCGCCGGAGCGCCGCCCGCCTCCTCGTTCGAGCTGGAGTCCGTGTCGGGGCTCGCGGCCCCTGACGCCTCGTAGCTCTGCGAGTTGGGAGGGATCGCGATGGCCTCATGCGAGGCGTGCAGGTCGGGCACCGAGGACAGAGAGCGGGCGCGCTGCCGGTCGTTCGAGACCTGGATCCCCGGGATGGCTCGCAGCAGGCTGAACCCCGTCGTGCCCGACACCACGTCCGACCCGGAGCTCGTCGAGAACGTCCTCGTCCGAGGACTCTGCCCCCCGTTCGCAGTACTCGCCTTTGCGCCCATAACGACTCCGTTACGCAAAACTCGAACCTGTCATGCACTGTAGCCGAAAATCACGAGCACTTGCGCGATTCGGCCGACGCTCCGGCCGAACGCATCGTATGAAACACGGAAACAACTACGCGATTAATTAAATTAGCACTTTGAGGATACAAACAAAAAACGTCGCAAAATTGTAAACAGGCTCTGCATGCGCCCTCCTGCAAAATTTTGACAAGTTTAGCGACATTTCTATTAAATGTCACTGTCAGAATTTATTTTTAAATGTCTTTTAATTCATACTTAAACTTAAATATCAAGGTGCCTAATTTATTTATTAATTCCATTACAAAAATTTAGTACTGATAAAGGGAGCAATACTGTACTTAGTAAACGAACGTGATCGTCATACAAGTTTTTATTCAAAATAGTCACAATGATCACATTTTTAATTTCGTTTATGGGTAATAAGTGAGCATGCGGGCTATCTGATGGTAAATGGTTAAGTTACTATCTGTCGCTCATCTAATGTCTGTGCATAACGAGAAACACCACAAATAAATCTGCATAAAGAAGAAAACTCAAAACTAGTAAAAGGATTATAGCTACTTTTAGGCTTGAATTGCTTGATTCTGCCTCTACTAATTAGACCCAGGCTAACCCTAATAGTGTGAGGTACATAGGGTAATACTCGTAAGACTCCTTACACTTACAACACCAGTGTATTTAAGCAGGCAATTTAATTACTTTGAGACAGACGAGATTGAGTTGATTGATTATTTAGCCGACACTCGACTCTTAATTACGTGATTGTTCAGAGTCTAGACTACTCACTACATGACGAAGACTGTATAAAGTCTTTACAAATAACAAAATTAATCGGACGGTGAATGTTTATTTAGATTTTCATGAAGTTATTGAATGAAAATATATGAAAAGACTGAATAAATATCCTCCATTAGATTTATCATATCCTTAAAGCATACCCTAAACTGCTCTAAAGAGTAAAAATTAGAACAATTCACTGGAAGAAAATAATAGAACCGGAACGAACATTTTTGAACATTATCTTATCACACCCGGTAATAGTCATAATTTGAAAGAATAAAATGCTTTATTTGAGTGAAACTTGATATTTCCAAACTGCATAGTAATATAATCACAGGAGATTTATTTATTTATGTATTTAATGTTACAACCACAGAATATACACTTTAAAATCTAAATTTTAACATTTACAATATCATGCAGTGTTATTCCACTTATTGGTACAAACTGCATGCTAATTAAACAATCACGAAAAATACTATACTAATCAATTAAATAGAAAGATAAATTAAATTAAGAAGGAACATTACAAAACATCAATTATAAAATTATACACTTACAAATTAATCAATTCAAATAACTCAATCAACTTTTCCACCCACAGTGACTAAAATAATATATTAACAAATAAAATGATAAATAATTTGCTTGCTTAAAAGTGAAACAAATTCAAATATTAAGACTAATAACAATTATCAATAATTTATTCATATAAAAAGATATCAACCAAAAAAAAAGAAAATCAAATCAAATAAAAAAAATATATCAAATTAAGATATGGCTTTGGAAAATTTGTTATTGTTTAGCATTACTTTAATAATATTGATTTTTAATCTGTATTCATTTATTCACACTTATTTTTTACATTATATTTTTAAAAAAAATTAACAAAGGAATAAAATTTAAAAATACAATATAAAAAACAGAGGCCCACTGAAGACGAGGTCTACGACCCAAGCCATCAGTGGTCAGGGCTCAAAAGAGAGGAACCTCCTCACAATACGTGTCGTGTCCAGAACGACCGCCTTCTGAATCAAGCCCTTTACCCAGCTGGGGAGCGAAAGCTTCTCAAGATGACGGTCGAAGCTTTTCGCTATTAGACCGTGCACAGATACAACGATCGGAACAATGATGGTCGATTCAACATGCCACATGTCGGTCACCTCGTGGGCCAAGTCCAAATATTTTAGCTGTTTTTCTTTTTCTGCCTTCACAAGGTTCTCGTCATGCGGAATGGTGACATCGATCAGCACTGCCCGATGCGCGTCCCGATCTATTATCACTATGTCAGGCTTATTGGCAACAATAGTCCTGTCAGTGATAATAGATCGGTCCCAGTAGAGCGTTACATGACCATTATCGAGAACCGGCTGAGGCCAATACTGGTAATAAGGTACAGCGGCTTGATTTTTAATTATTTTTAGGCATTTTGAATTTATTCTCTTTTGCCTAGTATACTAGATAAATTAAAAATAGCACCTGTGACGTTTTTTTTGTTTTTGACTTTGACATTTCTGACACGTTTTTTAGGCATGTGAAAAATAAAATTAATCGATTTTTTTCATGGCAGCGATAAAAAGCAAATCGATTTTTTAAGTTATATTGTAAAAAGGAAATGTTTGTTTCTCTGTTAAAAAAGGTTTTTTTTCCAAAATATCTTTTAATCAGTTAATTTTTAATTAAATTGTGGTTTGGTTGTGGTAGTTAGCACTATCAATCTCTCAACTAAAAATCAATCAATCTCGACATTTCATGTTAAATCATTCAAAAGAACAGCCTTTTAATTTTTTTTTGCTATCTTCTTTCTAAACATTAGAATTAAATTATGAATTTTTTTTTTAATTGTTTATTTACTTATATTTATTAATGATTGATCATTTGGTGTACAGTGGATCCCGTACTAAGGAGTAACTTGTATAATCATTGTTAAAAATGTCGTGATCATGTAAAACAACACATTTTATTTTGTATGCCATAACTTTTTTAAACATGCTATTAACAACAAATATGCAACACATATGCCTAATACAATGAAAATTGTATGATTAAAAATTTCACATTGTTTAAAAAAAAATTGTTTTGATAGATCAATCGATCTTTCTTGTTTCGATTTTCGAAACGAATTTGTCCTATGCCACAACTCTAGTTAGTACATGGCACTTTGCTTACTGTTTTTGTAATTTTCAATCATTTGCAATATTTTCAATAGATTTTTCATGATTGTTGTTTCCCAGAAATTGATAAATCTTAAATTTAAACGCCATTAAGTGGATTGCCGAATGTAATTGCCGTTAATTACGGCTCATTATATATTTTAGCAGATAAATAGTAATCGAAAAACTCAATGATGAATAATCCTGCAATGAATTCTGCTACAGTAAGTTTTATTTATTTTACACTACATTTCATAATATCAATAATATTACCTTATATTTCCCGTAAAGTGTTTACTAGTTCTATAATATCTAATAGCAATATTTAAAAAAACGTTTCAAACAGATTGGTTTTAAGTTCATAATTAAAATTTCTGCTTGCATAGACAAATGCTTAGGGCCTCCATATAGATATAGCTTTAGGCTTTATCGTTAATTATTTGTTTCTAATGAATAAACATAGGTATTAATCACTCATTCATTTCATTATCATTTCTGACTTATACAAATTGTTTTAACTCTAATTAATTGAAGTTAATAAACTTATACAGTAAATAGTATCCGAAAAACTATCCATGTTTAAATGAATAGGTAATTTAAAGTTTACACCAAGTAAAACATTAATATCAAATCGGCTTTCTAAAATGTGTTTGTGTTTGGAGAGTTTTTGTCTGTTTGTGATCTCCTAATATTAATTGTAAAAATCGTAGGAGCGACAGAATATCAGCACCTCAAGTGCAAGTACCGCACTTGAGGTAATCATGCTGAGTCGTGACCTTTTCACCACTACAGCAATTCTGTTAATTTTTATTTGTTAATCCTTTATTTCTTAGCTTAATTTTAGACTAATTATGTTAATCTTTATTATTGTTGTAGTTCTGAATAAAGTTATTTTCTTTCTTTTTTTCGTGTTCACTGCCCTAAAAACTACCAATTATAGATTTTAGTTAATGTCATTTTTACACTGGTCATGTATCTAGAATATTGAAGTTATAACCTATAAAAGTAGAAGTTGCATGTAAGGTATATTGTATGCTTTGCACGGCTTGAGCTGACGTAGTTGTGACTGCGATACTTACAGCCGGCCGTGCCGCAGGTGCCGTTGCTGGATGACGACACCATCGCCTTCGGAGACGAGGACAACGCTAACAAACAGTTCGTGTGAGTTTCCATGGCATAATATCATTAATGTTACATTATTTTTATTTCTTGACGACAGACTGTTATGTTTTGACCTGTCCTTTTTGTGGCAATCAAATTGATTATGAGCGTTCCTAGATTTTTGATGATTGAAAATGACCACAAGTACAAAATGACAAGTACAAAAAGTACAAAATTTTATGATTAAAGAACATTACAATGTTTTTTCTTGATGAAATGATTGAGTGCCGTGACTTATTGGCTTAATCAGGTATGTCACAAGTGGCAGTTCTATTAGAATACTAGTTGACCTGCGCATCTTTGGCTGCGTCAGAGAGGGATATAATATAGCCTTCCTCAATAAATGGTCTATCCAACACTAAAATAATTTTACAAATTGAACCAGTGGCCTCTGAGATTAGCGCGTTCAAACAAACAAACTCTTCAGCTTTAAATATTTTGTTAAAGTATATGGGTATGTGTTAGGCAAACAAGCTAATGGACCATCTGATCGTAAAGAGTTACGTCACTCATAACAATTTCAATTTGAGTTACAACTTATAAAATACATAATTTTTCGATTGCATCTGATACCAAACTAATATATTCCATCCAGTCATCCCTACATAGTGTTCTTCCACCTGGTGTTCCGTTGTTCATCGATCGTGGTGTACGCGCTGTGCGGATGGTTCTCGGACTCGTTTATTGCGAGTTTCGTGCTAGTCATCTTGCTGCTCTCCGCTGACTTCTGGACCGTTAAGAATATTAGCGGTAGGTAGTCTTTAATTGTGTTGTGGTGGTCGAGTGGTTGAAGCGCTTGCCTTCCGTACAGGAGGTCGCGGGTTCAGAACCAGCCGGCTTGTACCTCTAAATCTAAATGTGAAAAAGATTTATGTGCAATTTTTCACAACACCACTAGCTAAAAACGGTGAAGGAAAACATCGTGAGGAAACCTGCATATCGGAAAAGAGTTCTAAAAATCCTTTGAAGATATGTGAAGTCCCCAATCCGCATTAGGCAAGCGTGGTGGACTATGCCTAACCCCTCTTCGGAGGAGACCTGAGCTCAGCAGTGGGCAGTAATGGGTTGTTACAGTACAGTCTTGTAACTAATAAGAAAACTTTTAAATACAAGCTTTAAAGATCCTGGATATCATGTAGCAGTAGAGTGCTAGCTAATACAAGTAAAACGAGTTCAAACACGACAAGTCTATCTTGTTTAGCTCAGAGTATCCATGACCACCTTCCGAATTCATTATCAGACCAGCGCTATTTTAGTGCATTGTCACGTGATATACATTTGCATGAAAAATACCACGGCCCACCCGATAAGAAGTGGCTACCGTCGCTCATGAACCTCTGCAATGTCAGGGGACACTGAGGGGTCGCTACCTACGACCTAACTTTAAGGAGCCTCCTCAAGCCTCGTTTGAAGAAGGACAAGTCATAGCTCTCTGGGAGGGGAGCTCATTCCATAGCCGGATGGTGCGTGGCAAAAAAGTGTTCCTGAAACGAACCGTGGATGACCGCGGTGGTTCCATATAGTAGGGATGAACTCCACCTCGGTTTCAGTGGAGATCGATTTGAACAAAACATCTACTTATTAGGACTTCAATCAAAACCTATACAGGGTGTTAAAATCCGATGAAACAATACTTTCACAGCAAATAGTATACTTGATGTAGAAGCCATTGACCAAGTCTGAGTTTTCTAGGCATAATTTATCACAAGTTATTTAACTAATCAAAATTACGTGTTAATTAGTGCGTGATCAACCCTACCGTACTGACCTACACCAACAGCTAAAGACTTAAGCCGGCTAGTCACCTCCTGTATCATAGAACATTGTAATAATAAACGGGACAAAAATCACATTCTAAACAGGATACATGATAATACAAAATAATACTTTTTCAACTTTGTATGGGAAAATAAAGTGATCATCTCCGTTTCAAAAGTATGAGTATATGATTTGAAATGTGATATAGATTAAGCCCTCAAAGTATTGTTTCACCGGGTACCAACACTCTGTATAATTGAGGTCACAATAAATGGATATGTGACAGTCTATTGTTTTTGTTTAAAGGTCGCTTGCTAGTCGGATTACGATGGTGGAACTACGTCGATGATAACGGGAAATCACACTGGGTGTTTGAAGCACGACAGGTATTTAACACAAAGTCTAATTAAGTATCCCTAAAAAAATATAGTCTCCTACAGACAGACGAGTTAACGTGGTACCAGATCACAGTTACCGTCGTCGCTCATGGACCTCTGCAATGTTAGGGAACACTCCTCTCCTCAAATCAAATTTCCTCGCATGCAGACGAGCCAACGGCCCACCTGATTGTAAGCGGTTACCGTCGCTCATAGACCTCTGCATTGCCAGAAGACACTGCGGGGCCGCTGTCTACGGCCTACCCTTAAGGACCGCCGCCTCTACGCGGGGGTAGTGCGCTCGATGGCCCTGTACGGTGCGCCCGTTTGGGCCGAGCCTCGTACTCGGGCAACTTTTGCCCGATACTTGCGCCGGCCACAGCGCATCGTAGCTATCAGGGTCATCCGCGGGTACCGCACCGTCGCGTTTGAGGCGGCGTGCGTGCTGGCGGGGACGCCGCCCTGGGAGTTGGAGGCGGAGGCGCTCGCTGACGATTATCGTTGGCGATGTGACCTCCGGGCCCGGGGCGTAGTGCGTCCCCTGCGGGAAGCTGTTCGGGATCGGAAGGCCCAATCTCGGCGGTCCGTAATGGAGTCGTGGGAGCGACGTATCGCTAACCCTACTTGGGGTCTGCGGACCGTCGAGGCGATCCGCCCCGTCCTAAAGGATTGGGTGGGTCGTGGCGAAGGACGCCTCACCTTTTGGGCGGTGCAGATGCTGACCGGGCACGGATGCTTCGGGCGGTATCTGCACCGCATTCAGGTGGAGCCGACGACGAGGTGCCATCACTGTGTAGGTTGTGACCGGGACACACCGGAGCATACGCTCGCTGTCTGCCCTGCATGGGAGCAGCAGCGGTGTGTCCTGGTCCAACAAATAGGACCGGACTTGTCGCTCCCGGGCGTCGTGGCGTCGATGCTCGAGAGCGACGAGTCCTGGAAGGCGATGCTCGACTTCTGCGAGTCCACCATCTCGCAGAAGAGGGTGGCGGGGAGTGCGAGGGAGAGAATTTATTCTTCTCTCCGCCCCGCAACAACCCGCCGCCGTCGAGCAAGGGGCCGGAACCGGGATCTCGCCCGGAATCTGGCCCCTTAAGAGTTTCGGGTCCCCAACGCATGTGAGTGCGAGCGGGGACCCAAGAAGGTGTCGTGTCTCGCTCAGCACGTCCTTGCGTCAGAGCATCCGGAGGATGGCGGACCGCGCTCCCCGACCCACGCTGGTTCTGACCCAGCGGGGTATTCCGTGGGAGGGTGACACGCGGTCCAGCCATCTTGGCGGGCTTCGGATAGCCCGCCGACCGAGAGAGCCGGTGGCCGTATCGCCGGCGGCTGCCGGTTCGGCGTCCGGGGGCGGCGTGACGGAAAAGTGTGCCGAGAGCGTTACGCGTCGCGCCGTCCCACAAAACCCCGTGCTGGGTTCTGGCCTCAGCCGGGGTTCGGACGCTGAGTGTGAGCGGTTGGAGGTTTTAGTGAGGTTCAACTCCTCCCACATACCCCGCCCGCGGGGCGGGCGGGGATCCGGTGATTTCCTCCAACTGAAAAAAAAAAAAAAAAAAAAAAAAAAAACCCTTAAGGACTCTTCAAGCCTCGTTTGAAGAAGGACAAGTCATAGTTTCGTTTAAAAACTTATGAACAGAATCTAAAATATAAAAATGGATACCAAAATGTTTTGGTAAGTGCATAACTCAAAGCCTGGATCATATTGGCCAAATTCCTAAAATGTTCGTTGAAGTTCAAGGATGTCTTTTCGAATCGACATTTGAATTTAATTGTAATTGACGCAGGCGAAGTTGCGTGGGACTAGTTATTAAAATAAAAAAAACTCGAGAGGTGTCATGGGACACCCGAATAGAACGAAGTTCCTTTCGATTAAAAGATATCTTATATATTTTTTTCTTAACGTAACGCGCGATAAAGAACGTGTTTTAAAAGATTTTGATCACAGCGCCATCTAGCGATAATCACCTAAAACAAAAAAGTGTCGTGACAACTTTTCGTAAGATTTTTTTCCGTCTAGCCCCCTTTCGATAACGCACGATAAAAAATAAATTTCTCTATTTTAAAGTGGTAATTTTTATGGCCACCACTTACCATCAAGAGTTTTACAGGCTTGTTTATAAAATAATAATATTTTCAGAGTCGTGTAAACAGCAACGAGAGTCGTTTGTTCTGGATGGGTCTGATTCTCTGTCCGCTGGTTTGGTCGACTTTCTTCATATTCTGCCTGTTCGGACTCAAGTTTAAATGGATGGTAAATAACAGACTATTGTATTGACTTGTTCGATGTATGTTTTTAATCTAGATGGTGAATCAGTGAGATAATCTTATCTAATGATTCGCAGATAATGTAGTATTTACTTTAATTGGAAAAAAAACAAAATTACTAATTAAAATCGACTCTGTGTAACAGAAAAAAAGAACATACCGACTTCCAAAAAGGAGGAGGTACTCATTTAATCTCTTTTTTTGTTGTTGTGTGTTTGTTTTCGCGTAACTTTGGTTTGGTTGGACCGGACCGATTTAAATGATTCTGCATCAGATGAAAGGAGATAGTCACCGCTTTTTTCTGTGTCTAAAAAAAATAATTTTTAACGGACAATGTTTCACTATTTGCTTTTGGGTGTATTTCTTAATTCTAGATGAGTCGATTTTGATGATTCTTTTTTTATAAGAAAGCCACGTAAATGTCATAAAGATTTGTCTGTTCGTTTTTATGTTGTTCTCGAAAAATAGAAGTCGGTCGTTTTGAAATATAAAAATATTATAATTATTATACAGGGTGTTAAAATCCGATGAAACAATACTTTCACAGCAAATAGTATACTTGATGTAGAAGCCATCCACCAAGTCTGAGTTTTCTAGGCATAATATATCATAAGTTATAACTAATCAAGACTACGTGTTAATTAGTGCTTGATCAACCCTACCGTACTGACGTACACCAACAGCTAAAGACTTAAGCCGTCTAGTCACCTCCTGTATCATAGAACATTGTAATAATACACGGAACAAAAATCACTTTCTAAACAGGGTGCATGCGCCTGTGTTCGTGAAAATAGATATAGCATGCTGAATGTAGGTCAGGATAGGGTTGTCAAAAATAATACAAAATAATATTTTTTCAACTTTGTATGGGAAAATAAAGTGATCATCTCCGTTTCAAAAGTATGAGTATATGATTTGAAATGTGATATAGATTAAGCCCTCAAAGTATTGTTTCACCGGGCACCAACACCCTGTATATTGTTCTATTCCAGCTCCTCGTACTGATAGCACTAACTCTGACGGGCGCGAACCTGTACGGCTACATCAAGTGCAAGTTCGGTGCCAAGGAGAACCTCAAGTCCGCGACGACGGAGTTCATGAAACAACAGCTGTTCCAGAACGCGCCCGCCTTCATGTTCGCGCAGCCCGCCACGCCCAACGCTGGGAACACGGGGGTCGTCTGAGTGGTCGTGGGAGTTAGATGTGGGTGGGCAAAAAGAAATACTTTATTTTTTTAAGATGGTTGAATCAAGAAAAAAAAATTGCCTTCCATAAAAGAATCAATAAAGAATGAGAATCCTTAAAAATACGTTTTTTTGTAACTAATTAGGTTTTTGTCGTCTTAAACTATTTTTTTTTTTACAGTATTTATCTTTACTAATTCGTATAGTGTGAGTGCGGTTATCTCAGGGTCCGCGAGCCTGATATCATTTTTAGTACCTATGTGACAGTATATTTAACATCTGAAAGTAAAATATAAATAAATAATAATTATAATATTAATTAATGTGTGGTTACAGTGATATTAGGCCAAAGGGAGATAAGATGAAAGGTTGCGGGCGAGGTATGTGTATGGTGGTCAGGCCGAAGCCCGCTGTAGTAGATTTTAGATGTCGTATATATGCGAAAATTTCTGCAAATGTCGTAACCGCGATTCAGGATCTCGCGCGTAATTATTGGTCGCCACAAATGTAACATTAAAAGTTGTAATAGTTTGTTTCAAATCTTAAAACTTTTCTAAATCTTATTCAGTTTTCCTAAATTTCTCTTTTTGCGCAACCATATCTAATTATAATATTATAATTAAGTGTAAATTGTAATGTATTTATTAATTTAATTGTATGTTTACATTCCTATTGTTATTTAAATAATATCTGTAATTATAACTTCTAGTTAACATTTATATTTTTTATTCTAAATTATGTGTCTTTTGAAGTTAAATAAAGCATTTCAAAGAATTTCTAATTTTAAAATAAAATATTATTCTCTATATTAAATAGAATTAGCCAATACATAATATTATTAAGTTTTTATGTTAAATATTTTCAAATAAAAGTGTTAAAATTATTTGTGTTTTATTGAGTTTTTATTTTCTAAACAAGTATTTTAGAACGTTCATAATATGCCAGATATTCGTATTATTATTTCATTAATATAAATAAATCGATAAAACATTGTTTTACTGTTTAAACCATTTACAACGAATTTAACTTCTCTAAGTACCCGTTATGTTCTATATTATTCATAATATAAAGTAATTTATTTTATAGAAAACTTTTAAAATACATGATTTTAAGATCCTGGATATAATGTCGAAGTAGAGTTCTAGATAAGAAAAGTAAAACGAGCCTAAACACGACTAGTCTATCTTGTTCGGGGACGGAGCGACGGGAAAGAGTGCCAAGCGCGTAACGCGTCGCGCCGTCCCTCCAAACCCCGTGCTGGGTTCTGACCTCAGCCGGGGTTCGGACGCTGAGTGTGAGCGGTTGGAGGTTTTAGTGCGGTTCAACTCCCACATACCCGGATCCGGTGATTTCCTCCAACTGAAAAAAAAAAGTATCTTGTTCAGTACAGAAGTTCCTATGGCTACCCATCGCTATCATCAGATCAGCTCCGTGATTCCATATTATTGCATTGTCACGCGATATACAATTTATAATGCATATAAAACTTCATCTCAATCAGAATCCGGGAAGTTGGACAAATTAACTTGAAAGATTCCATTGAAACTTACATAGGTAATTGTTACATCCAGTGCAATTAAAATAACATCTTTTTTAATATCTCATACGTTCCATTAATATTTTATTTTAAATTTCTAAAATAAATAATAAAACGTTTAATCAGAAATCGGGAAGTTTGTCTAATTCAACTCCCAAAATTCATTCGCAATAGCTACATAGTTACATCCAGTGCAAGTTAAATAAAAACTATTTAAATATCTCCAAAATAATATTTTAATTAATAAAATGAGTAATACAACATTAAAAAACTAGAAAATACAGTAACAAAAATATGCTCCAGGTGAGGCTCGAACTCACAACCCCGGCATTACTCACACGTACACTGTCTTATAAGTACCGTGCGCTAACCAATTGCGCCACTGGAGCGATGATGAAACTGTTGAAAATACGCATAGCTTTATAGTGTACTATGTTGTGCAGTTTATATACTTTTTAATTTGTAAAACTTAAGTTAAACCGTATAGCATGGTTTTTATGACTTTAATATTCTGAAAAATGTAAAAAAATAATATAAGAATTGCTTAATAAGGTATTACATTTTTTAAAGTTTTTCTAACTCACCTATAAAAAATAATTTTATGAGTTTCTAATAGGGATGCAGATCAAATGATCATATTAAAGATTTTGCAATACTAGAACCTAATACTAAAGTATTATTATACCAATACGCTGGTGTGCAAAAAATCTTAGTTTAAGGTTGTTTTCAACCAACGAGATTAAAGTAAACATATAAGAGTGATGTTGAATGTCTTTATTTTCAACAATGTTGAATAGTGAAGACGTAAAGTATGTTGTTTGAGTAGATAAGACTAATTTTATGTTAGATGGTTTTTTGAAGAAGTTAGGTTAACCATTGCTCATTGTAAATGGTTACCATCGCTCATCGACTCCTGCAATGTTAGGAGGTTCGTAATATTATGTGTAATAAATAAATGGTATGATTATTATAGCAATAAATTTTCTTATGAAATACAAGTCATAATTCACTTTCACTTTTTATTTTTTCCGCTTGTTAATAAGTACAGTTAACCATATTATTGCTTATTTATTTGTGATACAGAACTTTCCCACCTATTTCATTTTTTTACTACTTACGACTAATATAATAGGTAGGTAACTAGGTATGTACATTTGTTCCGGTATTTACATAGCTTCAACAACCTTTAGCTCAACTTTTTTCTATTTGTATGGGATAAGGTTCAGTTAAAGAAGAAGAGTTTTGTACATGCTCGTCTGAGTCATACCTCACGTAAAATTTTGTTTTTCTTTTAAGATTAATTATTATTGAATATAGCCACTAATAAAATAATAAATAAACAATAACTATTAAAATAAGGAGACGTGAGCCATAAATAAAAGAAGAAGAAGAAGAACTATTAAAATGTTTTTAACAAGTAATTATTTTTAAATTGCTCTGCACACGTCTACTACGAGTATCATACGTATCACGTACCGCCAAGTACCACGTACCACGTACCGTTAGTTAATCTATGCACTAAATTTTATAAACAAAATGGAAACGTCACCGTAGTGTTGATGTAGAAGAAATTTTTCACAACAAATCGTTTTAAATGACCTAATTAGTGTAAAAACCATATTCTTATCACATCCTGATAATTGTGAAGTGTCTAATGTTATCCAAAAATGAACTGGTTTGACACGTCGGGAATAACGAGCCTCGCCAAAACTGCGCTGAAAGGTGCTCAGAAAACGATTGATAAGGCTTTGGATATTCAGGACGACAGTGAAAATGAGGAGGAGCAACCTTCACCCAGTCACAGCGACCCTGAGAGGCCGGGGAAGGCGCAAACACCACAGAATGACAGCGATTTCTTCTCATCCTGGGGTCTTACTATGAGTGCCAGTAACGACGAAACTATCAATGTCCAGCCCGTAGTCACCGAAAGCCCTTCAAAGTTAAACTCGCAGAGTATATGGGGCTCCTTCGCTGGTTCGTTTTTTGAAACCCAGGGTAAAGATGACACAATTATCAAACCGCCAAAAGCCAAATCCATGAACCTTATATCCGATACGAAATTTGGAAGTCAAGATGATCTGTTTTCGAAAAGCCAACTTGTCATGTCTGATACCGATAATGTCGATTCGAAAGGTAAGACAGATGAGCACAAAATTGAGGAGCGGAGAGGATCATCACGGTCCAATGTATTGTCATTTATGTCTAGTCGAAACGAAAGTTCAGATTCTGTCGAGATACTCTCTCATAGCCTCAAAACCACCCCCGACTCAGAAGTGTCAGTCCCATCCATGTCCAGCAGTAGTACTGGTCAAAAACCTAACTCTGAATCAGTGGAGATTCTACCAGATAGCCTTATAAGTCCTAGTTCTATAGAATGTATCGGGTTTGACAGCTGTTCCAGTGACAAAAACAGTAGTTTATCATCAAATCTGTCACCCGATGTGAGTGATAAGAAGTCTCCATTTGGAGATGTGACAGAGAAACCAGAGACAGCTGACAGTGTGAGTTTGGTTGCTGATGATGATGAAGATACTATGTCATACAACTCCATTTCGGAGTGCACCGCTCCCACAGTACTGGACACAGATGACAAGCCCATCAGTCCATTCCAAAAGAAGAAACTGCCAGAAAATTTACTGACTGTAGACCAAACCTTGCAGCATAAGATAATGGTCTGTGAGAACTCTTCAAATGATGGGTCTTGGTCAGATAGGACTTTAAATGCTGACAACGACAGTGTAAATCAAGATACTGTTGAAGACTCAAAGAGAGATGATCACGATGATGTGCTGATTGAAAAACTGAGTGACTCCTCATCATTTTACAATGTAAATGTGACCAGTGATATGACCAGGTCAGACAGCTTCATAAACATTGAACAGCAACATTGCACAGCATCACAGAGCAGTTCACCCAAAGAGATTTCTACTAAAGAAAGAACGTCTCCAATCAGTTCTGACAGCAAAAGCGACCTCGTCAAAGTGGGATCAGACAGAACCTCAGGGCATACATCAGGAGACGACCTAGAAACCACCACATCATCAGACATAGAGATCATACCAAGCCCTAATGGTGACCCACACAGTTTCCGAAATAGTCCCGCCAAATACGGTCTCAAACAGGGCAAGTTTGATGGCAGCGTTTCACCAAACCTTGTTGACCTAGTCCTCGGGAAGTCTCTAGCAACGAAAATTAGAGGACATAACCGGGAGTTATCAGAAGCCTCGATGCAGAGCAACAATAGCGATGACAGCCAAAGCTCCGAGAATGACCGGCTGATGAGAAGACTTTGTGAGATGGCTGAGATCCTGGAGGCGCGCGAGAACAGACTGATGGAGGTCAGCAGGAGTAACGCAGAGTTGGTGGAGTCCAACGCGGACCTGAAGACTCAAGTGGAGTCCTTGATGGCGAAGCATGAAGGAGGAGATATAAATACAATCACTGAAGAGTACACACAGCGAATGTCGGCTTTAGAGAAGAAATTCCAGCAGGCCATTAGAGAAAAGGTATAGAAACTAATTTAACAGTAAATTTTATCCCACTTTAAATAATGAGGAAGGTATAAACTTATTCAGACACTCGCGGTTTTCTATAATACTTTCATGCATTTTCAACGGGTTCTTACCCGACCCGCAGTATCCGTACCCGCAGAACCCGTTAAAAATGCATGAAAGTAATGAGGAAGGTTTCTTAATTTCGCAGTAAATATGCTTTTTTATGTATGTTCGGGGATAACTTAGTCGTTCATAAACCAATTTGTGTAAAAGGAAAATATAAGGAAAATAAAAGGGGTTTGATGATAACAGATCTGAAAAATCGAGGGAAACTTGAAAAATAGTTTGTGCATTGATTAAAAACAATGAATTTTAGTTAACTATCCTAGATACTATTTCGAATCTTTGACACACCTGTACAATATAAAATGTGTATAACCCAATACATTAGTCACAATTTAATTTGCATTACAAACTAAAGAATGAATGGCTCCCCTTTTACCCCCTTAGGTATGAAATCCAACATAACTAATTATACTTTTATCATTCACTTTATTAAGGACCAATTAAGGAAACAACTAGACACTCTTAAATCAGAGACCGTATCGCGGAAGAACTCTTCGGAATTCGAAAACACAATAAAAGAAAAAGATGACGTCATCTCACAACTGCAAGAAGAAGGGGAGAAGTTATCCAAACAACAATTACAACATTCCAATATTATTAAAAAACTTAGAGCCAAAGAAAAAGATAATGAACAAGTCATAAAAGGACTACGGTAAGATTTTAGAAGCATTTTGAGATTTATTTCAGTTTGGTACTGTACTGTAACAGCCAGTTAATGCCCACTGCTGGGCTTCGGTCTCCCCAGAAGAGGGATTACAAATAGTCCACTACACTGGCTCAATGCGGATTGGGGACTGCACATATCTTCGAAGTATTTTTAGGATCCAATATGCAGGTTTCCACACGACGTTTTTCTACATCAATTTTAACCATTGGTGTTGTGAAAAATTGCACATAAATCTTTTTCACATTAGCTTCAACCACTCACTTGACTGTTATGGTGGGTTAGTATCCTATTTGTTTTATAGTAGGTAGAATCTGGTTATCATAACTAAATATTATAAAAGTTCCATGGGGCACATCAACCGGTGAGCCGTATGCTCGTTTACCAAATAAGAAAAGTTTGATGTTATATTTTCGTCTTAAGACAATCATTGCTGCAGAAAAATCCAAAATAACAAACAGGTTGCCTCAGGATATTTTCTTTTACGTTTTATCCAGTAACTTTAGTAAAAAAACTTTCTATAAAAATACAATAAACATCGTAATTTAAACACGACATTCATACAATTTTAGTGCATTTCATGTTATCGTTTAAATGTGCAATCGTGTAATATCATTTTACAATGCACGTCTGTTTGATTAGTAAATAATCTGTGGATGCATGAAGTACAGTCATGTGTAATGAAAAACACATGACATTCTGTAGCGGATCCATTGTTACTGCATCTCAATCATTATCAGTTGGAACATTTTAATTACAAAACTGTGATTCGAATTTAAAAAATTACTGAAGAAAGTGTACATAGTAGTACCAGCCCATTACTGCTCAGTGCTGGGCTCAGTTCTCCTCAGTAGAGGGATCGTTTCCGGCAACCATGGTGGATTGGGATTATCAATGTCATTGGCTAAAAACGGTGAAGTAAAACGTGATAACCTGCATATTTACAAAGGATTAAAAAACCCTTCTAAGATAGTCCCCGATACGATTTGGAGTCGCGTGGTGGACTTTATCTGATTCCTCTACTGACGAGACCTGAGCCTAACAGTTGGTAAGCACTAATGGATTGTTGCAGTACAGTACGGGCCGTAAATACCTTGGTATTACAAAGGTTCACGAGCGACAGTAATCACTTACCATAAGATTGGTCGTAAAATCATTTGTCTGTTTTGTAATAAAAAAAATTGCAAATGTATAAGTCCATCAAGATGTCAGCGTGATGATTTTAAGTCAAATATTTACACAAACGACGGCCGTACAGTAGTATTTAATGTTATTATTCGTACGCTAGGTCATTCACTCGACACATTATAATACATATCACTAATACAGAATACTTAACATACACAGAAATGTTAAATACACATTGACTCATTTTAGGCTTTATAATAAAGACAATCTCTCGTATAGTGATAGATACTATGTTTGTTAGCAAAGATTATTCGTAAGTAACTGTCCTTTCGATTGGCGTCATAAAAATACAGGGTGTTGATTTTTGCCGATTTTGTTAGATTTTTTTTAAATTGCAAGCTACCTTTTATCTACATAAACGAGCATACGGCCCACCTGATGGTAAGCGGTCACCGTCGCCCATGAACTTCGCAATGCCAGGGCAAAGAGGGGCAAACCAAGCAATCTATTTATTATTGCAAATTTTAAGTACTTCCCATTCATATCGACACCGTGTATACATATAGTTTTACATGAAGTTCATTGTACATAAGAACATAATGTTATCATTCATGTAATTTGCACAGAGATAAAATAGCTGAGCAAACCGCGGAACTGGATCGTGTAAAACGGGCGATGGCCGCTAAAGAGGAGCTCGAAGTGAGTCAAATAGAAGCTGTCTACCGGCTCACCACGACCAACAAGAAACTTGAAACAGATTTAAATGAGGTAAGGAAATGCTTGATGGTATCTGCGTTTTTAGAGATTCTATGATATTTTAAGGACGTATTTTATAGCAAAACAACTACATGATAAGACGTGGTTACTGTTGCTCATGGACCTCTGTCAGGGGATACTGCGGGGCTGCTACATATGACATAGCTCTTAAGGACTTTCTTGAAAACTCTAGAACAGTCTTGTATCTTTTTTTGTATCTAAAACGTATAGGAAGTAAACCCTCTATGAAGACGATTTTTAAGCGTTTGAATATTTAAATAAACTAGGAATTGCATATAATACATAATGAGACATGGCAAACGGATTAGTGCAAGAAAACCGGACGTACTAAAACAATATCATCTTCATCATCAGCTCTTAGAAGTCTGCTGCTGGACATACGTCTCCTTCAGTGAAACTCAAAGTGTACTTATTTATTTCCTAGAAGAGATCACGATCTTTATAAAATACTTATCGTTATCAAAGTTAATTAAAATCAAATACGACAAAATGGTCTGTCCTTAATTGTGTATCATTTATTTTGATAACAAAAGATTATCAACAGCCGTTTGTCGTAACGCTGTGCTGTAAAATGGAATTGAAATGAGTCCACAGGCTTTTATGACTGATTCTCAAATAGTTCTTAGTAGGATCGAATGTAGCGAATGATACTGGTGAAATTGGAACAATCTGACTGTTATTCCTTCCTTCTACTCTTTACTCAATGAAGATGAAATACGCTTAATCATTAGAACACTATTCCCTTGTTTCAATTTCATCATGATTATTACAATGCTAAATTGGCAAATGTTGGATATGGGGTCTTCTGTTATTGCTAGACGGACGAACTAACAAGTTTGACAAGTCATAACGCTCGGGAAATACCTATAGTTCATTTCATATTAACGGAAAAGATTATATTTCAACAAAAGGACCTCTTGTACACTTGCTATAATGCCTAGTTCAACAGACTTCTACGACAAATTCTACAGTCCAAACTAAAACTTCCAGACAAAAAGCGCTTTAGACGACACAACCCAGCGTCTAGAGAGCACTCGAACCTCGCTGGACGTGGCTCGTAAAGAGCTGACCGAGCTGCAGCGATCCAGCGCTGAGCTGCAGCGGAGACGGACCGCCCACTCCAAGCTGGAGGAGGAGAGGAACGTGCTGGACGCGGAGTGCGAGAGGCTGAGGGATGAGGTGCAGAGGCTTAGGACTGAGATGGTTAATGGTAAGTTTTGTGGTACAGAAATTTCAGCTAAAGCTTCAGGGTGTTGCAGCATCTTTAATTTCAAGTACAGCCTATTTAATACATTGATTTGTAAAGACTTATCTGAGGTTTTAACTTTTCGTTAATTTGATTAAATCATAAGGGTATTTACAAATTGTAGAAGGGTTAAAAACTCTTCTGATTTGATCAGAAGAACTAAAGTAATCAACATAACCCAAAGAATTGTGTCTTTGAAGTGGCAATGAACAGGACAAATTGTGCGAAGAATGGGTAGCCGATGGCGCCGAAAAGCTACGAACCGGTAAGCTCGACGTGGGTAGACCTCCCATTAGATGTACCGACGACCTGGTCAAGATCGCGGGAGGTCACTGGATGCAGATAGCGCAGGACCGGTCGTTGTGGCGTAGTTTAGGGGAGGCTTATGTTTAGTTGTGGATGTCTGATGATGATGATGATGATACTATAATTTCCAGAGGAGAAACGCTGGGTATCTCGCGAGGAGTCCCTCCGCGCCGAAGTACGCGCCGCTCGCGAGGCCGCGCTCGACGTCACCGGGGCGGTCGGGGGGGCAGGGGCGGCGGGGGGCGCGGGGGGCGCGGGGGTGGCCGGCGTGCTGGAACAGCTGGCGCAGCTACAGCGAGCCGCCGTCGAGAGAGATAACACACATCTAAACGCTATTAGAGCTAAGGACAAGATGATCGGTTAGTATCTATCCAATCAAAAACATATATGTGAAATGAGAGCCAACTTCAATATAATGATAAATGACTTCAACGACAAAAGAAGTGAGATCTAAATGGGTGCCAAGTTCAATGATGATGAACCTAAGACAATGTATTGTACCTTAAGGTCTGATTTGACAATTCAATATTTGATAATAAGGTTTGATTTCACAAAAAACAATGAGTGTTTAGTGATGAGCAAAGCAAGACCAAGACTAAGACCCATGGTCTTCTTAGGCTTGGTCTTGGTCTTGCTCAAATCTATCTGGTCTCGGTCTTGGTCTGGCTTTGCAAGAACGTTGCTCACTATGAGTGTTATCTGTTTAAATTGTGTGCGTGTGTTACCAATTTTACATTTCCCTCCCCAAAAACTGAACTACCCCCCATACTTGTTATTACAGCGGAATTAGAGATCCGTGCTGCTAAGTCGGAGGAACGGGAACGACTAGCTCGACACGAGCTCACCCACACCGAGCTCACTCTCCGCGAGCTGCAGACCAGGGGCGAGGAGCTGACGGGGCTGCTGGACAGGTACTACACATGTACTTGTAGGGACCGTGGCGTGCGTTGTGTAGAAGGAAATATGCATTGCATACTGAAGATTAAAAAAAAAAAATGGTTAAGATACTAACAAAAATCGATTTAATGTGAAATTGATGAACACTCCTTATTGTTATTATTTGCGTGTAATTAGCTAAAAAATAAATCAAATTGATTACTATACTGGTTCTGAGCGCGTATTATCATCTTACAATGAACTGTTCCGCTTGTAACAAGAAAATAAAGTCTGCGCGTAATCTGTTGTGTAATCAGTGTCGTGCAAAATACCATATTGAATGTCTGAATATAAAAGATGATCAATTGAATGCTCTCTCCGCGGAGTATTGTAACAAATGGGTATGTCCTTCATGTAACAACATAACAAAACGCATTACTAATAGGCAGCGCGACAACACACCTGTCCGCACCACGCAAGTCCCATATTCTGATGAATCCATGAACATGTCTTACGATCTCACGGAACAGCCAGATTTGCAGTCTTCAATTTCGTGTTCTAATACTACTACAACTTGTGGTACTGATGGTGCTGTAACCATGGTCAAAATTAGCGCATTACTAGATCAAAAGTTGAACACTCTTTTGCCTACATTTTTTAACGACTTTCGTCGAATGCTAAGAGAAGACGTGAAGGTGCTTGTTCGCGAGGAAGTTGAAGCTTCTCTTCAACAAATTAAGGATGATTTTACGGTCACAACCAATTTTATATGCTTAGAACAGTCTTCTATTAAAAAAGACATCATGGAGAAATCCCGCATTGTTAAAGATTTGGAGAGTGAAATATCCAATCTGATTAAATTTCAAAATATTTTAAAAACACGTATTTCTTCTATGGAGAGAATGACTCGCAGTCATAACTTGGAAATACAAGTTGTACCTGAAAGTAAGAATGAAAATCCTATAACTATTTTCAACAACCTTTGCAAGACTTTAAACATTTCTATAAGTCAAGATCACATACATTCATGTCGCAGAGTAGCCAAGATGAATACTGCGTCATCTAGACCAAGAAACATTTTAGTAACACTCATCAACCCTCGTTTAGTGGACAATGTGCTGTCTGCTTGCTATCGATATAATAAAACTCACAAAAACGATAACTTGAATACTACGCATCTGGGTCTCTCGTGCGAGCAACAAAGGATATATGTCGTGGAGCACCTATCACCGGATTGTAAAGAACTGCATGCAGCGGCCAGGAAATATGCAAAGTTGAAATCATATAAATATGTGTGGGTGAAATATGGTCGTGTCTATTCTACGCAAGGATGATGGTTCCAAATGCATTTTAGTTAAAGACTTAGAATCATTGAACAAATTGCCGAAGTAATTTAATTTAATTTAGAATAAGGTAATCTGTAGTAGTGTAGTTTATATATATTGTATATTTAATTTTGACATTATCTCCTATTAATTTTTATGGTATTGGTGTTTTATCAGAATGTTAATCGTATTCGTTCCAAAACTGACAAAGTACTTTTAAATGTTATTAATTGTGATTATGACATAATTTGCCTCACTGAGACTAATTTCGATGGTGGCATTTTTGATGCCGAAGTGTTCGATAATCGTTACATTGTTTTTAGACGCGATCGGCATACAACTAAAATATCAAAAAGGGCAGGTGGCGGAGTAGTTATTGCTGTTAAAAAACACTTGTGTTTTATTCGTCAAACATGTTGGGACTCTCATTATGAAGATATTTGGATTACTGTAGTTCCTAATAAAAGTAATAATAACATAAAAGCCATTAATTTATGTTTGTGTTATTTGCCGCCTCACCTGTCATTAGGAGATATGGACGAATTTTATAGTCATTGTCAAAAAATTATGCAATCTCGTAAAAACGAGGAATTTCTTTGTATTGGCGATTACAACACTCCTAACATTTTTTGGTCAAAATCTAATGATTCACACACTATGCTAGCTGACGTAATACAGGGTGACAGGGCTGAGCTTCTCTTAGAGCACATTACCCTCTGTAGTTTAAAACAATTTAATTGCATACCTAACTCATTTGGGAAGTACTTGGATCTTGTTTTGTCCACGTTGTCAAATATATGCGTACACACTGCTGAGCCACTAAGTAGGTTAGATAGATATCATCCTTCGATTGTAGTTAATTTAGATGCCACGGACGATTTTACAAAATTCCTTAAAATTAATAATATTCGTAAATTAAATTTCAGAAAAAGTGATTATATGCAAATTGTTAATGATTTAAATGTGATCGATTGGAATGAGATTTTGGGAGACTGTGATGTTGATTTAATGCTCGAAAATTTCTACATAATATTAAATAATGTAATTTCTAAACACACACCAATATCTAATAATAATAGTAGCAATGTACCGTCGTGGTTCTCACCGGCTCTTCGGCGTACCCTCAAAGAGAAATTAAAGTTTCATCGCCGCTTTCGTAAATTTCATAACCCCCGAGATTATGACTCATTTTCTCTTTTACGGCACAGATGCAAAAATCTTCTTAAAAGGGATTATAATAATTTTATCAACTCAGTAGAATCGTCTCTCTATAACAATAATTTGAAAAACTTTTGGCAATACGTAAAAAGTAAGAAGGACAATGATCCCATACCAGTAACGATGAGATATGGTGACCAGATAGCTTCAGATCAACATGGAATATGTGAACTATTCTCTAAATATTTTAACTCTGTGTTCGAGCAGCATTGTGCTGATAACTTTCATTGTGTTCTTACAAATAGCGTTAATAATGTATTGAGCAATGTAGTGGTAACGCGACAAACTATATTTCGTAAAATCCTCAAACTGGATCCGAATAAAGGAGCCGGGCCTGACGGAATTCCTGCATTGGTCATCAAAAAGTGTCAAAAAGTCTTATGTGACCCACTATTCATTATATTTAATAAATCGCTGCAATCGGGTGTATTCCCAAAATTATGGAAAACAGCACATATAGTTCCCATATTTAAATCAGGAGATAGATCATGCTGCGATAACTACCGATCAATTAGCATTCTATCCTGCTTAGGCAAATTATTTGAATCGATTATCTACGATGTTTTATATCATCATATATATCCGCTATTATCTCCTAAGCAGCACGGCTTCATTCGCAATCGTTCAACAACATCTAATTTACTAGAATATAAAAATTACATATGCAGTGCATTTGCTGATCGCACTCAAGTTGACAGCGTGTATACTGATTTTTCCAAGGCCTTTGACAAGGTAAACCATGACATTTTAATACAGAAACTATCACTGAATTTTGGAATTCACGGAAATCTGTTACGGTGGCTTGAATCATATATCACAAATCGTAGTCAATTAGTCGCGTTGAAGGGATACTTATCTTCTCCTGTTGACATAGCTTCCGGAGTTCCACAAGGATCCCATTTAGGGCCGTTACTTTTCGTCGCCTTTATTAATGATCTTATTAATATGATTAAAAATCCATGCTTACTTTATGCAGACGATTTAAAATTATTTTCTACGATACGTGATTCAAGAGATTCCGAGGTACTTCAAACAGATATAAACACGATTAGCTTATGGTGTGATGACAATAAAATGTTTTTAAATGCTAAAAAATGCTGTGTTATCACATTCACTTCCAAAACGAACAAAGTAACTTTCGAATATAAACTCAACAATTATGTCCTTGAAAGGAAGGCTTTGGTTAGAGATCTAGGGGTGATGTTCGATGAGAGGTTCACTTTTCGTGACCATTACAATTATATAGTTAACAAAAGTACTCAAATTTTAGGCTTCATTACCCGTATCACAAAATATTTTAAAAAACCTGAGAGTTTTATTAATCTTTATTATTCGATGGTTCGTAGCATCTTGGAATATAATTCTGTAATATGGTCTCCCCACTACGATGTACACACAAAACGCCTTGAACGTGTTCAAAATAAGTTTATTAATATATTATGTTACAGAACAGGTTTACACCGCGAGCTTCAGTCATATAAAGCTAAGTTAGTGAGATTTAACATGCAAACTTTGGAAACTCGTCGATTGTGTGCGGACTATACATGCCTATACAAAATAATTCATTCTCACATCGATTCGCCATCCTTACTTTCAAACATAAATATAAATAGTAAACCGAGAGCTCGGGATGGATTTTCTAAAGTATTCTCCCTTCAAATTTACAAAAACAATACTTCATTTTATAACCCGATTGTTAGGATGTGTCGCCAATACAATGATATTTCTAGAGAGCACCATGCTTCAATTGATATTTTCGAGCAAAACTTCATAAAATTTAAATCTGACGTGAGGAAAATTATGTACGACTGAAATTTTTGTTTTTTTATTAATTTTTCTTAAATATAATATAATTTAATATTTTTAATATTACTGAACTGCTGAACTGTTTTCTATTATAATTTGTTGCTTATGTATACACATGTTTAGGGATATAGTCTAGCTTAGTAATAATGCACTTGAAAAACCTTTAAATCATGTTTTGACTGTATTCTGTTTTGTGTAATAATAATAAATAAATAAATAATACTATGTAAATTTATAAATAGTATTTTAAAATCTTAATTTTTGCATACCCTCACCAAAATATACATGCACATCGCTGTACAGGGTGTTCAAAAAGTCATTAAAATTTTAAATTTGGCTAAAAATTTAAACGTACAGGAATGGCGCTTGTAGATCACAAGGGTCTTTTGGCATTCAGTTGCTATGGAACACTCAAACAGCGTTACTTTTAGGGCTAATTTTAATGGTAAAATTTGTTGACTAAGCGGTTTTATAAGTTTAAGAACTATTTTAGTGAGCAAACCTGCATCTGCACCTGGAAAAGGATTATAAAAAATCTTACGAAGATATGTGAAGTCCTCAATCCACATTGGGGTCACGTGGTGAACTATGCCTAATCCCTGACTGAGGAGAACTGAGCCCAGCAGTCGACTGTAATTGACACTACAAAACATTTCCTTTAAATAACAAAATTTTAAGTAATTTTCTACAATTTTGACCCATACACTAGCCATTCAACCAAACAAAACTAACTTTATAAAAAGAACGGTTAACAATAAACTTAGTATTTGATGTTTCAGTAAGAGCAGTGAGATGGAGACATTGCGCACTCAACACGACACACAGACTACTGAGCTTCGACAACTACTCAGCGACGCTCAAACCAAACTACAACAAGTTAATGAACTGTTGGAATGTGAGAAGAAAAAGAATATTGCATTGCAGGTATGTTATAATGTTATAGAGAGTCAAACACTTTTAGAGAGGTTTAAAAATGCCAGTGGCGTGCTGTCCAATGAAGTACAAACGCATTGCATACCCTAAATTATGATTTAAAAAAAAAACAAAAGAAAATATGCGGTACGGCGGCACTCCTATTTGTATGTGTTATAACAAAAAATAAAGGAATAAATCGATTGTATGTTGTAAATTTGTGAAAGAAGAAAAATCTAATCTATATTTCTGCAATACCCGGACTGAAATATACATGCACGCCACTGTAAAATACCCTGAAATTTTTAGGTATATGAGCGACGGTAACCACTTACCATCAACTTACCAATAGTAAGTAGTGTGCTAGTTGGAGTTGACTGCTTTTTACTAACAGATGGCGTTATGAGTCGACAAAAGTTTACGATTGTCTGTCAACAGATGACAGCACATACACACAAAAGTTTACAACCGTCCGTCAACAGATGGCGTTGTTCATTTAACTCGCCTCTCGCTGAATCGCGGTGACGAGATGTCTCCCGGTTCGCATGACGTCTCAGAATTTTCGGCCATTTGTTATCGCTTCTCGGCCTTTTGGCTAAGATCAAAGTGTAGTATCTGTTCTTTTCAGCTTAATATCTGAAAGTTCCCTCATCGAGGGACCAGTATATTAAACTGATATTTGTGAAACGACGGGATGTTCGGGGCTCGCTCCATTCCCGTCACGGGTCGGCCCGGCCCGGCATTGCAGTGCCGCCGGGATCGGCCCACCAGAATGACCTAGTCAAACCAATAGATAATAATGGTGGTACCATGCCTTTGGATCACTATTATCCACCCGTGTGTGTGGACATGTTGGAGTTGAACTGCACACATTCGGCGTCCGTATCTCGGACCTCAGAATCCAAATGATTTGACTTTGTTAGAGATTTCAATATGACAGAGGCGTGTGGATCCCTTATCTTTGTATATCGTTCGTTTTATTATGTTTATACGTGTTTCGATATTTGGAAAAAAAATGAAACATTGTAATAAAAAATAAATTCAATAAGATTTTTCAAGAGTAGCAAAAAACATTTTTTTTTCATCAATATATATTTTTCTAATTTTCCACTATAGTTTTCACCTTAACGATATAATTAGTAAATTTATTGTTTATCATGTTGTTGTAGGAACAGCAACAACAGCAGGAGGTACAACAACAGGAGTCGAGCCGGGGCGACGTGTCCCCGCGCTCCGTCGACTCGCTCTCCAACTCGCTCTGGCACTCGGTGAGTTATACTTACTTACTATACTTTCCAGATATAGGTTAATGTACGGGATTTTGGTACATTGAAAATAATAAACAAATAGAGTTTATTACAATATTGAATTACATAGGCCGAGCATATTGTATAGAGTGTTCGGACGATTACTATAAATTGAGAATGGCGCGAAAACAATAGTGACCATTTCCCCGCGTCCCCGGCCGCTGGTAGCGGTGACGACGTGAACAGTTACTAATTTCTGTGGTATGACTATAATACCGTTAAATGACAACATTTTTAAGAGTATACGACGGGTTTTTTTTTTCGTAATTATTGTTATGCATGCTGAGTTGTGGTTGAAGCGCTTGCCTTCCGTAAGAGAGGTTGTGGGATCGAAACCGACTTGTACCATTACTAAACACACAAACTAAGCTATAAACGGTTTTTTAAAGTAGGAATTCGACGATTTCTTGCCGGATATGTGGGAGTTGAACCTCACTAAAATCTCCAACCGCTCACACTCAGAGTCTGAACCCCGGCTGAGGCCAGAACTCAGCATGAGGTTATGAGGGATGGCGCGATGCGTTACGCTGTCGGCACACTTTCCCGTCACGCCGCCCCCGTCGCATGTCGAATCGGCAGCCGCCGGCGATACGGCCACCGGCTCTCTCGGTCGGCGGGCTTGCTGAAGCCCGCCAAGATGCGACCGCGTGTCACCCTCCCATACATAGGATACTCCGCTGGGACAGAACCAGCGTGGGTCGGGGAGCGCCCTCTACCATCCCCTCTTGCTCTGACGCAAGCCGCGTGCTGAGCGAGACACGACACCTTAAGCCCCGCTCGCATACTCTGTGTTGGGAACCCGAAATTCTTAGGGGGCCAGATTCTAATTCCGGGCGAGATCCCGGTCCCAGCCCCCTGCTCGACGGCGGTGGGTGGTTGGCCGGAGAGAAGAATATATTCTCTCTTTTTCACTCTCCGCCACCCTCTTCTGCGAGATGGTGGACTCCCAGAAGTCGAGTATCGCCTTCCAGGACTCGTCGCTCTCGAGCATCGACGCCGCGACGCTCGGGAGCGACGAGTCCGGTCCTATTTGTTGGACACAACGCTGCTGCAGTATATGCTGAATGATATGAATAATAGTAATAATTTCCCAGGAGGAAGGTCGCGCGTCTCCCCCGCCGGTGTCGGCGCTGTCCCTGCAGCACACCCTGGCCGAGCTGTCCCGGCGCGAGGGCGAGGCGCTGTCCCGCCGCCAGCAGGCGCGCGCCGCACAGGCCGAGCGGGCCGCGCTGCTGCACCGCCTTGCCACGCTGCAGGCAGCACTGGACGACATGCAGGTATACATACAGACCACCTGATGGTAAGCAGTTACCATCGTTTATGAATCTCGGTAATACCGCAGAATTGGGGGATCGTTGCCCATCACCTATACAGAACTTTTCTTAAAGCTCGTTTGAAGAAGGACATGTCATAGTGCTCTGGGAACACCGCAGATTAGAGTCCATTCCAAATCATAATGTTGCAACGTTATTAGTCTGATGCTACGACTATCATTATCATCAGCCTATAGACGCCCACTACTTGACATATGCCGTCTTCAAACTTCGCCACAACGACCGGTCCTGCACTATCTAGTGATCTCCCGCGATCCTGCCCAGGTCACCGTTCCGTGGCCGTCACATCAAAACTTTCATTACTTTTTGTTAACTGTTCAGAACCTGCAAGAGCAGTACGACGCCCTGCTGCAGATGTACGGCGAGAAGGAGGAGGAGCTGGAGGAGCTGCGGCTGGACCTGCAGGACGTCACCGCGCTCTACAAGCAGCAGCTCGACGAGCTCATCGCGCTCAAGCAGGCGCAGGGCAGGAACACGCTCTAGCCAATATACATATACGCAGGTTGTTCAATAAACTGATGACAATGTTTGATAAAATTGTGTGTGTAGGGATGTTGATGGAACTAAAATGAAAGACATTTTTCTGCCTTTAAAATGAGCCCAAACACGACGGGTCTACGATCTTCCGTTCTCGAGATAATGTTCGGGGAACGTGTTTCCTAGTATACCTAGATGCAGCTGAAAAAATCTTGAACTGTTTCTTTATTTGATTAAAATTTCATCATTCACAAATGTCGGAAATTAATATTCTCTTCCCAAATGTCCAATTTGGACTTAAGAAACTCTAACAAGGCACACTTGTACAAAACTGTTATACACTAATGACGGTCGAAATGTAAAAAATTATTGTTAATATATATTATTAACTGGTATATTATTAATTTCAACATTTAGATATTATAAACAAACATATTTTATGCATGTGATGAAAATATATTATCCCATTAAGTTTTCATTAAGTAAAAATTACAGAATTTTAAAACTTTATTACTTAAAATTGAGATCGTGAACTTAATGTTTATTCCAAATGTTAATACAAAAATTCTAGTCTAAAGAAATTTGTGTATAACAGTTGCATACAAGAGGCCAAAAATATAGTAAATTATTATTTTTGGAATTGTTCACTAAATTGTGTGCCTAGTTTGTACTATAATAGAGTTTGAAATTAATAAAAATTTTAACATCTTGACATTAATAAAATAAAATTTAGGTATTATTATACTTGAATACTGCGCTTTAAAATAGTCAATTGTTATAATTGTTGAAATTTTGAATGAAATTAGTTTAAAATTTGTTACATATTTCATACACAGGTTGAATATTGTAATTGATTATAAAACAAAAAAATGATATTTTTTCTTTTCTTTTTTTACTATATGAAATCTCAACATTTTTCCCTCACAATGTTTAAATAGCTAATTTTAATATTACACTATTGCATTTGTTTAAGATATTCCCTTTACACTGAAGTTCCAGTTTGATTAGTGTTGCCTTATTTAGATGCGGAATATATGTATGAATGTTGCCAGATCTAGAATAAAATGTATTGAAAAGTGATATAAATTACTAAATTAGCCACAACCGGTGTTGTTTAGATGCCATTATAATATTATTTTTAAGAAATGTAAATAAATATTGTATTCATAAAATTGGTATGCCTGTAGATTGAATCTTAATTTGGCATCATTATTGTGTCATGTAAATTACAGGAATAATTATTTATGAATTTGTTAAGTTCCTTCATATTTTATCTGATAGCTTTGTAAATAAATGTTTTAAATGATAAATTGGTGTTTTTATTTCTCTGTAATGCCTCAGAAATACTCAGAATTGAGGGGCCATAAACCGATCACCTACTCTACTGAACTTTTTTGATACGTCGTTCAAAGAGGGTATAGCCCTTTATATTTACTCTTCACATCATCTTGACATTTGGTGACTGATAAAACTAATCACATATTTTCATTTAAACCTAAGTATTTGAAGTTCTAAATATGCTGGTAGTATAAAAGGTGTAAATAAAACAACTCTAGTCAAGCATACACCGTTTAATATTAAAATGAAGCGAAACATTCTTACAACAGACGAATGCATTATCAAACATATTTTACCAACTAAATTAAATGATGAACAATAATTTGGAAATAAATTCAAAATGTCGAAAAATAAATATTGTGATGTTTTTTTGAGTAGTATTGCAATTGCACTGTATTTCAAATTACCATAGATGTTTTATTTTATAATATTTATTGATGAAAGAGATTTGGTGAAGCTTAATTCTTCTTTTAAATTGCCAAGTATTTTTTCAACTATATTCTACCATTCATACAATTTCTACCAACTAGTAAACAAAGTTATATGATAAAAAAAATTTAGTGATTCGTTTTCGTTTCATCGATTCCAAAGTTACGGGTTTTAAAAAGTTTTAATGAAAATATGGTTTCTGGTGTGTTTAGTTTTCAAATTTAAAAAAAGTTATGAGTTTTTCGCATTTGTAAAAACTGTTTTAAACACTCAACAGATCGAAAATTTATTCCAAATATTATTATGTCAGAGAAAACGATTTCCAAAATTTCTATTATACCGTCAAAATTAAAGAAATGCATTCGTCTTTACAAAACACACATAAAATTTGACTTTAGTCCGCGCTGTGATGTGGACAGATACACAGGAAGTCATATATATTGCGATAACATAAACTATACTTAACCCCCTCCCCTGTGAATATAATCATCCCCTTATAATAATTTAACATGTTCATTCGTTTTCAAAACATGTTTAGGGTTTCCATGACTTGAAGGTACTTTAAAAGAAATGAAATTTTCGTATTAATAAACTTGCTTTTTTGTGACAGCAGATGATGTTATTCATTTGTACCTTATTCACTTATTTTTGAGAACAAATTTCGAATTTTCTGATAGTTTTAATATTATAGATATAGTATTATGGTGGTCAATACAATGTGGCTGCAAACTGTAAGTAAGAGCACAGGCTATCAGATTTTTTTTAATCAATGTAAATTTCACAGGAATCGAGCGGAACATAACTCAACTACTTTAACAACTATATGAATGGTCGCGACCGCATCCGCTCCCTGAGCCCAGCAGTGGGCATCAGTGGACACTAGTGGCCAGCAGTGGGCATCATCGTTGCTGTGGTTGTTACATGGTTGCGGACGGTCGCGGAGTCTGAGCGAGGCTGCGCTGGTTCAGTGTGAGCCGCCGAGAGGAACCAGCAAGGGGCTCGGCGGCGACGCGCTGCAGTCGCGGGTTGTGGTCGCGGGTCGCAGGTCGCGGGTCGCAGGTCGCGGGTCGCAGGTCGCGGGTCGGTAGTGTTGTCGCGTTGTGTCGGGTCGCCGGCTCGCCTCGGACGCGGGCGAGGACGGGCACACCACCACCACACAACGGGCACGCGTGCTCGCACGGGGAGCACGGTGGGGCACGCTCGGGCACGTCGCGGGCACGCTCGAGCACGCCGCGGGCACACACACACACACGCACACACAGGGCGCGTGGTGCTCACACCCAGGCCATCCACCCCTCGTACATGAGGCACAGGTTCTCACAGCTTATCGCTTCCGATATTAACTGATCTATCTGTAACGTAAACATGGTATATGACGTCACATGTCGAATGAGTTCTTATAGTAGTGCGTTATGTGTAAGTGTATAATCGACTTTGTAAAGGCAAATGCGACTAAAAATATCCTAAAATAAACTGTACACTTTTTTATTATTAAAATAGCAATATTGAGATCAAGTTCTTGCTGGTAAATTTTGAAAGTGAATATAATCGAATCTGGTGTGAATTGTGCTCTACAATGTCCTCGTCACTTGTGTGTAGTGTGTGTGTAGTGTGTGTGTAGTGTGTGTGTAGTGTGTGTGTAGTATGTAGTGTGTGTGTAGTGTGTGTGTAGTGTGTGTGTAGTGTGTGTGTAGTGTGTGTGTAGTATGTAGTGTGTGTGTAGTGTGTGTGTAGTGTGTGTAGTGTGTGTGTAGTGTGTGTGTAGTGTGTGTGTAGTATGTAGTGTGTGTGTAGTGTGTGTGTAGTGTGTGTGTAGTGTGTGTGTAGTGTGTGTGTAGTATGTAGTGTGTGTGTAGTGTGTGTGTAGTGTGTGTAGTGTGTGTGTAGTGTGTGTGTAGTGTGTGTGTAGTGTGTGTGTAGTGTGTGTGTAGTGTGTGTGTAGTATGTAGTGTGTGTGTAGTGTGTGTGTAGTGTGTGTGTAGTGTGTGTGTAGTGTGTGTGTAGTATGTAGTGTGTGTGTAGTGTGTGTGTAGTGTGTGTAGTGTGTGTGTAGTGTGTGTGTAGTGTGTGTGTAGTGTGTGTGTAGTGTGTGTGTAGTGTGTGTGTAGTGTGTGTGTAGTATGTAGTGTGTGTGTAGTGTGTGTGTAGTGTGTGTAGTGTGTGTGTAGTGTGTGTGTAGTGTGTGTGTAGTGTGTGTAGTATGTAGTGTGTGTGTAGTGTGTGTGTAGTGTGTGTAGTGTGTGTGTAGTGTGTGTGTAGTGTGTGTAGTGTGTGTGTAGTGTGTGTGTAGTGTGTGTGTAGTGTGTGTAGTGTGTGTGTAGTGTGTGTGTAGTGTGTGTGTAGTGTGTGTAGTATGTAGTGTGTGTGTAGTGTGTGTGTAGTGTGTGTAGTGTGTGTGTAGTGTGTGTGTAGTGTGTGTAGTGTGTGTGTAGTGTGTGTGTAGTGTGTGTAGTGTGTGTGTAGTGTGTGTGTAGTGTGTGTGTAGTGTGTGTGTAGTGTGTGTGTAGTGTGTGTGTAGTGTGTGTGTAGTGTGTGTGTAGTGTGTGTGTAGTGTGTGTAGTGTGTGTGTAGTGTGTGTGTAGTGTGTGTAGTGTGTGTGTAGTGTGTGTGTAGTGTGTGTAGTGTGTGTGTAGTGTGTGTGTAGTGTGTGTAGTGTGTGTGTAGTGTGTGTGTAGTGTGTGTGTAGTGTGTGTGTAGTGTGTGTGTAGTGTGTGTGTAGTGTGTGTGTAGTGTGTGTGTAGTGTGTGTGTAGTGTGTGTAGTGTGTGTGTAGTGTGTGTGTAGTGTGTGTGTAGTGTGTGTGTAGTGTGTGTGTAGTGTGTGTAGTGTGTGTGTAGTGTGTGTGTAGTGTGTGTAGTGTGTGTGTAGTGTGTGTAGTGTGTGTGTAGTGTGTGTGTAGTGTGTGTGTAGTGTGTGTGTAGTGTGTGTGTAGTGTGTAGTGTGTGTGTAGTGTGTGTAGTATGTAGTGTGTGTGTAGTGTGTGTGTAGTGTGTGTAGTGTGTGTGTAGTGTGTGTGTAGTGTGTGTGTAGTGTGTGTAGTATGTAGTGTGTGTGTAGTGTGTGTGTAGTGTGTGTAGTGTGTGTGTAGTGTGTGTGTAGTGTGTGTAGTGTGTGTGTAGTGTGTGTGTAGTGTGTGTAGTGTGTGTGTAGTGTGTGTGTAGTGTGTGTGTAGTGTGTGTGTAGTGTGTGTGTAGTGTGTGTGTAGTGTGTGTGTAGTGTGTGTGTAGTGTGTGTGTAGTGTGTGTAGTGTGTGTGTAGTGTGTGTGTAGTGTGTGTAGTGTGTGTAGTGTGTGTGTAGTGTGTGTGTAGTATGTAGTGTGTGTGTAGTATGTAGTGTGTGTGTAGTATGTAGTGTGTGTGTAGTGTGTAGTGTGTGTGTAGTGTGTGTGTAGTGTGTGTGTAGTGTGTGTGTAGTGTGTGTGTAGTGTGTAGTGTGTGTGTAGTGTGTGTGTAGTGTGTGTGTAGTATGTAGTGTGTGTGTAGTGTGTGTGTAGTGTGTGTGTAGTATGTAGTGTGTGTGTAGTATGTAGTGTGTGTGTAGTATGTAGTGTGTGTGTAGTGTGTGTGTAGTATGTAGTGTGTGTGTAGTGTGTGTAGTGTGTAGTGTGTGTGTAGTGTGTGTGTAGTGTGTGTGTAGTATGTAGTGTGTGTGTAGTGTGTGTGTAGTGTGTAGTGTGTGTGTAGTGTGTGTGTAGTATGTAGTGTGTGTGTAGTGTGTGTGTAGTGTGTGTGTAGTGTGTGTGTAGTGTGTGTGTAGTGTGTGTGTAGTGTGTGTGTAGTGTGTGTGTAGTGTGTAGTGTGTGTGTAGTGTGTGTGTAGTGTGTAGTGTGTGTGTAGTGTGTGTGTAGTGTGTGTGTAGTGTGTGTGTAGTGTGTGTAGTATGTAGTGTGTGTGTAGTGTGTGTGTAGTGTGTGTAGTGTGTGTGTAGTGTGTGTGTAGTGTGTGTAGTGTGTGTGTAGTGTGTGTGTAGTGTGTGTAGTGTGTGTGTAGTGTGTGTGTAGTGTGTGTGTAGTGTGTGTGTAGTGTGTGTGTAGTGTGTGTGTAGTGTGTGTGTAGTGTGTGTAGTGTGTGTGTAGTGTGTGTGTAGTGTGTGTAGTGTGTGTAGTGTGTGTGTAGTGTGTGTGTAGTATGTAGTGTGTGTGTAGTATGTAGTGTGTGTGTAGTATGTAGTGTGTGTGTAGTGTGTAGTGTGTGTGTAGTGTGTGTGTAGTGTGTAGTGTGTGTGTAGTGTGTGTGTAGTGTGTGTGTAGTATGTAGTGTGTGTGTAGTGTGTGTGTAGTGTGTGTGTAGTATGTAGTGTGTGTGTAGTATGTAGTGTGTGTGTAGTATGTAGTGTGTGTGTAGTGTGTGTGTAGTATGTAGTGTGTGTGTAGTGTGTAGTGTGTAGTGTGTGTGTAGTGTGTGTGTAGTGTGTGTGTAGTATGTAGTGTGTGTGTAGTGTGTGTGTAGTGTGTAGTGTGTGTGTAGTGTGTGTGTAGTATGTAGTGTGTGTGTAGTGTGTGTGTAGTGTGTGTGTAGTGTGTGTGTAGTGTGTGTGTAGTGTGTGTGTGTGTGTGTGTAGTGTGTGTGTAGTGTGTAGTGTGTGTGTAGTGTGTGTGTAGTGTGTAGTGTGTGTGTAGTGTGTGTGTAGTGTGTGTGTAGTGTGTGTGTAGTGTGTAGTGTGTGTGTAGTGTGTGTGTAGTATGTAGTGTGTGTGTAGTATGTAGTGTGTGTGTAGTATGTAGTGTGTGTGTAGTGTGTAGTGTGTGTGTAGTGTGTGTGTAGTGTGTAGTGTGTGTGTAGTGTGTGTAGTATGTAGTGTGTGTGTAGTGTGTGTGTAGTGTGTGTGTAGTGTGTGTGTAGTGTGTGTGTAGTGTGTAGTGTGTGTGTAGTGTGTGTGTAGTGTGTAGTGTGTGTGTAGTGTGTGTAGTATGTAGTGTGTGTGTAGTGTGTGTGTAGTGTGTGTGTAGTGTGTGTGTAGTGTGTGTGTAGTGTGTGTGTAGTGTGTGTGTAGTGTGTGTGTAGTGTGTGTAGTGTGTGTGTAGTGTGTGTGTAGTGTGTGTGTAGTGTGTGTGTAGTGTGTGTAGTGTGTGTGTAGTGTGTGTGTAGTGTGTGTGTAGTGTGTGTGTAGTGTGTGTGTAGTGTGTAGTGTGTGTGTAGTGTGTGTGTAGTGTGTGTGTAGTATGTAGTGTGTGTGTAGTATGTAGTGTGTGTGTAGTGTGTGTGTAGTGTGTAGTGTGTGTGTAGTGTGTGTAGTATGTAGTGTGTGTGTAGTGTGTGTGTAGTGTG